>JALBXZ010000042.1:0-345770 GCA_027580255.1 Therioaphis trifolii | reverse complement strand
GGAATGATTCACGGTGATTCGTGAACTGGATCTGGGCTCTTGGCTCCTAGACTCGCAGGTTGACTGGATATCGGCGGCGGCAGCTGGTAATCCTGGATTGGCTGGTCGACGTTGATTGGAATGCGGCTTCGGTAGTGCGACGGGATATTGGCGGCACTCGAGACTTGACTGTATGGCGTACTAGCTATATCGGTAGTGATTTGTCAATGCGTCAATACTGGTAAGGTATTCCAAGACAAATCCTACTCGATATACTTTTCGGTTAGACAAGTCGAGTCGGGGAAGGATAATTTTCTATGTGCCATCAGTCGGTATATCTGCATATCCACGATGGTAATAGCGATGAAGTGTAACGGATTTGAGTATTAATTGATTTGCAGTTATTGTTGTTTTAGTTGTTTATTTCTGATACTTAAGTAGGTGCTGTTGATTGATATATGTGTCTTCTTTATTAAATTTGTTGTATTGATATGATTTGTACACTGATTTTATTATGTATTAATGTTAATGTTTACGTTTAAATAAAACTAGTGACAATAGCGCTATCTGTTGTCATAGTTTTGTGTGGTGTTTGTGCGACTGCGCGAATACGGCATAGAATTCCGCTAGAGCGGGCGGCGGTCGCACGTTAATGAGCGCGCAGCGTCATCTCGTTACAACACTTATTAAATATATATAATTATAATTATAATTCAGTCTCGTCGTGAATTTGCATGTATAGTTTATTTATTTTATATTTAAATAGTTTATTATTATTAATAGTCTTAATTTTATTCGGTAACCTATTAAATAATTCAATTCCTCTATTTATGTAAAACATTTCCATTAACGTAGTATTACATTTAAGTAATTTGAGATTATTATTACATTCATATCTTGTATTATATAGATACATTAAATATTTCATAGTCTTTTTTATTTGCATGTATTTTTATTGTTGATAATTTATTATATAATTTATTTATAGGTAATATTTTAAGTTTTTTAAATAAGGTTTCCGTATTATCAGTATCTAAATAATAATTTCTCATTATTATTCTAACTAAAATTCTATGTGTTATCATTAGTGGTTCTAATGCGTTTTTATAAGCTGAGCCCCATATTGTTATACTATATGTTATTATAGATTGTGCTAGTGCAAAATATATCATTCTTAGATTATTTATATCTAGAATATTTCTAAGCTCTTTAAAAATGTAGAAACATTTTCTTAATCGTATTATTATCATGTTTATATGTTTAGTCCATTTTATATGTTCATCGAAAATTACACCTAAATATTTCGCATCCGATGCTCTACTAATGTCAATACAATTTGAAAGGCATATTGCTTTATGCTTTTCTTTACAATTAGACGTGTGTAATTATTTTATTGACATGTGTTCTGGTTTATTGGTTTTAGATATACAGAAAGGAATAAAAACAGATTTACTTTTATTTAACATTAAAATATTATTAGCTAACCATTTATTTACAATTGACAGACCTATATTAGCTTTTGTTTCTACCTCATTCCAGTTTTCACCTTCAAAAAACAATACCGTATCGTCTGCAAATGCAGATATACTACCATTTATATTTAATAGTAATAGATCATTTATATATATGGAAAACAAAATAGGTCCTAGTACTGTCCCTTGAGGTATTCCATATTTAAGTCTACATGAATCACTTTCAAATCCATTAATTTTAACTGCCTGCAACCGGTTAGAGAGATAAGATTTGAACCAACGCCAAAATGTATTATATCCTATTATTGATTTTAATTTATGTAATAGTAGTTCATGAGATATGGAATCGAAGGCTTTAGTAATATCTAAAAATATACCCAAACATCTCCTACCAGCATCTAAAGATTTATATATTAAATTAGAGAGATAAGTTATTGCTTCTTGACAACCTATATTTTCTTTGAAACCGAATTGTTTATTACTTAAGGCATTTTTATTAATAATGAATCTATTTAATTGAATTTTAGCACACTTTTCGATTACCTTTGCTATTGCTGATACTAAGGAGATAGGCCGATATTAGTTAATTCACATGTATCTTCTGATTTATATAATGGATTTATTATTGCTTTTTTGTATATTTTTGGAAATTCACCACTAGAGAAACTTAAATTAATTAAATAGGTTATTGGTTTTATTATATAATTTGCTATTTTTATTAATAAGTTTGAAGATATATCATCAAAACCAGGTGAAGCACCTTGCCTTAAAGTTTTAATAATATTTATAATTTCTTCTTCACTGAAATATTTATAGTCTAATTTGCCATTATCTATATTATCATTGTTATCAATACATTGACTAATTAAGTTCGTTTAACTGTTATTTCATTATCATAATTAATTTGTTCTGCTATATTTTCTCCTACAGTTATAAAATGATTATTGAATATATTTAAACATTGTTTATATCAGTATTAATATTTATTAATTCATTATTATAATTAATTTGTGTAATATTTGTTTTGTTTTTGAGATCTCTATTTATTACTTCTCCAATTATATTCCATACTTTTTTAATATTATTAGAATTATTTTTTATTTTATTTCTATAGTATTCGTTTTTTACGTACCTGATTAATGAACATAGTTTATTTTTATATTTTTTACAATAGTTTAAAAAATGAAAATCATTCGATAGTTTTATAGTCATTTTTCCTAATTTATCCCTCACTCTTATTGAAGCAATTAGTCCCGATGTTATCCATGTGTTGCGTCCCAACAGCGAGGAACTCCAGTAGGCAATGGTTTTATTTAAATTATAATAAATAACACACTGATTTATCAGTTTGAACAAAATATAATTCAAACGTATATTATTAAAACAGTTATAAATAAATATATGACAATAAAAGATGCAATTATAAACATGAATAATATATTTGAAGTAAAGACACGAGAGCTGAATCAGCACTTCTAAAATTTAACGCTTACTCAAAGTGGCTGCTGGATTCAGATTTCAGACTGCCGTTCGCCCTGCTCTCGTCTTTCTACAAAGACCGGCTCGCCAATTGTATACCGGAAGGCTTTATCATAGTGGCCTATGGATACCCAGTCACACACACTTCCGTGTGCATATCATAAAAAAAATTGATAATTCTAACTGAGTCACCGTTGGTACACAACACCTCTCCTGTAAAACAAGGGATCATCCCATAAGATGAAACCTCCCAATACACTAACAAATTGGCCCGGTTATAATTGTTAATAAAATAAATATACAATAATTAATAGAAACTGATATCACATAATATATTATCAGTTCTAGTTTAATATTATTACAGTACATAAATTGTTTTTATTATATAATATACATTTTTTTTTCTTTTCTTTTTTTTTTTTTATATTGACAGATATAGGTACGTATAATTATAAATATGTGGTTAGTTATATTACAATCACAACAAAAACCCTTCGTAAACTTTGTGTAAAAATGGCTAAGTAAAAAAAAATATTAGATCTTTAAGAACTATAAAGATGTGATATCATGAATTAATGCTAAGTATATTGACTTTAAGTAAACGTATTTTGTTTCAATAATTTATTTACTTGGCGAGGAATTATTTAGAATAGTATATAAATATTAATAATAATATGTTTTAAATAATAATAAGTTATAGTTATGGTAATAGTTTTTCGCCATTTTATTATATTATTCATCACACTTTGTTTCTTTTAAGAAATAATTCCTCGCCAAGTAAATAAATTATTGAAACAAAATATGTTTACTTAAATTCAATATACTTAGCATTAATTCATGATATCACATCTTTATAGTGCTTAAAGATCTAATGTTTTTTTTTTACTTAGCCATTTTTACACGAAGTTTACGAAGGGTTTTTGTTGTGATATCACTAATTTTTATCATTATTGCAAATGCAAATAATAATAATGATAATGTATCTATATTTTTATCTTTAATTAAAAGAGTAAACAGTAATGAGCTTGTATTTTTACGAACACAGGAACACCAATTACTTTAATGCGTAATTAAATAATGACCAATAACGACACGCAACATAAAAAGCATGTACAGCGTAAGTCCAGCGTCAATAACTAAAAGCTATGAGACAAATAGACAACATGTACTGCACTATGCACGTATTTTAAATGGTTTAATATAAGATAAGACAGACTAGACAACACGCTATGAGCAGCAATGTAAAGAACGGTACGTGCACGTCTACTGCAGGCTGACGACGATAACGAAATGAAAGTATGAAACGTAAAATATTAACATGAAGTAGTAATAATGAAATGCGACGTAGCCATAGATAATACACGTAATAGTGTGAGGCCGTAGTGGGAGACCGGGAGTGGGGGAGCGTGAGTGGGGGCCGGTCGGCACGACAACGGGAGAAGCGGCCGCCGTGATTCCAGATTTCAATATAATTTTTCATTAAAAATGTTTCACGTTTCCTTTAATAACTTAATTTCTAACTGTACGATTTTTATGATTTTTACAAAAGGATCATCTGCATGATTTTCCTCATGTTTTGCAATTTACTAGGTATAAATTGATTCAGTAGATAATTAATTATCTCACCTGACAAAAAACACCGAAATTTAAATTTAATTGGTTTTAATGGGAAACTCCTGCTTCGAGATAATATACACTGTCGTGCCGCCGCTTTTATTTTTTTTACTTAGCTCGCGCCACGACCGTGGCGCTGGATAAAACGTCATATTAATATCGTTATAGCCGAGTGATAAATGATAAACAATACACGTCGAGTGTACTAGGTTAATGTCAAATTCACGTACGACCTAATGAACCAATTATTTATATATATATATTTTTTTTATATGAAATCTCTCCATTTTAAATCCTTTCGTTTCATTATTCTTAACAATTTGTCGAAAATACATTTGGTTAATGTCACATCTGTACTTGGATCATGCAAGTACGTGATATTATGACTTTCAGAACAAATTAACTGATGAGCTTCGCCCAAGTTGAGCAGATTTCCCCTTTTATTTACATAACCTATTCCCTCGGGTATTATTATTTCCTTTGTGGACATATTTCTCAATTGTAAGAAAAACTCTTGATTGTTATATTTATCACTGGAAAATATCTCTAACATTTGGTAATGACCTGATCCCATCCTTTCCATAATTATTTTGTCAGTGCTACCGCCCCAAAAGACTACTATGTTTTTGGCGTTCCCTCTGTCGAGATATTTGTTTATATTACTGACACTCAAATTTATATTTGTTGAAAACAAGCTTTCTCTATACTGATTGAGTAAAGGGTATAGTGTATCTGTCTTATTTCCTAAATATTTAATACAATCATCTAAAGCTTTATTAATCATTCCCAATGTCATTCCTTTAACCTGATGCAGTGCAGTCAAAAGCAGTGGATTTCCTTGTAACTGAATAACTCTATAACGGTCTAAACTGTTGGACATAGCGCCCGATACCAGGACAATATCTGTCCTATTACACATTGAAAACTCGAAATCCAATATGATGAACTTATAGCGATCTGCAAAGCTGTTAAAGAATAACATACAGTTATTAAAGGATTATTAATTACAATTTATATATTTTTATTTAATTCCTTATTTGTATATTTATTTATTTATTTATAAGTTTATATGCTTATAAGATTGTCCCCCTCATTGGAATGGCAGCAATACTTATATGGCGTGATCCCGGTCGTGTTAATAGGAAACAATACATTATTAATCCACCTATTAGTATTATCAAGGTAATTTTTATTGTTGACCTATATGAATATATGAAATGTAAAATATACATAGTACTATCGTCTGGCTCATCCTCAAGGTTTTTATTTATTCTATCGATTACATGTACCACTTCATTTAATGGCTTTACCTCTGTATGGTTTAATTTTTCCAAATGAGTTTCGGTTTTGATGATTATTATTTTATTTATCATACTCATATTTAAAGGTAGTTCCGCGTTCGGAAATATATCAACATAATGAAGACTAATTAATTTTTTAGATGGAGCCAACACAGAGTTGGAGGTTATACCCTTACAATCTTCTCGTAACGACAATAAACCAATTCCTTGTACCTCTATTGTTAATGGGTTTATTTCTTTTTCACAATCTATTATTAATTGGGATAATTTCGTCGAGTACAACCACGAATTCTTATATCTTAATTTTTTGAACACATCCTCACTGTCATTTTTATATTGTACAACACAACTCTTTGGTACCTTTTCTGGCTTCATTATCAGTTGGATGTCACACATGGTTCTTTCGTGCCTATTATATATATTTTTGTTTCCTTCGCATAACACAAAATCCGTTGTTTGTCAACAATTTTGCATGTCTACCTCATTAAATCCAATATACTTCTCATAGTTTTTACTAATCGCTAAATAAGGTTCGTTTGGCTTAATAAGTGTAATCATAGAACTATTATCTCTGTTCACAGGTAGCGAAATTAAATGGTATAAAGTAAAGTTTAAATTGAAAACTAATGGAAATCTAATTATAAATACTAATATATTATCTCTATATATACTTACTAATTTTCCCATATTTAACATTTTCAAATCGCCTCCCAAATTAAGCTCTGCCGGAAATTCATTATCTAATGGTATTTCCCCTTTTATTTGACGAAATTGATTTAAAATGTCTTTTGGTGTTAAAATACTGGAATGTACCACACCAGCCTGTGCTGCTGTTATGATTTCACCCAACAGATCAATTTCAAATAACACGTGACTTTGCATAAGTGTATACATCATAATTTGCTGACTGACTAGCTCCTCCGTTTCTACATCGGTTAACAGCTCATTGATATTGTTGAGTTTTTTACTAATTCTTTCAAAATTATCGTTTAATACATTTTTATCTTTATTAAAATTATTTATTGTTGTGTTTAAAATATCAATATTAGATTTTATTACGCTAGTTTGGTCTTTAGAAAATTATATTGCCCTTTCTCTACTTGCATTCAACTCAAATATTTGTTCATCTATCCTCTCACCATCCTCCTCAGTCAATACTCCGTATAATTGTTTTTGAAGGTCACCCACAAATCCTAAAATTGCTCGTTTATTCTTTTTACCTGGGGAGTCCCCCATAATCATATAATAGTGATACATCCTTTCATTTATTTGGTCTAATAAAGCTAAAACCATCGTGTTTACATTACTACATCTAGTTACAGTCATTTTTCTGGTTACGTTTACGCACATGTCGACAACTTTTTCGAAATATTCACCTAACTTCGTTATTCTATTATTAATAGCGGATAAATTCATGGACGTTCCTTCAAAAAACTCATACAAATGGTCCACTGATTGAAAATCTAACAGGACTTCAATACTATAACTTATCATTCCAAAGAATAAACATTAAAATCAAAAAAGAAAATGATAGTTTTATTTTAACTAAAGACAAGAACGTTGTAAAATGCCTCAATATTATATCCAATCACAGTGAAATAATAATTTTGGGAAAATATTTTAATTCAGTTTTGCCATTCTTCAGTGAACCAATTGATTCTTCTAAGTTAAATATATTTTTAGTTGAAAATCTTTCAGATGATATAAAAAGTTGGAAAATATCCGAAATTAGTTAAAAAGTTCTGATTTAAAAAAATGAAAATCAATTAGTGGCTATGCCTATTTTACATTCGACTATTTAATAGTTTCATCATTAATGATATTCATATACCTAGCTTTTATACTACCTACATTAAGAGACAATAATGTATATATTTCTATGTTACTTAATATTTTTTTTTTTTTTTTTTTTTTTTTGTTATGAGCTTTTATTTTACTTAATAGTTAATTCTTACTTATTTAATATACCTACCTACAGATTACGTCTAATGACTTATACATGTTATTAATACAATTTATGATATTTTCACTTGTACATTTCTTTAATTTAATAACATTTTAAAATATTAGATCTTAATATATTTAATATACTATAATAATGCTACATTCTCACTGTTAACATTATATATGCAAATATATAAAAGCTGTTTTATTATAATATATGGTACCTGTGTAAAGTTTCACAATAGGTATTACATAATTTGGTTCTTAGATGTCAAGGTGGATCATTATTAATTTTATTCAAGATAACAGTATAGAAGCTGTTCCTGACTCATGGGCGTTCAAAGGACGATGTGCTTGGCCCAAAAATTCTAGAATGGTAAAAAAATCAATCGAAAAACGAATCAAACCAAATAAAAGTGATTTCTACTTTTTGCCTGCTCGAAAAGTTGGAAATCAATTATATAGTATGTATTATATATTTTAATTACTTTATATTTTTTTATTAATTTACTCTAAGATGACATATTATTTTATATTAGGTTCATTATCTCAAGCCAGGTTAAAACTTCAAAAAGCTACTCTCAAATCTGACCTTGAAAGTACAGAGGATGATGATAGTTATTTAAATAAAAAACTACATAGGTACTAGAAATGTTAAATCGTTACCTACATTTACAGAAGATACGGCTGCAGTTGATGTTTCTCATGCAATGCCCAGTAGTTGTCCTCGATTTAAGGATTATATTTCTGGTATGCATTTAGCCAACTAATATACAGTGTGATCACGATAAGTGGAAACACTAAATATCTCAGCTGGTTGACCTTGTATTGAAATGGGGGTTTCGGGAGGTGATAGGGAGTACTTAAATACATATTTTCAGACCAATTCCAAATTGTTAGCTCTCTCGGTACGCGCATGCGCAATACAACTTACTTTTTTTTAAATGACAACCCACATATTTTTCTGCAGATTCGGATAGAGTATTTTTTTTTAAACATTTATTGTATAAAAAGTTTTTTTCTATTTTCAAAACTGACCAAGTTAGAGTAAGTCAAAATTTGAATTTTTGCATAAGTCGTGTCTAATGATATTTTCATTTAAATAATAAAATAAGTGCCAAATAAATGTTAAATTTACTTTACATGTTTTCAAATAATAATTTAATAATAATTGTAGGTCACCAGAATGAATACCTCGAGTATGTGATAATTTTTGTTTAGTAAACTGCTATAATACGATTACAATTTTAACTATTTTTATAGTGGAATAAGTAAAATACGTAGTTAATAATAATCATAATAAAAATAAAAATAATTAATCCAATTTATCAAATATCTGTTTACCTATTGTGTTTATCTTTATTAAACTTATCTCAGTAATTGTATTATAAAGTATAAATAATGTCATACGGGCATAGGTACCAGTTATAAATTCAAATAAAGGAATTTTTCACAGTCGATATTACTCTGCAGTAAGTGCCAGTAACTAAATAGAAAATAAAAATCGATATTTTGTAGTCTTAAACTAAATTTAATATTTAAGTTATTATGGATAATAATTCAGAAAAAGTTGACATGCTTTTTACATATTGGGAATGTCACAAAAATACACGTTTAGCCAAAGAAACCTATGCTCTTCGTTATCCAAGTAACTATGATTTAACAATAAATTAAATTTTCTCTGCTTAATTTCTCATCAAATTAATGCTCTTCCTTATTTATAAAATCAGATAGGCAGCATCCATCTCATAGTTTTTTTTATAAACTGGAAAAAAATTTGAGAGACACCGGTTGTTTTTCCAAACGAGTTATTAACCAAGAACCAAGACGAAGAAATGCTATTGGAGAAGATATTGAGGTGCAAATATTAGCTTACGTGAGAGCAAATCCTAGGACTTCTATTCGTCATGTAAGTAGAGAAATAAACATTTCATATGGAGTAGTTCAAAAAATTTTGAAAAAACATAAAATGCACGCTTATCGTGCTGATTTAGTTCAACATTTACGTGAAGGTGACGCCGAACGTAGAATCACGTTCATTGCTTGGTTGGAAACACAGTTAAACGAAAATCCTTATGTTTTAAATTACATTCTTTGGACTGATGAGTCTAAGTTCACAAATAATGGAGTTTTAAATAAACAGAATCATCGTTATTGGGATGATCAAAATCCTCATTGGACATTTAATACCAATAATCAAACTGTGTGGGGAACGAATGTATGGTGTGGTTTAATAAATGGTAAACTATTAGGGCCATACTTTTACGATGGCACTCTTAATGGAAGACGGTATAACGATTTCCTACTCAATGAGCTTCCTAATATGTTAGATGATGTTCCACTAGACATAAGAGAGAATTTAATATTCCAACAAGACGGAGCTCCAGCTCATAATGCAAATATTGTTCGCAACTACCTCAATGAACATTTTCCAGATCGGTGGATAGGGACTTATGGAGCAGTTCAGTGGCCACCAAGGTCACCAGATCTTACACCACTAGATTACTTCCTATGGGGTCACTTGAAAACGGTAGTGTATGGCAATCCACCAACGTGTCTTCTTGAGTTGAAAAACAAAATAATTGCTGCATGTAATCAAATTACAGAAGAACAAATTATTTCTGCTACTAAACGAGAATTTTGAATTCGTGTTGAATGTTGTTTACAGCACCATTGAGCACAGTTTGAACAATTTATAAGATAAATAAAACTTTTATTAGTAAAAAAAATCAATATTTGTGTTTTTATTATTTTAACTACGTATTTTATAATCTGTTATACCCGTGCAAGTAACATAAAATGAAATTGCTATAACTTGGTCATTTCTTAACTTAGAAAATAAATTCAACCACTAAAATGCATTAAAAAAAACAAAAAAAAAAAAATTTTGGTCAAAAATGGGTCATGCCTTTAAAAAAAAAAAAGTTACTGTGCGCATGCGCAAAATTAATTGACAAAAAAAATAGTCTAATAATTTGAAAATATGTTAGTTAAGTTTATTAATTAGCCAAAAAAGCAGAATTAAAATAAGCCAACACTTAGTTATTGATCCACTTATCGTGATCAAACGATTGTAAAATAAAATAAAATTCCACTATAAAAATAGTTAAAATTGTAATCGTATTATAGCAGTTTACTAAACAAAAATTATCACATACTCGAGGTATTCATTCTGGTGACCTACAATTATTATTAAATTATTATTTGAAAACATGTAAAGTAAATTTAACATTTATTTGGCACTTATTTTATTATTTAAATGAAAATATCATTAGACACGACTTATGCAAAAATTCAAATTTTGACTTACTCTAACTTGGTCAGTTTTGAAAATAGAAAAAAACTTTTTATACAATAAATGTTTAAAAAAAAACACTCTACCCGAATCTGCAGAAAAATATGTGGGTTGTCATTTAAAAAAAAGTAAGTTGTATTGCGCATGCGCGTACCGAGAGAGCTAAAAATTTGGAATTGGTCTGAAAATATGTATTTAAGTACTCCCTATCACCTCCCGAAACCCCCATTTCAATACAAGGTCAACCAGCTGAGATATTTAGTGTTTCCACTTATCGTGATCACACTGTATAAATACATTTTTGTAAAATAAAAAGTTAAAAATTAATTTAAAATAATATACAGCTATTATATATTGTTAATAATTCAAGGTTATAAAATTTTGTACATTTTTAGAACTTTCAAAATCAAACCAGTCATCTGCAAATAATGCCAATAAATCTACAGAAGATAGTATCATAGACTTATTGCTTGAATGTAACGATAACGGTTATGACTCGGACAAAGATGCCATTGGAATTTTTAAGTATTTTAGAACTTTTATTCCTTTGACATGATGCACAATACTTAATATATTTCTGTACGTCTTTCTTCATGCCCTTCCATTGTAATTGCTCACCTATTCTTTTTAATGTTTTATGTATGCCTAAATGCCCACTCAGTAAAGAGTCGTGATGTACTTTTATCACTTCCTGCTTATCACTCTCGCTTAACAACAACTCTAAGTAAATGAAAACATTTATGGACGTTCCTCGAAACACGTATCTTATCGTAGCCCTTATTTGCTCCCAATTCAAACCACTTCCTGGTGTGTTTATCTTCACACCCACTTGAGACATGGCAATTCTAGTTATTTTATTTGTATCGCAAAATTCTCGCAACTTGATTAAGCAATTATAGATATTATTATATGTAGCCTCATCCTTTTCCTGTTTTTTAGAGATTAAACTTATTAAATTTCGTTTCCCGGATGCTACTTGTACAATCTCTCCAACCACATGCTTAGTCTCCGATAATTTTTCTCGTTTTTCAAACTTGGCAATTATTTTATTTGTTATTTCAACATTAATTTTTCCATCCTGTGGATATTCGATAACTATATTAAAATCGTTGGGGGCGTCAAGTAAACTTCCGTTTATTTCTTTTACACGAGTATTAATTATCATTTTGGAATTAAAATCATTTAAAAATTCGTTATAATTTTTATTTGTTCGTACGAAATACATCTCTTTTATTCTACTTAATGCATCCGCATTGTTATTGGTTTTGCCACTTTTATATTTTATTTCAAAATCAAATTCATCTAATTTTATTCTCCATCTCATTAAACGACTACTCGGATCTTTTATACTAAATAACCATGTTAACGGTTTATGGTCCGTAACTATACAAAAACGACGACCATAGATATACCCAGACAACATAATAATGTTAATCTAACATGTTTTTAATATTATTAAACTAACAAAAAAGTTATTATAATATTAATTTCACAGTACCAAAAAATTATTTAATGTTACCATAACATTATTAGCAAATTTTTTGGCCAACTTTTTCAGGTTCTATAAATATTACATAACAATATTATAGTAATGTTAAAAATAACATTGTAAGAATATTTTAAATTTGTTGTTATAAAAACGTTATTTCTTAGGTACTGAAATATTATAATCACCACGTCAAAATATTATACTAATAATTTTAAAATATTTCATGACTATTAAAAGTTTAATTTTAAAAAATATATATTTTTTCGTATTTTCATAATACTATTTCAATAATTAAATTGAATAGTATTGCATGGATTTATTCAATTAAAAATATGAATACATGATTGAATAATAATAAATACATTTTTATAATTTACTATTATATTAAATAAGTACTTCTTATTATGAATAATGTATATTACTTCCACTACATAATATTATATTACATACTATACTTTACAGTACACCCCTTTCTCCACCAGGTATCCACAATTGACAACTTGGGGCTAGCCAATAAGAGAGCTATTATAATAGCCACCTTTTGCCTCAAACAAAATATATAAACTTTTATTTTATTTATAATCTTAGCACTACATATATTATGATTACATATTACAGTCAACTCGCAATATAACGAAATTCGATATAACGAAAATCTTGATATAACGAATAAAACTTCCGGTCCCTTGAAAATATCGCGGTATAACGAACAAATGTAATGTATTTTGGTCCCCTCGATGTAGCGAAGCGTTTTTGATCAAAACTCTCGCGATGTAATGAATTTTTATAAATTTGGAGCTTTCTATTACGAATTTTTAATTTTTATTAAGATAAGATACATGTCTCTAGTGTATAACTCTATGAAAAATATATAAAAATAAATATGTTGCTATTACCACATAATAGAATACGAAATTTTTCTGATGATTATCATGCGATAGTACACTCAAGTACAGTATCGCAATTAAGATAAGACTTATGTCGATTAGTGGCTCTACGCAAAATGTACGTAACATACTATGTAACATATCGGTACCGTTTTAGTTATATTCAAAAATATCTGATTTTAAAAAAAAATAAATGCACACATGTATAGCGATTTATTATATGTACGTATTATTATTATAGCATATTTTTATTAGAAATATTATTACATACATTTATATTGAAATTAAACAATAAATATGTATATACTTATATGACTCATATATTTTATACATATGTATACGAAGAATAAAATATTGAATTTTTATTTTTATTCTCGTTATAACGAATTCAATTGGTATATTCTCTTGATATAACGAATTTCGATGTTGTAACATGCATATTATTATTATTATTACTAAATAATATTAATACGCATGTTTTCGAGAGCCAAGCACATTTAAAGATGTAACACGATCACGCTATGGCCAACACCGCCGTTAAGAGGACGCTATACACCCGTTTTTGTCGTCTAAAAACAACTCTCGGAAGAATCGCTCTCATTTGGGCCACAATGATCGCACAAAACTGAAATTTTGACTACATAATAGTGACAACATCATCTGTGTTCGTATGTAAGCTTTTTTGGATAGAATAAACACAGCCAATTTTATGGCTGGTAGAAAAGTACAAAAAAAACCAATATTCGACATTTAATAAAAATGACCGTGCTAATGCTATCTAAAAAATCCAACATACGAACACAGAGAATATTATCACCTTTATGTTGTCAAAATTTGATTTCTGTGTGATCATTATATCCCAAATGAGAGCGATTCTCCCGAGACTTGTTTTTGACAAAATGTTGAATTTTTAACCGTCACGTGCTGCTTTACAGCGGCTGGTGACTAGCGAGCGGCGGCAGCAACGCTGACGTGCCCCCCTCACCTGGTCTCCATCATATTACCATGTCAATCACGATTATATCGCTGGGCTATTTATAGTTTTATATTTGCTATTGTAATTACACAACAATATACATAATGCGATAACAATCATATCGGTTATTTGTTCGATGACTGATTATTATATTTTATGTGACTTGTGAGTACGTTTGAGTTCTACTTTGTTGCGCTTTTGGTTATTAGATTTTACATTTTTATTTTTCATTTTGTTTTTACTATGTCTCCTTATAAAAAGCTCGAATTGTTAGACAAAAAAATAAAGAGCATAAAATGGCAATGAAAGTACGATTACGAATGGCTAGATTAAATCGCTCCAAGTAAGTATTTATTAATTCGAGTTACTCTTTTAATAATAAAATTACAAATTTAAATAAGTACCTATATCTAAATTTATATGATTTGATAGGAAAATATTGCGAACTTTGGATCTAGAAGAGCCCGAAATTGATACGAATATTGATGAAATAAATAATAAACATCATTGTAAAACCATAAGATCTTTCACTTTTATAAAAAAAGTATAAGAAAAATCGAATATTTAAAATGTTTTTAAATAGCTGAAAAATTAACGAAATATTTTGAAAAAAAAACACGTGACGAAAATATCACTTTAAACAATTAGTGGAAGTTTCATGTCTACGACTTGTACTTTTTGAATAAAAACAAATATAAAAAATCTTTTGAGGCTAAATTGTTGTTTTACGTGATTTTGTAAAAGTTTAAATTTCATACGCTCATAAAAAATTTTTGTCCGGTAGTGTTTTTTTTTATAGATATTTAAAGAAAATTTATGAAACATTTGGTACCAAATTTTAAAATCTTAGGTATAAATACTTAAAATTTTATGAATTTTCAACTACAAAATAACGTCAAATTTTCGCGATTTTATCATATTTCGTAAAAATTATAACTTCCTATGCTTATAAAAATGTATAAAAATTTTGATTTTTTTTTAATAGCGATAAATACAACTTATAAGAAACCTTGTATTACATTTTCAAGAATTTTCGAGCAGTCAAATTTTTTTTATCGACATTTTAGAAAAAAAAAAATTAAGAAATAGAAAATTTGAACTGCCTGTAAATAGCTCAAAAAATGTCATGTTGCTATGTAAGGATGATGTCAATATAAACAAGTCTTTTGTTTTTGAATGACAGCTAAATAAAAAATTAGTTTTTATCAAAAACTGGTTTTACATATAAATTTACGTATTTCTCTAACTTTTTTAGATTCTGAACGAAGTGAAGAATGTATTGATTTTACTATGATGTGTGTTTTTTTTTTCGTAGTAGGAACTTGAAACTTTCACAAAACGTTTAAATTGGCATTTTCTTAACATAGTTGTATTTTCAAAATATTTCGTTTATTTATTAGCTATTTATAGGCATTTAAAATATTTGACTTTTTTTAGATTTTTTTTTATAAAAGTCGATAAAAATTTTTTGGCCATACCAAATCACATGAAAATTTAATAGAAGGTTTAACATGAGTTGATCTAAGTGTGATTCAAAAATTATTCAAATACACAGGCACAATTTTTTTTTATAAGCAGTTGAAGTTCAAAAATCGACAAAATTTGTCGAAATCACGAATTATTTTGTAGTTAAAAATTTATAAAAAATTTTCTATTCTAAGTTAAGAAATGAAAATTTAATACAAGGTTTTTCATAAATTTTGCTTGCATAAAGTATAAAAAATATCGCGATCGGTTCAATCAAAAAAATTTTACGAGCGTTTGAAGGTGTAATTTTTACAAAATCAAAAATTCACGCGTTTAATAACGATTTACTATAAACATATTATAGACTTGTTATTTTTCAAAAAGTACAAACCATAGAGACTTAAAACTTTCACCAAATGTTTATATTGACATTTTCTTTACATAGTTGTATTTTCAAAATATATCGTTTATTTTTAAGATATTTATAGGCATTAGAAATATTTGATTTTTTTTAGATTTTTTTTTATAAAAGTCGATAAAGTCCTCATTTTTTGTTGGTTTTTCCTGCGGCATTTGAAAACTTTTGAAAATTTTCACTTTTGACCTCTCTAAGGTACCTCCGATATAAGATTTTCTACCGAAAACCACTCATGAAGTTTAAAATTGAAGCATTATTTCGACTAGTTATTGTGTAGGTACACAGACACACAAAAAAAAAACAAAAAAACACACATCATTGTAAAATCAATACATTCATCACTCCGTCCAATTACTTTATTACTCCATTACCTACATACTTTATTCTATTATTTTTCAATTTGTCTAGGGAACCTATATTAACTAGCACTCCAATTGCATTTTGTAAATCGCATACAAAGACTCAGCACCCTAGTGCTTCATTTGATACACCTGCAGAAGATACATGCTTGACTATGAGTTCTATTATTGATGAAAAGTTGTGTGTAGAATCAAGTAATGAACCCTATAATTCTGTAGTTTCCAAGTAAATAATTTATTTAATAATTAATTTAATGAAATTAAAACTCTAATTTGTATTTATTTATCGATTGTATATTTGTATTAGAATTATTGAAGGTAGAAGGATTGTCGATATTGGATATTTCATTATCCAGATTCAAAAACGACATGAAGGTGGACTCGGATGTTCTTTTATTGATATGGAATATCAAAATGAAATAATACAAGGTTTACAATCAGTTCTATATTTCAAATGTAAAATGTGTAATATAATTACAAAATTGTATACCGATAATATTTCGAATATCGAGTCCATATCAGTCAATAAATCTGTTGTTAATGCATGTCAAGCTATAGGTTTGCATTTTTCATATTATATATTATAACAATTAGTTATCGTTAGAAGGTCTGTGAAATTATGTCACTAAAATACTAAAAAGTTCCAATTGTATCAATTAAATACGATTTTGAATGGACATGATATTTCAGTTATTGGCAGTTAGGAAAACTTTAGAGGAACATTGGATATATTAAATTTCCAATCTTTAGCTATATTAATAAAAACATCGCGATTTTACAACGGTAAGGTAAACAAAAACAAAATATATATTTTTCGCTTAAAAATTCCCGTTTTTTCGTTCCTTTTTCCCCGGTTTTTCCTGATTAATTTGAAAATTATTGGGATGAAAACTACTTTAACTAAGCCAAAAAATAAAAAACGCATCATTGTAAAATCAATACAATTATCACTCCATTCAGAATTAAAAAATACACATTAAAAGTTATAAATAATACATATTATATATTATCTAATTTGTATTACATATCTTGTTACCAATTAAATATGGGCAGGTAGGTACTCCATAATTTCACAGTCATGTTTTTTGCTTTTAACCTTAAACACTTGTAATTTTAAATATAAAAATTAAATAATATAAGTCTAAATGTAGGGATTGGACATACTCAGTTGAATGAGTTCACAGCATTTTTAGAACTACCATCATTGTCGTGTAGTAGTTTTGTTAAAACACAGGCTTCTATAGCCGAAATTGTTCACGATACTGCATGGGAAGAAATGCAAAAGGCAGGCGAGGAAGAAAAGAGAATAGCTTTAGATTGTGGTGATATAGATACTGATGGGATTCCATGATTACTGTAGTTGCGGATGGGCAATGGTCCAAACGGAGCTATAAGACTAAGTATGACGCGTCATCTGGTGTTGTGAGTTATTTTGATTTGTACTCAATATATATGAATATGTAAATAGTTAGTTTATTGATTACACTTTAATTTAACAGGCGACCATAATTGGCCATAAGACCAAAAAAGTTTTGTTTGTTGGTATTCGCAACAAGTATTGTGTTATTTGCGCGAGATCAGCGTCCAGTAAGGGAGTTGTAACAAAACACAAATGTTTTTTAAATTGGAAAAAATCATCCACAAGTATGGAAGCTGATGGTGTGGTAGAAGGCTTTCTAAATGGCGTGGAAATGCACGGACTTAAGTTTAATAGAATTATTGGTAAAATAAAAATTTCAAAATTGTTTTGTATTTGTATAATGGACAGCTATTTGTTTTTTATTTAAAAATATTCGTAACATTGATTGATGTAGGGGACGGTGATAGTAGTGTGACAAAAAAGATCCTCGAAGTACAGCCGTATGGACCAAACTTTTATATAAAAAAAATTGAATGTTGTAATCATTTGATGCGAAACTATACTTCTAAACTGACTACGTTAGCTAGAAATTCAAAATATCCACTTCGTGTTCGCAAATTTATTTTAACAAACATTCTTCGGTTCCGGTCTGATGTCACTAAAGCTGCTAAACATTGGCGAAATTTAAATGGTTTAACCATGTCACAAAAAATTAAAGGTGGGTATTATTTTTTGGTAATTAACCATGCTTATTTATGTGAAAGTTAAGTTATTATTAATTATTTACATACTCAGGAATTCGCAAAGATTTGGGTAACGGTCCATTTCATCGCTTAGGTGATCATACCAATTGCGAAACTTATTTTTGCAATGGTTCAAAAATAAACGAATTGAATCTAGTTCCGGAGGCTGTCAATGGGGGAATCATGTCTTAAATTCAAAACTGTGTGTCGAGATTAATTGCTAATGCGGAAAGTTTGTTGGAAAATAAAGACAACAATATTTGTGAACAATTTAATTCCATAATTAACAAACACGTTGCTGGTAAAATAATTAATTTTTCTAGTCGAGGGAACTATAATACACGTGTTGAAGCTGCCGTTGTATCATTTAATAGCAAGCAATTTTTACGACAGATTCACAAAAAAATGACAAATAATTTCAGTCCAGGTATTATTATTATTTTAGTATAATTATAGAATTTCTCTAACAATAAAAACAATTAGTACATACATATAATTAAATATTATACAACCGATAAATTTTGTACCTATGTTATAGGAAAATTCGGAAAAAAATATTTGAAAAACCGTAGCCGAATAATCAGTAACACTAAACGAAGACGAGTATTATTCCCAGAAACCCGTAAGTTTAAAAAATCTCGTACAGAAAACGGACCAGATGAAGACTATGGTTTGGCTGAGCCTTTAGTCGAAGAATTATCACCAGAAATATTTGAAGAAAAAAAAAATCAATTACTTGTTTCATTAAAAAACTCAAATATTGATGAAATTGAATTGAATACTCGTGAACAAACTAATAGTGATGCATGGTACATAAGTAGATATAAAAGGGGGGTTCTGGACCCGCCGCCGCCGCCTCCGCCGCCGCCGCACACCGCACACCACCTCCGCCGCCGCACACCACCTCCGCCTCTCGCCGCCGCACACCGCCGCCGCCGCCTCCGCACACCGCCGCCGCCGCCTCCGCACACCGCCGCCGCCGCCGCACACCGTACACCACCTCCGCCGCCGCACACCGCACACCACCTCCGCCGCCGCCGCCGCACACCGCCGCCGCCGAACCGCCGCCTCCGCCGCCGCACACCGCCTCCGCCGAACCACCCGCCGCCCGAATCCTGATCGTCAACGTTGCCGACATGTTTTTCACCCCCCCCTCCACTACTTGTTAGGTTATCAACTGAATGTATAATCTATATGTTATCATATACCAGCAAGATACCCGGTTACGTTATCACTTATACGTTATCACATACCAGCGATTACGTTATCACATACCAACGATTACCAGATTCGCTATGACTTAAATGCAATCACTTATTTGTTATCATGATAAGACATACGTTTGTAATTACTGATGTTCAAATAATAAATAAAAATTATATATCCAAAAAGTCACACTATTTAAACATATTCACACATTCTGTAATGCTCAGGATTACTCGATGCGTCATGTTTTTCCTAGAGTGCTAGTTATAAGTCGTTGGTATGACTCATATAGACCTTATCTCTTTGTTACAATAGATTTATTGTTCAGAGATTTATTTTTAGGATATTTAACAGACCTGTAGAGACCTTTTCTCATTGTTATAATAGATGTATTGTTCAGAGATATATTTTTAGGATATTTAACAGACCTGTAGAGACCTGTCGTAGTTCTAATGATAAAAATGTGTTGGAAATATGGAGGGGAGATCACAGAAATGTTAGCTGGTACATTATTTCTCATCAAATACATTTTAGTGTGTCATCAGCTCTCTACTGAACACATTTTCCGCGCGCTAGAATAATCGTTTATTATTTTTCAAAAATCAAACTATTTAATATGGCTTGTTGTGATCCACAACTCAAATATCCTTGTGATTGTTAATTAAATACTTAATTCTAAAAAGCACGTATGTAAGAGTGGCGCCTCTTTATAAAAATTAGTAAACGGTATGGCACTCGGCTTAGCAATTAACACGTCCGAGGTTGAGAAATCGAATAGGTTTCCAAAAATTATATTAACAAGACACATCTTCGGACGAGGCCATGTTAAGATCCGGGAGCCCACACCAAAGGAGTGGTGTTGGCCAAGACAACGGAAGACCCGATATAAATACAGCCACGGGATGCCATAAGTACAGTTAGAGACAGAGTAGTAAAGAGACGCAGACAGAAGCAGAAAGACACCACATCTTGTGCTATTCAAGTGCTAACGCAAATATTACCTGACCGTTATGACTTAGAGTTTATTGCTCAAGTCCTCTATCGCATGTAGGGATATTTTGTCGTTAACACTGAATGCATTTTAAAAAGTATTAAAATAAATTGTAAATGTTATAAATTGTCTATTTTCGAAGTTTATCAATAAAGAAAAGTCTTAATATTATCTTATAAAAAAGTGTCGATTCATTTCCGAGGAGATCGCAACAGAAAATTGGCGCTGCGGACAGGGTATTGTTCAAGAGGAAATTCTCCAAAGGAACCACTGTGGAATTGATCAATCCACAACTCTCGAACAAGACTCCAGAACATTGCCGATTTCAACGAGATGGACAGCACGTTTTTGTAAGCTAATATTAAGTATTTTGTTATGTAAATCGTCTCCCCTAAAAATCTATATATAAAAAAATAATAATAATAATAAAAAAAAAGAGAGAAACGGAGTAAAATAAAATGTTATTGAGTATTAAAAAGAGTATTGAAGAATTATAAAGAGTATTAATGAGTATTAAAAAGAGTATTATTGAATATTGAAGAATTATAAAGAATATTATGAGTATTAAAAAAAAAGTATTATTGAATATTGAAGAATTATAAAGAGTATTAATGAGTATTAAAAAGAGTGTTATTGAATATTGAAGAATTATAAAGAGTATTATTGAGTATTAAAAGAGTATTATTGAATATTGAAGAATTATAAAGAGTATTATTGAGTATAAAAAAAGAGTATTATTGAATATTGAAGAATTATAAAGAGTATTATTGAGTATTAAAAGAGAATAATTAAAAAGAATTGAACAAAGAGAGTATAAAAGAAATAAAGAAATAAATAAAGTGTTACAAGAGAATAGAAAAAAAAAAAAAAAAAAAAATTTATGAGAAGAGATTATTATGAAAATATTGATGAATTAATAGAATATCTTATGAATAATTATTATATTAAAGAATAAATGAGTATTAAAGGTTTTGATAATTAAGTATTAATGAATATTGATGAGAAAATAAAGGAAATATTAGACGAAATAATAAATCAGGTCAGTGAGAACGAAGAAATAGAATCATTTATAGGGAATACAGTTTTAGTCGAAGAATTAATTGAAGTAGAAAGTAATAAGAATAGTGAATTATTAAACAAAACGCTAAGAGAAATAAATTTAGACGAGTTTATACAAAATCCCCATCAGAGACCCAACCGTCCAGGTACACGTAGTCAAAAAGATATAGTTCACACCCAACTTGTCCCCGCGAAAAGAGGAAAACTAACAAAAAAAATGTCACCGCCTTCAATAGTATTAACCATTAGCGAAGCATTAAATATTATACCGAAATATTCGGGCGATACCGAAGTATATCCTTTCATTAATATTTGTGAAAAAGTCTTGGAATCAGTCGACGCTGATCATGTTCCCCTCTTAACAAAAATGATTCAAGCATCAAAATTAATAAATAGAGCTTTTAATGTGGTCCGATATCGAGAAATTACATGCTGGGAGGAAATAAAGAAAATTTTATTAGATAGTTTCGAAGCTCCCTATGCTGCTAGTAATTTACAATTGGAATTAACTTTAATTAAAATGGGAAACGGAGAATCCGTCACAAATTATAACAATCGCGTAGAAGATATATTTCAAAAACTATGTAATGCCCTTACAGCAGGTGAAAACGCTGCCGATAGCGATGCCATTCGACGAAACGCATTTAAACAAGCATTAACAAGTTACATACGTGGGTTAAATAGTAATTTACAATTTAAAGTTGAAACAAAAAATCCACTAACATTAGAAATAGCTATGCAAGTAGCTATAGCCGCAGAAAAAGAAATATTAACAAATCAGGCGTTAAACGAGTTAAGCAATATGTCGGTCAGGCCAAACGAAAGAATTAATAGAAATATAAATAGGAATAATTTTAATAATAATTATTACAACAGAGGAAATCGAACAAATTTTATGAACAATAATAACAATAATTTCGTACCAAATAATAGAAATAATTATCAGAATATACAGCCGCGTACTAACAATAATTTCGGAAATATGCAACATCGTTATAATGGTATTAATAATAATAATAATAATAATCCGCCTCAGTGTTATAACTGCCAAAAGATAGGACACATAGCTCGTGATTGTCGTTCGCGCCCACCGCGGAATAACTATAATAATTTTACAAGGCCACCTACAAATTATAATAATGAATCTTCACCGTTAACTTGCTCATTCTGTCAACGTATTGGTCATAACATTGAAACGTGTTATACGAAACGTAATCATGAATTAAGGAATACTAATGTGTCGGGAAACGATGGAGCACCGATCGTGAACGACGCTCTCCGACCGGTACACCATATAACGTCGCAATAATAAATGAACCCCGTGTATTTCACATAACATCGGGATTAACAAATAATCATATAACTTGTAACTCGCCCGCGTTTCTAAATAAACATGCAAAATTATTAATTGACACTGGTTCCGATTTAAATATTATTCGTATTAGTTGCTTACAGCCCGACGTATTGGTAGATGAACGTGCAGCGGTTAAACTTCGCGGTATAAATGATGTAATTACACAAACAATAGGAAAAATAATTATACCAATACATATAAATGAAAAAGAAATACAAACTGAATTTCAATTAGTAGGCAAGGACTTCCCAATACCGCATGAAGGCATTCTTGGCAATACATTTCACTTTCAAAATAAAACAATAATAAATAATAGAGATGGAACATTAATAATTCCTGAATTAAATAATGAAATTTGTTTTACGCTACAACCACGCACGGAAACCATGGTATCCATTCCGATAAAATTAATTAATAAAGAAAATAAAGATATATTAATTCTAAAACAAGAAATAAAAGAAAATGTATATTGTGGCAACATAGTTAATACAGTAAAAGATGACAAAATAAACGTATCCATATTAAACATATCCGAACAAATACAGGAGATTAGGCATTTAGATTTAAGAAATATAAAATATGAGGAAGAATATGAAAATCATATAAATATTAAAATTGATAAAAACGATACAAACAGAATAAAAGAAATAAAGAAATTAATTAATACCGAGCACATGAATAAAGAAGAGCAGGACGCTATAATGACATTATGTGTAGAATACGCCGACATATTTTATTTAGACACCGATAAATTAACTGCCACTAACGCCATTGAACATCACATTAGACTACCCAGTAACCAAGTTCCCATATTAAAACGACCATACCGACTTCCTCAAGTACAAACCGCAGAAATCGACCGACAAATAAATAAAATGCTAAAAGATGACGTAATAGAATCATCCCGATCGCCTTGGAACGCCCCATTATTATTAGTAAAAAAGAAATTAGATTCTTCAAATGTAATTAAATGGCGAATAGTAGTAGATTATAGAGCACTAAATAACGTTACCATAAATGAGCCTTACCCATTACCGAACATTGAAACTATTCTTAGTCAACTTGGTGAATCTACCCTTTTTTCTGTTTGTGATTTATCCCAAGGATTTTTTCAAGTACCTTTAGCACCCGAATCTCGTGAATGTACAGCATTTTCTACTGAAAAGGGTCACTACCACTATAAACGTATGCCAATGGGATTGAGAAATTCCCCTTCAACATTTCAAAAATTAATGAACTCTGTTCTATCGGGTATGATAGGATTAAAATGTTTAGTTTATCTAGATGATATTATAGTATATGGAAAAAATTTAATTGACCATAATATTAGGTTGCGCGAAGTATTCAACAGATTACGAGAAAATAATTTATCTATCCAACCGCACAAGTGTGTATTTTTAACAAAGGAATGTGTGTATTTAGGACATATAGTATCCGATAAAGGAATACAGCCCGACCCAAGCAAAATCTCCGCCGTAATGGAATTCCCGATACCAAAAAACGTGAAAAATATTAAATCATTCTTAGGACTAAGTGGTTATTATAGAAAGTTCATTAAATCTTATTCCGCAATAGCTAAACCCATTACCAATTTATTAAAAAAGGACGTACCATTCGTTTGGAACGAAAAATGTCAGGAGGCCTTTGATGCATTAAAACAAGCCTTATGCACTAAACCAGTTTTAAAGTACCCAGATTTCAATAAACAATTTTTCTTAACTACCGACGCATCTACAAAAGCATTGGGCGCCATATTATCTCAACATGATGACGTAAATTCTAACACCGAAAACAATTCAGACAGACCCATATCATATGCATCACGTACATTAAATAAAAGTGAATTAAATTATTCAACTACCGAATTAGAATGTCTCGCCATAGTGTGGGGAATAAAATATTTCCGACCATATCTTTACGGAAGAAAATTTGTCATAATAAGTGATCATAGACCTCTCGTATGGTTATTTAATCTTAAAGACCCATTGTCCAAATTAGCCCGCTGGCGTATTTACCTCGAACAATATGATTATGAAATACGGTATAAACCAGGAGTATTAAATTCAAACGTCGATGCATTAACTCGCATGTATAAAATAGATGAAATAAAAAATGAAAGTTATGACATGTTCTTAAATAAATACGAAACACAGTTAATAACAAATCAAAACATAAAGGAAGTTTCCGGCGAACTAATTAACTCACCCGAATCATATCATATAGTATCCGAAATTGCAAAAAATTATAATTTTTCAAACGGAATAAACTATGAGATAAAACAAAAATTCGCACACGACCAGTTATTACCGCAAGCCAAACTTATTGGAGAGATCCAATATTTTAAGAAAAATAATCGATATCTCATATTTTTAATCACTAAGAATAAAAACAAACAAATAACTACATATGAAAATATATTTACTGCATTAACAAATTTAAAACAATTTTGTATAGAAAACTCACTAAACAAGTTAGCCATGAATAAAATAGGAACAAAAGATAATTTAGAATGGGCACAAATACGCGCAATGATACGATTCATATTTAGAAATACACAGATTGAAATAATAATTTGTGTCGAATTAGAGTTCACTAATGAAGAAAAATTAATAATATTTCAACAAGTTCACGATTCTAAACTCGCTGGGCATTTAGGAGTCACACGTACCTATAAAAAATTAAAAGAGCATTACAACTGGAGAAATATGAAACAAGACGTAAAGGATTATATAAAAAAGTGTTCTTCATGTCAACAAAATAAAAATACGAATCGAAAAATAAAAAATCCAATGGTGATTACTTCTACAAGCTCTAAACCCTTTCAAAAGATTTTTCTTGATATTTTAGGACCAATACCTATTACACTAAGTGGTAACAGCTATATATTAACAATACAGGACGATTTAACAAAATATTCTTTAGGCATTCCTTTACCAAATCACACCGCTAATACCGTAGCCGAAGCTTTTGTAATACACTTTGTCTGCGTACACGGGATACCAGAGACAATATTGACTGATCAAGGTAGAGATTTTCTGTCAAAAACATTTTCGGAAATCTGCAAATTATTAAATATTAATAAAATAAATACCAGTCCCTTTCACCCTCAAACTAATGGAGCCCTAGAACGATCACATAGGACACTTGTAGAATATTTAAGACATTACGTAGATAAAAAATTAAACAATTGGGACCAGTATTTGCCGTACGCGTTTTTTGTTTACAACTCGACTCAACACACCGCAACTGGCTATCAACCATATGCACTCGTGTATGGTAAGAAATTAGAAATACCAATAAAGATAAGAAGCTCACCTGAGATTAGATACAATTATGATGATTATTATTTTGATTTAAAGGAAAAATTACAAGAGTCACATGAAATAGCTAGAGAAAAGTTGATAAAAAGGAAATTAAAATCAAAAAAGCGTTATGATGAAAATGAAAACACAATAGAGATAAAACTGGGAGATATGATATTGTTGAAGGATAATACACGAAATAGTAAATTAAACCCATTATGGACAGGACCATATTTAGTAAATGAAGTATTAGACCACGAGAATATAGTCATAACTAGAGGACGGAAAAATTTCACTGTTCATAAAAATAACGTTAAATTATTCAATGAGCAATAGCAACACACACCATTAACATTAGGCACACTCCATACCTAACTGAAAACAATACATTGTAAATAAAACCGCAATATGTTGCATTTTCATCCCTATATTAATTATCACCATTCATAAATCATGTTCTTGGGTTAATAAGTGGATAACTAAAAATTCTACAGTGTTTTTAATCTAAAAAGTATTCTTCTTAAATAGTGTGACATTCGTTAATTGTTTGAAGTCCCTGGAATTTCTGGTTATAGGATAAATTTGTAAGGACAGTAAAAAAAAGAAAAAGAGAGACAAATATTTTATATCCTAGATGAATAAGTTATAAAAAAAAAAAAAAAAAAAAAAAAAAATATTATTTTTGCTCCAATTGGCTTATAAACATATAGATTTTAGGGAGGACGAGGGAAAATATATATATATAAATCTACTAACACACATTTTATTGTAATAAGAAAAGAATATTATTGTAAATTAACACTAGAGTTAAGAAAATACTATCGATGTAAAACTATGAAAGATAAACATACAATTGTAAAAAAAAAAAAAAAAAAAAAAAAAAAAAAAAAAAACTTGTAAAAAAAAAAAAGAAGAGGGCAAATAACATTGTAAAAGATTCTGTTTTCTTCAAAAACATAATCTTTGTTTTAAGGGGGAGGTGTTGTGATCCACAACTCAAATATCCTTGTGATTGTTAATTAAATACTTAATTCTAAAAAGCACGTATGTAAGAGTGGCGCCTCTTTATAAAAATTAGTAAACGGTATGGCACTCGGCTTAGCAATTAACACGTCCGAGGTTGAGAAATCGAATAGGTTTCCAAAAATTATATTAACAAGACACATCTTCGGACGAGGCCATGTTAAGATCCGGGAGCCCACACCAAAGGAGTGGTGTTGGCCAAGACAACGGAAGACCCGATATAAATACAGCCACGGGATGCCATAAGTACAGTTAGAGACAGAGTAGTAAAGAGACGCAGACAGAAGCAGAAAGACACCACATCTTGTGCTATTCAAGTGCTAACGCAAATATTACCTGACCGTTATGACTTAGAGTTTATTGCTCAAGTCCTCTATCGCATGTAGGGATATTTTGTCGTTAACACTGAATGCATTTTAAAAAGTATTAAAATAAATTGTAAATGTTATAAATTGTCTATTTTCGAAGTTTATCAATAAAGAAAAGTCTTAATATTATCTTATAAAAAAGTGTCGATTCATTTCCGAGGAGATCGCAACAGGCTGGATCAATAGCAGACAACGCAAGTGTGTGCAAGAAGTTCAAATACACTCCACCTACATCACCAGCTCAACTTATTGACTGTACAAATTTCATGATTGACTTCACAGACCGCAAGTTTTTAAACATAGGTTTCGATCCTACCAACCACTTTGATGTAACAGTACAGCTACTAACATCATCGCGCTACGTGAACATAACAAGTGAAAATCTTACACAGATATTTTCACTCATTGGAAATATACTATCATACATATTGGAGGAACCGATCAAATACAAGAGAAATATTTTTCTAGAAACGGATTCTATCATGCTCTCTAGCATGGTATATCGTGGAGAAACGGTGCTGGTCGTGGAGTCTAAAATTCAAGCTGGATGTCGTGTTATACTGAACAGAGAAAATCTAATGAAATTACAACATCTAGAGTTTACTATATACGAAGCCGTGGTGAGAAAAACTAGAATCACCCGCAGCATGGTGTTACTACAGTTTGAACAAATGACTGAATATTTCAAAAATGAATTCAAAAGAGTGGAAAACGTTGATGAAATGGCTACTACCATAAAACAAGCACATGACGACCTGATTTCTAGTCATATACCTAAAAGTAGTCAGAGTTTCGTTAGCCAGCTGAAGAACTATGCGACTAAACAATTAGCTGAACATTGTGTGATTAAGATTGAAGACGAGTCACCCGAGGCGAACATTGGTTATGATATGAGCTGCAGCTATATGCCCTCAACAACACCAACACCAAATTATTCAAAGCAGTTTCCATCGCACTCATCCAAACAGACGATGAAGAATTATATAGAGGAGTTTGCGGTTGATCAAAACGATGGACCATCATATTTCGATCTTCGACACGAAAGCGATTCAGCACTTTCAGAAATCCATTGGTAATTACAACGAGACATTTTAAAAAAAATTATTCTTTTGTAGACATAACTTATATTTGGTATGAAATAAATATACTTTTATAACGAAACTCGGTTTTTTTATTTCTTAATATTAATTTCTATAATGATAAGGTGTAATAAAGAAAAACACATGGTATAAGGTAATAAAATTGTTTTATTCGCGAAAATAATATTTATACAAAGGTAAATACAAAAAAAAGAAAAAAAAAATCACATTTTTCGAACTTCTCCGTTAAACGGAGAGTAAGTTATAATCTGGTCGTGTAATATTAGACAATATGCTGAAGTATTTTTAGGTATTTCATTCGAGTCGCTGGTTTCAAATTCTAATCTCAAGTCGACTGTGGATGATTTGACATTATCGTTTTGACGTGATAAGTCTACAACGACTATCGGAGCAAAAGAATCGAATGCACGTTTCGACAGCAGAGGTTCACACTTATCCTTTTCATAGTACGACTTTCGGAAGTCTGCATACGCCTTGTAGAGTACAGATGTTATTTTGTTTGTAAAATTGGATCGAAAATCTTCATGTGGAAATACTTCGGAATTCAAGTGTACCTTGAAGTTTGTCAGCTTACAGTCGTCGAATCTACCGGATGAATTTAATAAGTTGGTTTTTCGATCCGTTTGAAGTCCAAATATTACAAACCACGGTTTTTCCAGCAAACTGCTAGACTTGACTGTCCATGAATGAGATGTGTTTTGTGGCAATATCGGATACTCGCATAGGTCCCATGTTCTAAACGCACACGAAAGCGGTTTCCGAGAATCTAGTACTTTCATTAATCGTAATTTTTCTCTGTCACCCACTTTAACAATGGGCATTTTCCAAATTACTTTATTCACCTCAACTGTTACTTTTCGATATTTAGCAATATCATCGGCTTTTCCTACTGCACGTAAAGCTTCATAATCTGTAGGCGATCGATTCAGAATTAATTGTTGATTACAGTTGAGTAGTATTTTCTTATAGTCTTCACAAAATCCGAATAAGTGTTTCAGTGGAATACAGCCGGAAAAATGTGTATTCTCCATCATAAATGTTTTATTTTCATTTTCATCAAAATTCAGATCCCATGCCATATTCTCTAGTACATGCACATCACTTGGACTATACGAGCAATAACCTTTGAGACAAGAAGTTATACCCGGATTTTTAATCTTCTGTATCTCCGTTCCGTTTAATTCATACTTTGCTTCAGAGAATAAAAACGCTAGTCCATTGTTTGCGAAATTGAATTTACCGGTAGTAACGTCAGCAGGTTTATTTATTTTACCATCGATATAAATATAACTTTCACACGGTAGAGTATATGCATCCATATTTTGAATATTTATCTCTATCTTGTCGTTATTTGATAGTGCCATACTCGAATATGGCAGAAAAGAATGATACTGCATTTGTGTTATCCTGCATTCGTCGACATATCCCTGGGTTACACTCAAATACGTATCGTCCATGATTAAATCGCTTTTAATGAACTTAATAATAATAAATTCTTTTTCGTTAATTTCTTCGAGCTGTTTTTTTTCTTATTGACTTTTATCGTACTATTTTTCTTCTTAAGCGACGTACGTGTTGGCCCATTGACTTCTCGTGACGAACTGTTAGAATTGTTGATACTAACACTAAACTTGAGTGCCATAATTACGTTTAATCTGTAGTCGGACTGTAATTGGCTCACCACGAAGATTTATTAGACAACCGTCTTGATCTCGTAAAGCGATTTTCACGTTGCTTATAGATGAAGTGTTGAGCGGGTAAAAAACCAAATGTCTAGGTACTTCGATAATTTTATAACCGGTTGGTACAGAGTGATAAAATGCATGTATCGTCTGACTCGAATTACCATCAGTGAATGAGCCAGAAATTAAATTACACTCTACATTTATACAGTTCACTTTCATTATGTTGATTAAATTGTCAGATTCGTGAACAATATTAGCCTTATATTCTTTATTTTTAAATCCTAACAATTTACCAATGCTACCAGGCATCGAAAAATCTATGCTCTCGCTACATAACATTTCACATTTTAACGTGTTAATGTTTGCTTTCAATTCGAACGTCTTAACAGTACCAGATAATGTATTTTTAATGATAGCTTCAATCTTCTCGAGTTCATACGATCCTGTCGGTAGCGTGTATTTTTCTACTATAGTCTGATAGTTGTTCTGATCACCGTCTTTTCGATAACATTTTTGTGTACACATCTCCTATAACTTATAAAATAAAAGATATTGATGGTGAAATTATTGAGGGGACTTTTTATACAGGGGAACTCCAGAAATCTAAATTTTAATTTTTATGTTGAATGTCAACATAAAAATTTTATTATTTCAAAAACATTTTGAAATAATTATGTTAAATAATTAGAGAAAAATAAACTAAGTAAAAAAGATCAACTAATTAGTTTTAAGTGCAAAATATCAATAAATTAGTTTTAAGTGAAAAATATCAATAAATTAGTTTTAAGTGAAAAAGATCAATTAATTTGTTTTAATTGAAAAATGTCAATAAATTAGTTTTAAGTGAAAAAGATCAACTAATTTGTTTTAAGTGAAAAATATCAATTAATTTGTTTTAAGTGAAAAAGATCAATTAATTTGTTTTAAGTGAAAAATATCAAAAGTGCGCCAGGACCGGCACTTATATACTACTGCCGTTTTTTATATTTATCGGACCACATATCCGTAGTCATAGAACAGCATTTGTCTTGTATAAACGGTAAAATATTTTCAAAAAGTGTATTTCTATGATTTTCAGCAATTTTTATTGTGTTTTTTGACACAGTAGTCGGATGTGGCATTAAGTCATTTATATCTACATACCCATATTGACGACCAACTTTTATTAAAAATTGTCAAAGTTCTCTGAAACCAGAACGATCTATTATAGACAGCGGTCTAATGTCCAAACTACAAAACTTTACTGATTTATCTATGCATTCAGTTGTTTGTTTGAATTGTTAGTATAAATGAGATAACATGCTTTATTACAAGATAGGTCTACTCCTCTACTCACTTAAGTATGTGGCTGTGGTGTGATTAGAGTTAAGATATGACAGATAATATGACATAATAACTAAAATATTACTTAACTATTAGGTACCTACTTATAAAAAACTTTACTAACAATAGTTTTTAGTCAAATTAAATATAACCTATGCAAATAAAACCTATACAAATATTACTAAATTATTAAATCCTTGAATTTTATTCCATCAATGTAATGTTTAAAATTAAAAGAGTTATTAACTATTAAAAATAGATAAATTAATTTTAAACCATGTGGCATGTGCACATTTTACAAAAAGCCAATAACGGATAAAACTTATTGAACTCAGTTCTCAATGTAAAAGTGTAAAATATAAGGTTTATAATCCCAATTAAACTATTATATCTAGTAGCACAAGTAATTTATTAATTCCTAATAATTTAACATTAACAATAAACATACATATTTTTTTTATAATACAATGTAGGTATCAATTATCCAAATTAGATAGACAGTTCATTAATTATTAAGATATTAAAATATTACTAGGTTATAGACTTGGTTTGAAAAATATAAGTTTAAAAGTGAATTCATTGTAAACTTTAATTTATTAATTATTAATGTGAATATGGTAAGCACTTTTTGAAAAGTGTATTCCATAACTTATCATGGGCTGAACCAAACTTACACATTTTATAATTTTTAATTTAGGTTATAATATATTTCTGAGTAGGTATACTGAAAAAGTAAAAAAAAAATGTAGAGTACCTACTACCTACTACCTAGTACCTACTACTTATTGATATGATTAATATTCCATTTGAAATTTCGACATCTAAAAATATCTAAATGTTATAATTAACTAAGTTTTTTAAAACATGCTCCAACATTAGGTATTTTTTTATAGAAATTGAATCATTACACACAAAAAATATGTAATAAGAAAAATTTTAAATTATGTCAACGTGATGTAAAATTAAAATTAAATTCTAAATAATTTTTGAATAATATACAATAACCTAATTGTTTTTAATTTCTAACCAATTAAATTTAAAAAAATATAAAATATTAAGATATGTTCACAACCATACGAACGCAAGTATTTACATTTTACACGTCTGACACTGCTGAAAATTTGTAAATTATATATTTTAAATTTTGTCTAATAATTGTTGAATACAAAGTATAATCTAAGAATATTAATGTATGGTTATAGAACAGAAACAAATAAGATAAACTATAATTAAGTTATTAATATTTAACTAATACTTATTCCCATATTATGCATATTGCATACACTTACAATTTATACGAGTACTATTATCGAAGTATGAATTAAATCACCGAAATCGTCAAAATTTACGTAATATGTAATAAAAAGCAGACATTTTCCAAAATAAGTAAAAATATGTAAAATAAAATATGTCTTTTTTCATTGCAAATCACGTGAAACGAATTTATCATTTACAATAATTAATTGATCATGTTTTAATAAAATTATGTATTTACATACAAATCCCAGCCCTACTAATATCTATAACTTATGTCTGTGTGTGTATTCGTATGTGTATGTGTGCGTTTGCTGACAATATATATTAATTTTATTTTATAACAATAATTAAATAAAATTGGGTGTTCGGTATCATTTATGTGATGATACAACAGTCCCATATGTTTGAAATAAAATATGTCCTCATATTTTGGGACAAACTTAATGTTTAAATGTTTGGGTAGTGCAAATGTTGATAATACATGTTAATATTAGTGGAGGAGTTTAACTTATTGTAAATATGTATAAAATGTAATTTTTCAGAGAAGATTTTGATGTACATGTTTTTAAGCTACCACATAGTTAATTACAACATTCGTTTCATATACGCATAACGATACATTTTGTTTTTAAAATTTTACATAATTGTGTTTTATTTTAATCTAACATAATTGTTTTTTTTTCTAAATTAATACATTTTTTTTTTTTATTTGAGTGGTCTTAAAATAGTTGTTTGTTTCCGGCAATGGAAATATGGAAATCGATAATTTACATTGTTTCACTAGTACATTTTGGAATGTATACATTTAAAATTGTATGTTAGTAAGGTTTTGTTTTTTTTTCTTACGAATAATGGTTAGTATTTGTGCTCTTATTTTTTTCTAATTTAGTAACTTAATCTTATACTCTAATTACATTTGATTATTTGTTTTGTACAAGTTTTGATTAACATTATATATTTAATATATCTTTTTATCCAAAAGTGTTTGCATTTGTTAAACTAGAATATTTTATACAGTTCATTTATGCTTACGGGTATATCTACCACGCCAGGGGCATTATATGATGTGTATTATATTGCTAAGGTTTTTCTGACAATACCTACGTATCTCCCACGTACTTATGTTCCTGTCCCTACCTATTTGCTATATATTGTTATCTGATAAAATATATGTTTATAATGTTCTGTATTAAACTAAGAATAGACGTCCTTTATACTTATTATTATTATTATTTTTGTTGTCATCATATTTGAAAATTGTTGCTAGTAGTCTTAGTTGTTGATCCGTCTTTTGTTAGTTGGTTTATTTTAATTGCACCGGTCGCTCTCCTGTTTTCGTCAAAAACATCGTCTCCTCCGTGAAAGGATGCTCCGTTGTCGCGATCGAATATCGAAAAGGCCTGTGGGTTTTTAGGTCGGTGACATTCTTACATTTTTGGTTTTCGTTTCTCATTTTGTGAGACGGGTCACCATCTTGAAGCGTATGTCGATAAATTGATAAAGGTAAGTAATCGAAAATGTTTTCAAAAATAGGTCCCAGGATTGTAAATAACGGATTATTTTCAAAGGTAGTAATTTTCTGTTTTTTATAGTAATAAAATATTTTGTAAGGAAAATTTGTAATTCATTGTGGATTCGGTACCTGCGTTTTATTGTTCTAAATTGCAATAGATTGTTTTAATTTGAATTGGTAGGTAATATATTTTGTTAAAAAAAAAAATGTTAATTATTTTTATTCTTGTTATTATTATTTATTATTGTTTTTTTTTCTTCTCCTATAAATCTGACTAGGTTTTCAAATTTTTTTCTGATTTCTTCTTCTATTGTGGTTTCGACTTTGGCAGGAGCTATTCGTATTTTTTCGATGTTTTTTTTTGATGTTTGAGAGGGGTTATTATTTTGGACTAATCTTCTGATTTTATGGTGGCTATATAATTCTTTTCCTTTATTCATTCTATTTATGTTATGTTGGACCTTTTTTATTCTTTTAGCTAAGGTTTTTGCTGCTTTATTTTTGCTCATCTGAAAATGTTTTATTTATTTATTTATTTATTATAGAATATACGGGCATTAGCCCTTTTACAAGTAATATAGTAAATTAGTACAACAAATTTTTACAACAATACATATAGATAATCTTATGGATATTTATATAAATCTAATATTCAAAGATAGACTCTAAAAAAGAAGGATCAGCGTTAGCATGGTACATTAACCGCCTAATTGGCTCGTTGCCCAAATAATTGGTGGTAGAGTGGGTTTTAAATATATTTTCTTTTATTTTATTTATTTTTATTTATTATTTATTATTATTATTATTATTATTATTATTATTATTACATATATATATATATTTTTTTTTTTTATTTTTTTTTTTATTATTATTATTATTATTATTATTATTTTTTTTTTTTTTTTTGAGTGCCTAATTTTTGTTAGTCATTCTTTTATTGCTTAATTTTTTATATTTAAATATCCTAAATAACGTTAGAATACTGAATTATTTGTTAGTAATTTAATTTTTGCTCAAGATTTAGATTTAATTATTATATCATATTTAGTTTTCTCTTAAGTACCTAGTTAATTATATTTTATCTTGAATATTTTCTTGAACTTGTAAACTATTGGATTCGGTATTATGGATTACTTGCACCGTTTCTGATATTTTATTTTTTTTCGTTTTCTCATATATTTTGATATTTTGAAAATTGTGATAACTAACAAGATCATTAATAATGCAGATAGCGCTGTTGTGTGAACTGTCGTTACCTTTTCTTTATATTCATTTGTTAGTTCATTTTTAAGTTGTTCGTCTAGGGCTGTCATTGACTTTGCGTATATGTTCAAGTCGTTAAATTTCGTAGCCGAGTTATGGTGGTTTGCGTTATTTTCTTTTTGGTTTTTAAATATGGTATTAAATTTCACTGTTGGTAGTTGGAATTGTGGTACATAATCTTTGGAAAAGTTACCTTTTCCTAGATATTTTGCTAAAATAATATTGTTTTTGGTAAAAGCTTTGCAATTTGGTTTCAAGGTTAGTATTCCTGTTCCACTTATTCGTATATTATTAACATCATCCTGACAGTTTATGATAAGATCTATTGTTTCATGTGTTGCGTATAACCAACGGTTATTGTTTCCTAGTTGGTGCCAAATGTCATTAAAAATAGGTACAGTTTTAATTTCACAATTTTTTGGCATAATATTTCCGTTTGTAAATAGTTGGAATTCGCAATTTGGTTTGACATTATTTGATAGTGGTATGTTAGTTTGACAGATTAGTTTTTGTTTTATCGTATTGCACTTGTCAATTTGATTCTGATTAAAAAAGGTATATAACTGTTTATTATTTTCTACCGCTAGAAATTCATGTGTGGATTGTATAAAAATGAAATTATTATCTTTCACGTGCACTGGTAGATTAATGATTCGGTATAGAGTAAAAGGTATGTTTTCTATTAATGGGATATGTATTACGTATACTAATAAGTGGTTATTATAAAATATTTTTAGGTCTATAATTTTTATAAAGTCGAAATAATTTTTTGTACTTATTTCTACTGGTAAATTTAAGTTTGTAGGCAGATTTGTTTTGATATCTTTTAGTTGTGTTAGAAGTTCACTCGGTTTTAGTACTTGTGGGTTAATTAGTCCGTTGTGTGCGTTCATTATTATATTAAGGAGTAGTGTCGTTTCTTTTGAGTATTGGTTTAGTATCTCGGTATAAAGTGAGTTGAAGAATAATATCGATTCAATTATATTTAAAATTTTGAGATCATCTTTTTGCAGTTTTAATTCGTCATTTAGTTTTTTTATATTATATTCTACATTATCCCGAATTATTGCGTAATTTGAGGTAATGTTTTCTACTGAATCTAAAGTATTTTTAAAAATTTTAATCTGTTCCCTTTGAATTAAGAGGGATTTTATCTGTTTTTCCTCGAGAGTTCGGATTTTTCTCTCATAATTTTCGCCTTCTTCTTCGGTGAGTACTCCGAATAGGGCACGCTGTAATTTACCTATCCCACCGAAAAATGAACTACGTCTTTTTCGTTTGTTAATTGTGTTTACGTCAGTATCGTCAATTGTTAGGTATTGTTGTAGTATTTCGCGTTCTTCAGTAATTTTTTTAAGTGTTTGGATATTAATTTTCATGAGGTCTATGCAAGTTTCTGTTAATTGTGCGTATTTTGATTCATATTTGGTACATAAATCTTTTAGATTGTCGAAATACGTCGTTATAGTTTTATGTTTTTGTTCATAGTTCGATATGTTATAGAATGTTATTAAATTCCATTGCGACACTGAAATGTGTAGTGGCGATATGTTTTCAATATAAATGCCGGGGTTATTAGTGAATTTATTATGTTCGAAAGGAAGTGACTGTGTTATTAGTAGGCGAATAGTCGCAAATAATAAGATAATTTGCGTTTTCATATTGTTTTGTGTATATTTGTCTTGTCGAGATTTATTGAGCACCCACTTTTTAAAGTTACTCTAGTTAAGAATAAAATGACAGTTCGTTGAGAATCAGTATTTCATGCGTACCAAAAAAAAATAAACACTATTGGTACACTTTACTAGTACTTAAAAAAATTAACACACCCTTGTACCACGGCAGTACAAAAAAAAAATCGAAGGAGAAAAAATCTAATCACACTGGCTGTGCTAACACACACAAAAAAATTTTTTCTCGGTACCTTGTGTAAAAGTTACGAGTCTACGTTGGGCGCCACTTTGTCGTATACGCCACGCAAAGGCTTGACGTATAACAACACAAAACAAGGTGTTTATTGGTTTTGTACACTCTAACCGTTAAACAAGCATGTAAAGAAATACCTATTAATTGGCCCGGACGACTACCTTCTTAAGTGACAAAGAATACAATCTAGCACTGCTTAATAGGATAGTCGAAACAGGTTTCTTTAAAAGGCTTACTTTCCCTTACAGCTCCAAAGTTATTTTACACTCGAAACAACTGACAAAGAAAAAGATCTAGCACTGGATGTTTCGAGCGTGAGGTAACCTTTACCTAAACGATATTGTACTTCTCTCCTCAAACTGACAAAGAAAAAGATCTAGCACTGGATTGAGGTTTGAAAATACAATAAGTTTTAAACACCGTTTTTGTTTAAATGTCCCAACTTTCTCATATACTTTTCATAAGTACAAAAATAGAAAAAGATTAAATATAAACACTTTTTAATTAAACACAAAAATATTATTATTACAAAAACAAAAGAATTGCCAGTCACCTCACTGGTAAATCGGGCAGCGTTTCGGCCTCTACAACGATGGCAGCAGAACGAACAATCATCACGTCTTACGGAGTCGTTTTATTCTGTTGCCATCTATCTGGTCATCATTTTTGAAGGTGGTGTGTGTATTCGTATGTGTATGTGTGCGTTTGCTGACAATATATATTAATTTTATTTTATAACAATAATTAAATAAAATTGGGTGTTCGGTATCATTTATGTGATGAATAACAATTTCATAGTAATTACTAAATTCTTATGCTTACTGTTATATTCGTGGAATGGATCAATCAGATACGATGCTTCTCCGACAAACGAGCGAAATAAAATAAAACAATTTTAGACATTCACATTTCACAGTATTATTAATTGTATAATGTATATATATACTATATTATATTGTGTATCGTTAGATAGTATGGTTTATTCAACAGTAAACAACGTTTATTTTTACAATTTCCTGCCCGGAGGAAAAATAATATTAATAACCGATAATACATGAATAGTGAAATGGCCGTATTTTATAAAGTTATTTCAAGAAATACGAATATATTATGCTATTAATAAATAATTAGATATAAATTGAAAAAAAAATACTATTTTTAACCCAGAACAAAAGAACAAAAGACCGGACCGGACCATACCAGTGAAAAATATATTTATGATTAATCCAAACCTAACCCATTATATTACTTCCAGGCCCCCGGAAACGCCTAAACCAAGAATATAAAAGCAAGAGACCGGATCGGACCTAACCCGATCCCGGTCCGGTCCGGGTTGACCCGGGCCCGGGCTGATCTCTACTAAGCACAATCCACTTGGCCGTTCCTGATAAAAACGAATTTTTAAAAATGTCATTCAAATTTAATGATCAATGGAACTTTTCTAACTGTATAGGTTGCATTGATGGAAAACATATTCGAATTAAATGTCCACCGAAATCAGGCACGATGTATTACAATTATAAACACTTTTATTCAATTGTGTTACAAGGTGTAGCCGATGCAAATTGTCGGTTTTTTTTTATTGACGTTGGATCTTATGTAAAGCAAAGTGATGGAAGAACTTTTTCAAATTCAAATCTTTATAATTTTTTGGAAGGCTCTAGTGTAGCCGCAGCCTTAGGTTTTTCTTGGTCTTGCCCTATTAATACTCCAAATATGTAGGATTCAGATAAATTTTCCACGCTACCAGTGTCACCCTGCTCTAATGATATATATATATATATATATATATATATACTATCTACAATTTTACAGCAGCTAAATGTTTCTACAAAAAACAATAAAAAGAAATTTCTCACTGATGGTTCATCATAGTTGACTCTGTTGCCACTGCTCCTTGCTGTTGATGGAACACTCCAGTTGTGGATCGCCCCTTGAACTGATTATCCTCAGCTCCAGACACGAAGTTAAATTTCCGCAACGTCCCGAAGGTGATTGACAGAAATACTTTAGGAATTTTTGAAATTTGAACTCCGACGTCGACTTCGGTTTCCGCGTTCAAATAACAGGTTCCCGGGTTTCGGCACCAAAATTAAGTTCCCTGTTGCGTCCCAACAGCGAGGAACTCCAGTAGGCAATGGTTTTATTTAAATTATAATAAATAACACACTGATTTATCAGTTTGAACAAAATATAATTCAAACGTATATTATTAAAACAGTTATAAATAAATATATGACAATAAAAGATGCAATTATAAACATGAATAAATTACGTGATAAAGATATTTTATGTTCGACAAGAATAATATATTTGAAGTAAAGACACGAGAGCTGAATCAGCACTTCTAAAATGTAACGCTCACTCAAAGTGGCTGCTGGATTCAGACTGCCGTTCGACCTGCTCTCGTCTTTCTACAAAGACCGGCTCGCCAATCGTATACCAGAAGGCTTTATCATAGTGGCCTATGGATACCCAGTCACACACACTTCCGTTTGCGTATCATAAAAAAAAATGATTATTCTAACTGAGTCACCGTTGGTCCACAACACATGGTTTGATTTTTTCGTTTATTTGAAGGAATAATACATTCTTTAGGTTTGTTTGGCTTTATTTATATGGTTATTTAATATTTATGAAATTTATCAGCGCAATTATTGATATTCGTTTCGTTTATTATAGGTTCCCAACTTTCTGAATCTAATAAAGAACAAAACAATTTAATATTTAAATATGATTTGATATTGGATTTGTTGCCATCCTTCATTATTTCATTTTTTTTCTATTAACAAAGTACTTTAATGATCTGTTATTAGTGAATTTAATAAAATAGGATTAATACTATCAATATATTTAGTTCTAATAAAAATATGGTCAATAGTTGTGCTGGTATTATTACAAACTCTAGTATAATCATTTATATAACTATAAAATCCCAATTACGCCATCAAGTTTAAGTAATCTAATTTTAATTCATCTTAACTATCATCTGCTATATCAATATTAATATCTCCTATTATTATTATTTTATTATTTGTAATATTGTTAATCAATCCAATTAATTTAGTTTCAAAGTTTGTATAATTATTATGTCCTCTACATAAAGCAATTATTTCACGACGAGTCCCATTACAACAAATACTTAAATTTAAACAATTACAATTATCTATAATTATTTCATTAACTTTTTCTATCATATAACAATCTTTGACGTATAATACAATACCGCTGTGTTGATTAAAATTATTATTTTTTGTTACATAAGTATGAAATCTTTCAATATTTATATTAGAAGCACAATTGTTAAGCCAAAATTCAGTTAATACAATACAATCAATAAATTGAATAATGTTATTTAACATAATTAATAATTGAGAAAAGTTTTTGCTAATTGATCTTATATTCAAGCAGTGTTGCCAGATGAAAAAAAGTCAAATTCCCTTTCAATTATATAAAATTTCTCTTTTCTCTTAAAAATTTCCCTCGCCTAAATTTTTAATAATTTCCCGCAACGCATATTAAAATTTCCCTCAATTTCAAAAATGTTTAGCTCGCTTATATATATTTTCATATTTATTTTATGTCTGTAGACATTGCCGCGGCTACCGTGTGGAGGTAATAAACCATACACATGCTGTACCACAAAAAACAATATTTTAATAAGAAAGATATAATATAATATAATTAACCAACAAATGTTTTAAACAAGAAATAGGTTTAACAATATTATAAATAAATAAAATAAAAACCAATTGCCTTAATGTATGTCAGACTTAAAGCATAATCACAATGTTAAAATTACAAAATGACATAATTATGAATTATGATTAACAACATATTTTAAACAAGAAACAAGTATAACAATATTATAAATAAATAAAATAAAAACCAATTACATTAATGTATGTCAGACTTAGAGCATAATCACAATGTTAAAATTACAAAATAACATAATTATGAATTATGATTAACAACATATTTTAAACAAGAATCAAGTATAACAATATTATAAATAAATAAAATAAAAACCAATTGCATTAATGTATGTCAGACTTAGAGCATAATCACAATGTTAAAATTACAATACAGGTAGTTCGCAAAATATCATTAACAATTAAATATTCTGTAAAATAATTACAGTATTATGTTTACAATAAACTCACTGTTTATATAAGTTGTTAGAGTTATGAAGTTTCAAATGTTTTTCTGTGACTTCAAAGTTTAAACAATTAATTTCTTTAGCACCAGTAGCTGACCTAATAACAGCTACAGAATTTAAAGTGTCATCTCCTAAACGATTACGTTTTTTAGTTTTAACATCAGTGACTACTGAAAAAATTCGTTCAGCCTCTGCATTAGAGTGTGGAAGACTTAAGCAAATTTTAGCAAGTTTAGATATGTTTTGATATTGATATGTATCAGAATAATCTTTGAGTTTAGATATTGTTCGAACGATAATTACCAAGCAGCCAATTCACAAATTCACAAAATGTGGTTTTCTACTGCAGACAATGGACGACGAAAAAACACGGAGAACTGCTCCTTGCGAGAGACGAGAAAGAAAACGAGCGAGAATAAGTGCCGACGACATTCACGACCAAAACTACGGCCGTCGGATACCACGAAAACGAAGATAATTTCTCAGTGCCACCACAATGAATTGAAAACACACGAACTTAAGAACTTTCGGTGACACTGAGGTCAATGACTTGACAAATACACGAAACATAACCGAAAATATTTCGCACGCACACACGCGATACGAAATAACGAAGACAATTTAAACGAAAAATGAGATAACGGCCGCACGCACGCACCGGACAGTCATCACACAACAGCTGTTGTCGACCGCGCCGCGGTGTCGCACGATGCGAACCGGTATCTCAACACGAAACTCACGGAACAAACAAAAAACCCGCGAACATCGACGTATTTGAATTTAAGTGTTGGATACAACATCCTCCGCGCCTTGAAAGACCCCTGTCTTTCAACACAATAATAACAATAATACTAAATGCAATAATAATAACTATGAACAGAATTCTCAACAATAATACGATACTATAAATGAATACAATAAAAATGACAATATAAATTAGGTTGATACATATGATTGTGTGTGATAGGAACTTAATGAGATCATATACAGGACTAGAAAACAAAGCAAAAATTAACATTAAAAAAAAAACATGTACAAAAATAAATAAATAATAACAAATTAATGGTAACTATTGAGTGAGCTCTGATGGTATTTCGGTTTCATCTTCTTCAGTTGGAAGTAAGGACAGCTTCACTACAGGACGTTGAAATGTGATGCCCGATGAATTGCGCAAGGTAACCACTCTAACTGTACCATCGGGACCAGGGTGCACTTCTTGTACTCTAACTAAAATCCATTTCGTAGGCGGAAGATTCTCTTGATGAAGCAGGCACAAATCACCCACTCGTACATTTCGAGTCACCTTTATCCATCTGCCTCGACGCTGCAGTTGTGGAAGGTACTCCCGTGACCATCTCTTCCAAAATGTTTGTAAGTGAGATTGTACCATTTTGAAACGTTTGAGTCTAGACATTGATACGGTGGATATATCTGACTCAGGTGGCAACGTAATGACTCCACCTATTAAAAAATGAGCGGGCGTCAATGCTTGATGGTCGGAAGGATCGTTTGATAGAGGTGTCATTGGTATTGAATTCAGCACTCCCTCTATTCCACACAACAATGTTGTGGCTTCTTCATAGGTGAGAGTTGCATTCATTGACATTTTTGTTAGGTGTTGTTTGGCGGAATTGACAGCGGCTTCCCACAGGCCTCCGAAGTGAGGCGCTGCTGGAGGAATGAAGTGCCACTGTATCGATTTTTCTGTAAGGAATGACGATGCCGCATGTGTTTTGGCAATTTCTTGAATTTGAGCGATAAGCTTTCGATTAGCACCAACGAAATTGGTACCATTATCACTAAATAATTGTTTGCACTGACCTCTGCGGGACATGAATCGCGTGAGTGTAGCCAAAAATGCATCTGTGGTAAGTGAGGATACTAGCTCTAAATGAACAGCACGTGTTACCAAACAAACAAATACCGAAATATACGCCTTTACACTTTTAACACGCCGTATTCCGCTCCGAATCATCATTGGACCACAGAAGTCTATACCACATTGGGAGAAGGGTCTTTCAATTGTGATCCGCTGTCGAGGCAATGGAGCCATAAACGGTGTCATAGATCCTGGCTTGGCACGGAAACATTGCATACATTGGTGGACTGTACGACTGGCAATGTTGCGTCCACGGATTGGCCAATAATTGATTTGAATATGTGATAGCAATGCTTGTGGGCCAACATGTAATAGTCTCAGATGAACATATTTAAATAGCAATCGTGTGATAGTTGAAGATGGTGGCAATACAATTGGAAACCTTGAACTATATTTTATCGGGGCATTGGCTAACCTACCTCCAACTCGCAAAATACCATTAGGATCGATAAAAGGATTTAATTTGACCAAACAGCTAGATCGATGAACAGGCAGGTTGGATTTTAAATTCTTCAACTCTGAACAATATGCTTCAGCTTGAATATTGCAAATCCAGAAGTCCCTGGATAAGTTGAGTTCATGAACAGAAAGTGAGCCAGTTGCACGTTCGCTTTGTTGTTTAGACAATTTGCAATTTTGTACAAAACGCATAATTAATGCAGTGATACGTATAAGTTGCATGTATTTTGAATATCGATTCAAAATCCAAGAGCCATCTTGACGAGCTGTAGTCAATACTAGTTTTATTGGACGAATTTCGGGCAGCTCTTCAGGGGCTTGGTAAGAGCTGGGCCAGGAGTTAGGTTCTTGCTGTAACCATTTCGGTCCATGCCACCACAACATCGACTGGGATATAGCTGCTGCATCCATACCTCGAGAAACAATGTCATCTGGGTTCTCACTTGTGGGTACATGGTGCCATTGATCAGGATCAGAAATATCTTGAATGCGAGCAATTCGGTTTGACACATAAGGTTGAAAATTACATTTACTTTTAATCCAGGCAATTACTATAGCAGAGTCTGACCATAGAAATACACCGTGTGGCGCTATTTCAATATTTAATAATTTGAGCTCTTCGGAAATGTCTCTTGCCAATTCTGCCGCTAGCAAAGCTCCGTTTAATTCTAGCCTCGGGATTGTGGTTGACTTCATAGGGGCTACTCTCGACTTGGACATATACAACCTGGCTTCAATACTACCACTGCTAGTTTGTGAGCATATGTATGCGCAAGCTCCATACGCTTCCTGGGAAGCATCGCTAAAAACATGAAGTTTAATGTTTGAAATATCTTGTACGATTACTCTTCTAGGAATTGCTACTTGGTTTAACTGCTGCAAACTGGAGTAGAACTTGGTCCAGCGGTTTTTCAAATCCTCAGAGAGAACATCATCCCAACTTATTTTTAGCGCCCATAATTGTTGAATAAAAATTTTTTCTTTGATCAACACTGGAGACACTAACCCAATAGGGTCAAACACACTATTTATATCGGAAAGTAACGATCGTTTAGTCATTCTTGGAGGAGGACACCAGTTTTCAACACTGAATAAGAAATTATCAGTAGCTGGCTGACACAGCAGGCCTAACGTTGCCACAGTGTCATAATCAATCATATTAATAAGAAAGTTTGTATCACTCTGATCTCTTGGTATGTGATCCACAAATTGACTAGAACTCGAACACCACTTTCGTAGAGGAAAGCCATATTTGTTTAAAGTGTGCTGTAGTTGGTAATGTATGCGATTGACTGCTTCGATTGAATCGCCACCACTAATCAAATCGTCTACATAAAAATCTTGAAAAATAATTCGCTTGATTGACATATCCGTTGTTTCATGAGCAATTTGAGCAAGACATCTAGTTGACAAAAATGAAGCAGATCTAGTGCCATAAGTGACAGTCTTCAGCTTATACTCTGTTAGTTGATCATGAGGATTGGCACGATAACAAATGCGTTGAAGGTCGCAATCTTCAGATGAAACACGTATCTGTCTGTACATTTTCTCAATGTCAGCAGTGACAGCAATTCGATGCACACGAAATCGCAATAATATGTTGATTATGTCTGGCTGAGTTTTTGGCCCCTTAAGTAATATATCATTTAATGATAGGCCGGATTTGGATACTGCAGACCCATCAAACACAACTCTGAGCTTGGTAGTTAAACTCTTGGCCTTGAGTACAGCATGATGGGGCAAATAGTAGACGGGACCAGGATAATCTGGGTTCGCTACCTCCATGTGGTCCATACTAAGATACTCGGCCATGAATGTTTTGTACTTTTGCGCAAGACCAGGCTCCTTGGCAAAACGGTTTTCCAAATTAAAAAATCGTCTTTGAGCCATTTGACGAGAATCTCCCAAGACATGTGGATCTTGTGCAAGTGGTAATTTCACAATGAAGCGACCATTGGTATCACGTGAAACAGTTGACACGAAATGTCGTTCAGCTTGTTCTTCAGCTGCTGGTAGTGACCTGTTCGCTGTGAACAAGGACAATGACGAAGTTCCGGTTAGAGATAGTGATTGATACTCAGGCTGATGAGACACAATTGGTAATTTTCCCGTGACGATCCAGCCAAAACTTGTTTGATACAGCATAGCATGATCAGAAACAACACATTTTTCACGACCGAGTAACTCATAAAACACCTCAGCTCCAAGTAAAATGTCAATGGGCCCTGGTACATGAAATTGAGGATCAGCTAGTTGTTCTTCAATGTGTTCTGGAATACTGATTGGATACTGAATAGGTTGGGATGGTAACGACTGAACGATTACTGGTACAGCATATAAATTTATTTCAAATTGTTGACTATTGAATCGTGACGCTACAATGGCTCGAACTCTTTGCTTCAGGGTGGAGGACATCGAATCAACTCCTTTGATATTTACATTACTAGGACCGTGAGACAATCCAAGTTTACTGATACACTTTTTGGTCATAAAATTCAATTGTGAGCCTGAATCGAACACAGCTCTACAAGCTTGAACCTGACCATACTTATCATATATATGCACTATTGACGTGGATAGCATAACTGTTAGGTTCTTTTCAATTCGGGGAGTGCTTGCATTGACCGTATACCGTATACCGTAAACCACAGCGTGGTTTGGTCTTGAAGATTAGTGTCATTAGTGTCTGCTTGTGCCGGTGTCTTCTCCTTATGCAACTTTGAATTGTGTTTTTTACCACACTGCGGACAGCCCGGATATCTGCATGACTTGACCTGATGACCTACATTTAAGCAGTTGAAACACAATCGCAATTTAGACACTGTGCTGTTTCTGTCAACTACCGACATTTTCTTGAACACATCACAATTGTATATTTTGTGAGTAGCAGAGCACAGAGGACACTTGGCTGTTTTAGCTTCTGTTGACTGTGAAAACAGAACTTTGCTACCAAATTGTTGCACCTTTACCCGATGAGACCGTTCGCTGACTTTGTTTGGTATGCCTGTACCCACTTCATAGGCAAAAACCCGCTTGGCAAGAAACGATTCCATCTGATCATAAGTCGGGAGTTCCTTGCTATCTTGGCGTAACTGCCATTCTCCGGCTGTACTAGCATCCAATTGACCACATATCAAAGTGACTAACCAAGCATCCCAGTATTGCACAGGTTGGCCTAACGCCTTTAAAGCTCTTACATGGGACGCTACATGGTGATGCAGTTTGCGTAGTTCCTCAGCCGAAGCAATTGAAACTTTAGGTGATTGCAACAATGATCTAATATGGCCTTGGATTGTGAACCCTTTGTTTTCATAGTGACGAATCAGTTCATCATAAGCTACTTTATAGTTATCAGCAGTAATTGAAAAGTTTTTTATAATGTCTGACGCTGGACCCAGAACACTTGACTTTAAATAATGCAGTCTTTGGACATCCGTTAATGATGTATTATTATGAAAGAGCGCATTGAATGTGTCGAAGAATGATGGCCAATCTTCTAAATTACCGCTGAAAGATGGAGGTTGAATCGTTGGCAATTTAATGGCATCACTCGACGATGTTTGAGATGCCCGAATTGAATTGTCATTTACAATGACAGTGTGCTTAGTTATCAAATCTTCCATATTAGCTCTTAGCGTGCAAGTTTCATCCCCAAACTTTAATTGTTCATCAATATTGTCAGCAGCTTCTTCACAATTGAGCAGTTCGGTTTGAACTTCATCAAATGCATCAATGTATTGTATTAATTTTTCTAATCGAATTTGGATCTGCTTGATAGACTGAGAAACTGGGTCGAATTTCTCCACATATTTTTTAATTGACTGTACACCTGCTTGGCTTCGCTCTTGCTGTTTGTTCAACTTTCGCAATTCACGGGCATCGTTGTTCATCATGATGAATGAAGTAGAATTGGTTGACGTTGAATGGGAATCCAAATGACAATGACAATTGATAATACAAAATACTAATAATTTTAACAAGCAAAAAGATGAAAACTGAATAAGTGGTAGTATAAATTAACAATAAAATAACTAACTCTATATCGCCTCAGATGTATTAAGAATAATCAACAACCACACATATTTATATAATAATAATGAAATTTGTGTCTACAATCACGTCGAGGTCACCAAAAAATGTCGCGTTCAGCGCTTATATATATAATAATAAGGGTGCCTTCACGACAGGACGGTAGGCTACACTAAATGCAGCACTACCGACCTAAAAGTATAATAAAAATAATAATCACAAATATCAAATTAGTATAATAATAATAATATGATTGTGCCGACATCGAGGTTCCCGGGTTTGTGGCTTTCGCCTACGATCACCCGGTCCACATGTTAGCGCTAGGCGCTATTCGCGGGCCGGGGACGTACGGGAGCGACGCCGGCAAGCCGGACGATCGGTCCCGGGTCGTCTATGGACCACCAGCACCGGCCGAAGCCGTACCTTTTCGAGGCCGGAGAGACCGAGGTCTCTTTGGGTCCGACCCCCCACTAGGTCCAGTGGTTTGGGTTTCCACTATCTTCACGCTGGTCCCACAGCCACCACGTTTCAGCCGAGGTAGGCTCCTCAACCTTGAGGGGCACTGAGTCCCGGACGGCAAGCCGGACGGGCGTACAGTGGGGCTCCCCTCTCCCGTGGTACCGACTGGGTTTTTAGTTGACGTCGGTGGGTCAACCCGGGGCGAACCCCTCCCACTATTTTGGCTTCCCGGGCCGGCTAGTGGTGGGCCTGGATTGTGCCGACAATACGTATATATATGGCCTGTTTGGCCCAACAATTTCAATATAAATAAATAATTTAAATAATAATAATAATAATAAATGATTTCACAATAAATAATATAATTTATAAAATAATAATAAGTAAAATGAAGTACTGGTGAACACGTCTGTTCACCAGTCAAACGAAATGAAACGAAATAAATCACGTGGTCGACCAATACTCACAATAACAGGTGACTGTGTCCGATGGCGGATTTCATCCCACGCGACCGTGCCGGGGGAGCGTAGTATAATACAAAATGAGACTATCTAAACCAACGAAAATACGCAACCCCGTGCACGTACGACCACCAGGCCACAGTCACTAACGACGAACTCAAAAACAATTTTGTCTGCAGCAACACAATACAACGCACGAACACGAAAACCACAACTCACAATGACTGCTGGTACAATATTGACCACCCTAGACTGGGGAATGAAAATTAGTAGCGTTGACAATAAAAATTGTTCGAACGATAATTACCAAGTAGCCAATTCACAAATTCACAAAATGTGGTTTTCTACTGCAGACAATGGACGACGAAAAAACACGGAGAACTGCTCCTTGCGAGCGACGAGAAAGAAAACGAGCGAGAATAAGTGCCGACGACATTCACGACGAAAACTACGGCCGTCGGACACCACGAAAACGAAGATAAATGATAATTTCTCAGTGCCACCACAATGAATTGAAAACACACGAACTTAAGAACTTTCGGTGACACTGAGGTCAATGACTTGACAAATACACGAAACATAACCGAAAATATTTCGCACGCACACACGCGATACGAAATAACGAAGACAATTTAAACGAAAAATGAGATAACGGCCGCACGCACGCACCGGACAGTCATCACACAACAGCTGTTGTCGACCGCGCCGCGGTGTCGCACGATGCGAACCGGTATCTCAACACGAAACTCACGGAACAAACAAAAAATCCGCGAACATCGACGTACCTATTTGAATTTAAGTGTTGGATACAACAATCTGTACATTTTATACAATTCATGATTAACTGAATCAAATAACACTCAATATAAAATAAACTATAATATTAGCGAGAAATATGAACGATGAATTACGACGCGATAAGAGAGCGATGCACACGAAAGTACGTCTAATGTGTGCGAAATCTAATCACATACTTTACAATGGAAATCGGAGTACAAATAAATGGCGCTAAATGCATCAAATATCTTGGCATGCACTTAAACTCAAAATTGAGTTTTACAGAGCATGCCAAACACATAGCTACTAAAGCAGGGAAGGTAGCGAACAACCTCTCCAGAATACTACCGAATAATAGCGCAGCCAAACCAAAGAAAAGAAGGTTACTCGCAAATGTAGTGCACTCCATTATTCTTTACGGTGCCCCTATCTGCGCACCCAGGATGAGCTCAAAGGGAAAACATGATCTGGCAAAGGTTCAAAAGCGCGTTGCGCTAAGAGTAGCGTCGGCATACCGCACAGTTTCTTACGAAGCCGTATTGGTCATAGCAGACATGGCCCCAATTGTATTAATGGCTAATGAAAGGCAGGAGATATTCGAAAATTCCACTGAAGATGACACAAAGAAAAAACTCTTAAGAGACTGGCAATCAATATGGAACACATCAGACAAAGGTAGATAGACTCACCGAATGATCCCAAAACTAGACTCATGGTATAACAGGAAATTCGGTGAAGTCAACTACAGGCTCACCCAAGCTCTCAGCGGACATGGCTGTTTCCCATATTACTTGCACCACTTCGGGAAACTTAACTCCCCAACGTGCTGGTATTGTGGTCACGAATCAGACGACGCATACCACACCTTCTTCATGTGTGACGCTTGGCATTCTAGGCGTTCCAGGATGAATGTAAAACTCGGGACAGAGATCACACCCGAAAACATGACAGAAGTATGCTGTCAAGTAAGAATGCATGGTCCACGATAGACTGCTTCATCAACGAAGTGCTGTGCATGAAAGAAGAGGAAGAGCGGCAGCGAAAAATGCAGAGCAGCAATAAACAGTTAAACAAATTAATTAAGTTTAATTCATGTGTGCCGAAGGCAAATAACGAGAGGAGTAGAGGCCTCTCATTTTGTTGTATCCCCCCCCCCAAAAAAACGTATTTCATACCACTAGTTGTTATTGTACATATTTTAGATTCTGAGTGAAGCGAAGGATCTTATGATTTTACAATGATGTTAATTTTTTTTTTTTTTTTTTTCTGTTAACACTTTTTCGTATAGAAATCCTTGTCCAAAAGTTTCGTCCAGCAACTCTTTAGATTCGAAATTGAACTGAGATGGTACTTTAGAGAGGTCATTTTTCCAAAATCTCCATAGTTTTTCCAGTAATCAAGAATAACGATCGAAAAACTGAGTAAAAAACGGTAAAATCGGTAAAAATCCGCCGTAAATGAGATTTTCACTGTTCAGATTTTAGGTATTTAGTCATAAATCGAAAAGTATTGAAGCTAGACACTTGAAAATTTTATCCAATATCGAATACATACTTTTTTATATTGGACAAAATTTTCAGAACAATTAAAGCACTTTTGACTTAAATATAAAACTTTTAATTTACCAAATTATTTGAAAGTTTTTATCTAATATAATTTTAAATATTTGACAAAAAGTTCTGAAAATTTAATATGACCTTACTCATATACCTACCTAATTATCCTAACAAAAGTTTAAAAATCGTTAGTCAAGAGTTAAATAATAAAGTTATATTTAAAAAATAGGTTCCAAAAATTGTATTATAAATTCTTGCAATAAAAAAAGATTTTAATCTTGAAGAGAAAACAAGATATTACAAAATATTAATAAACTTATAATTTAATTGAATTAACATTAAACAGTTAAAATTATTATAGAAATAAATACAATATACTTACACTAATAGGTACAGCTTTAAATATAGTACACAAGAAAATGGTCAAGAAAAAATTAAATAGAAGTATATAATTTTAAATGACCTATACATTAAATGCTGACTTAATACCATAAATATTACAAGAAAACAAATCCAATTGTTTGGAATTTTTGTATGGAATATATTTAAGATAAATAACATGAAAACTGTTCTTCATTTTGGGTATTGTAATTTGTTCTATAAATAAATTAATGAAGACGCGTCTAGGAAATGCATGAATTGAAATAGATGGGTGGCTAACCGATGGAACCTATGACGTCATGCACCATTTTAAAACGACGATAACGCTTGAATGAATGAACAGATAACATTTTTAATTGTACTCTATTTTTATTTGTACCGAGTAGTTACGATTTAGCTTTTGTCTATTTTTGCCTTGTATAGTCCTTTATAATATTATTTATATAATAAACGTAGCCATTTAATGGGTTACCGTATACGTGACAAATTTCGAAAGAGATTAACTTTACAAACAATTCTGTGGCTTGGGTCTAAAAGGGCCAATCTCATTTTTTTCAATTTTCGACAATTATGGATTCAAATAATTTTTGGATCAAAAATATTTACAGAAATTTTATTTAACAATTTATGAAGTTAAATGTTTGATAAAAGTTTAAAAATACTGACTAATTAACTAACAAGTATTTGTATCTATTTATATTTCATGTATTTTAACATTTTCGATGACATTGGCCCCATGCTTATCTTTAAAATCAAAAAAAAAAAATAAGACATTGGCCCTTTAGTATTAGGTTTATAAGTTTTAATTATAAAAAAGAACACTTTATGTCACAACCTTGTTCATTCTTTTAGATTCTGAGCGAAGCGAAGGATCTTATGGTTTTACAATGATGTTTATTTTTTTTATTTATTTAGTCATAAATCGAAAAGTATTGAAGCTAGAAACTTGAAAATTTTATCCAATATCAAATACATACTTTTTATATTGGACAACATTTTCAGAACAATTATAGCACTTTTGACTTAAATATAGAACTTTTAATTTACCAAATCGTTTTAAAGTTTTTATGTAATATAATTTTAAATATTTGACAAAAAGTTCTGAAAATTTAATAAGACCTTACTCATATACCTACCTAATTATCCTAACAAAAATTTAAATATCGTTAGTCAAGATTTTTTTTATATAAATAAATAATTATACGAGTTTTTACGATATTGTCTGAAATATTTTAAGTTTATTTCTAATGAGTTATAATTGTTATGACAATTGTAGTTTAAATTTTATGAGGGTTTAATTACAAAAAATCTGACCAAAAATTATACAAATTACCGTAAAATACGTAAACAGTATTTAAATAATAATATATTATATCACACTGAAGCTTTGCTCAGAATCGTTTTATACTAAAGAAATGAGTCATCATTTCTTTAAAACTTAATACATTCATCACCAATATCTTGTCCGAGGACCGAAGGGACGAAGGACGAACTTGTACCACCATCATCTCACTTACCAGCTTTTTATTTATCAATAAATGATGGTTACTGGGGGGTGTAATGACTAGCGTCGGTTCCACCCCCATCAATATTCTTGATTACTGGAAAAACTATGGAGATTTTTGAAAAATGACCTCTCTAAAGTACCATCTCAGTTCAATTTCGAATCTAAAAAGTTTCTGGACGAAACTTTTGGACAAGGATTTCTATACGAAAAAGTGTTTACAGAAAAAAAAAATAAACATCATTGTAAAACCATAAGATCCTTCCCTTCACTCAGAATCTAAAATACATTTGGTACCTTATATTATTACGTAAATAATTACTACAGGTTAAAAACCTTAATTTTTTTATATTTTATAATATTTACATATAAAAAAAAATAAAAAAAATAAATAAACATCATTGTAAAACCATAAGATCCTTCGCTTCACTTAGAATCTAAAATTCGCTTGACATTTTAAGATTTTATTTTTCAATTATTATTTCCGAAAATAAATTAGTAAAAAATATTAAAATTTCAAAATACAACATATCAAGTTTATACATTAAGGGTGACTTTTGCAAGCTATAATTTTCAGAACATTTTTTATTTGTGAACGAAAATCTACTTACAAAAAAATAAGCATACTTTTTTTGCATAAAAACAATACAGTGTAAAATAACCGCACCTTATTTACTTATATCGAATTTACTACCCGAACTACATTTCATTCAGTTAGGATAATACAATGGCAGATATACGGGGTTGTTAAATGGGTAATATTAATAATATTTTCGACGATTATTTATACCTTTTTTTTTCAATTTTTACCTTATACAAATAATGAACACCAGATCAAAACCACCTCAAACATTCAAAATACAGTGAATTTAACTTTTCCTTAGATGCCAGCCGGACGTCCTCCAAAACGACGCAAGTTCAATTGCAACAAAAATGAGATACCAATACCTAATTTAAATGAATCCCAAGATTCTGAACTTTTAGCTGAACAAACAAGCTGTGAAGCTGCAGTTGAAATTACAGCTCTTGATTCTAATGAAGCGAATCTTATAACGTGCAATAATACTCTGTAAACAACTTTAACAATGAATACTGCAAATAACTTCCAAACTTCAAGAAACTTTCTTAATTATGATTTGCCATCAACCTCGGGGGTAACGTTTAATAACGTCTACCAACCAAAAATGTTTAATCATGAAAGTAATGCTACTCCTGATACTGCTAGGCCAATTCGTAAAGCGAAAGTTGCTTGCATAGATAGATTGGCAGGAGAATTTATAGATTTGAATGACTCACAGAGTCAAGAATTAGCAGAGACTAGAATAAATACAAAACGTAAAAAAAATTTAAATGAAACAGCAGAAGAGCGCCAACAGCGTTTGAGTGATGATCTTTCAAGAGTCAATCATCGAATCTCTCAAGAAACTTGTGAGCAAAAAAGCCAGCATTTGAGTAATATGCGTGAGAAAGATTTTCAGCAAAGAAATACCGAGAGCCCTGAAGAGAGAAATCAAAGATTGGATAATATGCATCTAAGAGTTAGTCAAAAAAGAAACGAAGAAACTCCCGAGGTCAGAAGTCAGCGACTCGTAGATGCATATCTCCACCTGAGGCTTGCTGGCGTTTATTTGGGACTGAGATAAAAAAAAAAAGTCATTGTGTTCAACGACTGGATATCCATTTGTTTGGTCAATATCGTGTACTAAATATTCAACAAGCTCAAGAAGATTTACTTGATATAGGTCGAAAGGGTTCTATGTTAGAAGCTTACTTCCGAACAAACCAAGCTAAAAAACAACGTATTGAAAACAATGACAACACAGAAAATAATAGTTATTATTTCTACTGGCAAATACCAGAATTTTATCGATGGGACGGAGAAGAAAACGGAATATTCGAGTTATTGGTAGAATACATAATGTTACATTTGTTGCACAACCTGAGTTGTATTTTTTACATTTACTTTTGTATCACGTTAACGACGCTGTGAGTTTTGACGATCTGCTTATGGTTAATGGTTTAAAATATAATTCGTACAAACAGGCTTGCTTAGCTAGAGGTTTAACTTACGATGATAAGCAATGGGTTGATCGGTTACGAGAATCAGCATTGACGAAAATGCCAAGGGCAATGAGTACTCTTTTTACACAAATATTAATTTTTGGAGCTCCTGAAAATCCAAAGATCCTGTGGGATACATTTAAAGAAGATTTGGCTGAAGATTTTATTCATCGTGCCAGAGAAAATGGTACTTCTGTTGATGAAGCTATTCGGAAAGCTTACAGAATTATCGCTCATAAGCTCAATTCTCAAGCAACGGATGGTCGAAATTTTCAATTTTGGGTAGATCGATTTCAAATGGATGATATTGACGGCTACGATGAAATAAATGATGACATAATAAATATTTGCACTTGGTGAAGAGATGAGAAGACAACTTCGTGGCAACTAAATTGAAGTTGTTGATTCCATAATAGATACACTTGATAATAATCTACAGCAGAGATGCTTTTTCATTGACGGGCCAGGAGGAACTGGAAAAACATTTATATATAAATCATTATATCATGTTCTTTCAGCTAAAAATTATAAAGTAAAGTGTATGGCTTTTACAGGAATCGCAGCAATGCTTCTGCCAGGAGGTCATACATCCCATAAAACTTGTGGCCTTAAAGTACCTTTAACTGCAGAATCTGTTTCCAATATAAAGCCTGGATCTGCTAAAGCTAGGAAGCTTGCAAAATTTGATATTTTTTTAATGGATGAAGCTCCTATGCTTCCTAAATACGGACTTCAATACATAAATAAGTTACTAAGAAGTATAGCTAATCCAAACTTACCATTTGGAGGAAAAGTTATAGACTTTCGGCTTTGTCACTTCAACCAAGAGCTAACCGAAGTGAACTTGTGAATTTGTCAATAAAAAAGAGCCCTTATTGGCATAATTTTAAATTTTTTTCACTAACAGAAAATATGCGTGTTGATCCAGAACAGCTAGAATTTGCTAATTATCTTCTACAAGTTGGGAATGGTGAACTTCCAAAAAATGAGTTGGATGAAATTAAAATTCCAAATGATATGATTTCAAATGGTGATTTAATTGATGAAGTTTTTGGCAACTGCTTGCTTAACAGACAATACGAAAATATGAAAGACCGAGCAATCTTGGCACCATTAAATAAGGACGTAGCCAAAATTAATGCTGAAATCATTGAAAAGTTGGAGGGTGAAAGTAAGCAATATAAAGTTATGATTCAGTAAAAGATCCAGCAGAAGATACATTGCAATTTACTCCTGAATTTCTAAATTCAAATGAAATTGCAGATTTACCTCCACATGAAATAAAATTTAAAAAAAAACAATAATTATGCTTTTGAGAAATTTAGATCTTGGGGAGGGTCTCTGTAATGGCATTAGACTCACTATTACCCAGTTATGTAACAATATAATTAAAGGAAAAATTATAACTGGTGAACATGCTGGACAAGAAGTACATATTCCCAGAATAACTCTTGAATTAAGCAAATGTCAGTTAGGATGTTCAATGCAAAGACATCAATTTCCAGTAAAACCAGCATTTGCCATGACCATTCATAAATCTCAAGGCCAAAAATTTGAGTATGTTGTTGATTTAAGAAGTCCGGTTTTCATGCATGGTATGCTTTACGTAGCATTTTCAAGAGTTAAGAGAAGAAACAGTCTAAAAATTGTATTACCAGCAGAAAATAATAGTACAATTCAAGGTTATACACGAAACGTTGTTTGGACTGAGGTATTAAATAACGCATATAATAATATCGAACCTGATTTGTACCAAGACGAAGACTCTTTTCTTGCAAATTTGGAAGCTTTTTATTCAGTGTTTGCCGTGTGGTCTGCTAATGGTATGGCTGTGGAAAACTTGAACAAATTGTCTTGGATGGTTAATATAAAGGAATTTCCTTTCTATGTCCATAGGCCCAAACTATATCAAGGAAAATTTTTTCAGACGCTACGTTGGCCGTGGAAGTCACTACCATAGGTTTTTGAATTGTACGATTCATGCTTTTATTAACTTGGAATGAGTAGCGGGACTTTATGTAAGTTATTACGTCCTTTTTCAATCCTTTCCATGAATGGTGCATTTTGATTCTTTTTATGGTTCAAGATACTCCTTGATGCCCTCCTAATGGCGAAGAATGAAATTCTTCTATGATATTCCTTTTTCCCTCGTCTAAATAGAAGTTAGAGTTGAAGATGAGTACTTTAATCTTTGAAAATATATCTCATCATGGTGCGGACTTATTCCCAATCAAGTCTGTCGTGTCCACTACCGATTTTTGGTAATGCTACTTTTCTTATGTTTTTGATTTCACAGGAATGTCTCAAGTTTTTTATGGTGTAAAACATTGTTTCGTACGTAGGCATTTGCTGGTATGTTTCTTTGTTAATCATATACAATAGGTACGGTTGATTATTTTGTATTGCTGCTATCTCGGATATTGCCTTATTTTGTTGTTGAAATTTATCTACTTGTACAAATCTTCGTCTGAATTCTAAGGCTATGCCTTGTGACATTTTAAAATCTTTGGGCACACAATGTCCAAGTGCGAGGTCTTCAGTTGCATCAAATAGATCACCTTCTACTTCAACAACATTGGCGTTTATGATCATTTTTGTTTGAATTTCTTCTATGTATTTTTCATGTGTATTCGTCAAGTATTATCCAACATTTGTAGTTGAATTTATATGTACGATACGACTTAACGCGTCGGAATTAGTATTAGCTGTCCCTGGTTTGTACACTATATCATACTCGTGTTCTTCCAGTTGTAGACGCCATCTTATTAAACGAGCCCCCGGATCCTTAACACTAAACAACCATGTTAATGGTTTGTGATCCGTGACTATTGTGAATCTTCGCCCAAGTAGATAAGGACGGAATTGTTTAGTTGCCCAGACGATTGCTAATAGTTCTTTTTCTGTGGTGTTGTAATTTTTCTCAGCCTTATTCAATGTGCGCGATATGTAGGCTATAGGTAAGTCACTTACTATATTGCCCTGGGACAATATAGCGCCTACGGCCACATTTCTTGGGTCTGTCGTGACGATGAAAGGTTATGATATGTCCCAGATAAACGACTAACCAGATAGAACTTCCTCAAGAACCTCATACTTGAGAGGTTGCAACTTCAGGTTGTACTTCCTCAATCGATCAAATACTTCCCTCAGTTGTTTTTGGTGATCCTCTAAAGATGTTCCAATTACGATATCATCCAGATACACAAATGTTTTTATGCTGTTTAGACCTACGAGTACACGATTCATCATTCGTTGAAAGGTAGCTGGTGCTCTTTTCAACCCAAAGCACATCCTTTCAAATTCAAAATGACCCTGGTACGTACTAAAGCCTGTTTTTTGTCTGTCTTGCCACTTGCCATATCCAGGCAAGTAAAATATTTAGCCTTTCCCAATTGGTCTAGTATTTCTGTAACATTTGGCATTGGGAAAGCGTCTCCCACTGTAATGTTATTTAATTTACGAAAATCCACAACTACTCTGTATCTTTTCGTACCAGATGCGTCTTCCTTTTTGGGTACTACCAATAGTGGGGCATTCCAAGGACTGTCACTTGGTCTAATTATTCCGCCTCTTTGCATCTCCTCTACTTGTTTGTTTATTTCCTCTTTTTGGGAGTAAGGGAGATTGTACGGTTTTTGGTGAATCGGTTGTGTCACTCCTGGAGTTTTAATTTCATGATGCACTACATTCGTGCATGATATTCGGTCTCCTAAATGGAACACGTCGGAGAATTCGTGACATAGACTCTGAATAGCTTTTCGTTCTAATTTAATACACAAATAATTTCAAAAATGAATGTACATTATTGTTGCAAATAAATAAATATTTCAATATTTCGTTATTCTGACGACAAATGGTCTGTGCATAATGTTTCATTTATCCATGTTATTCGGTCGTATTGGTTTACGGCGATTTCTTTTGTTCCGGAGACACGTTTGATAGAGGCTTCGTTTAATGCTTCATATGTAAGTTCCTCTAGGTTTGGTACCTTTATAGTACATGTCTCATCTAAAGTGTTGATAACACTTATAAGCAATTGTTGATTTACGATATTGTTTAGCACGTTACCACAGCTTACATTACCCGTTATTGCATGTGCGTGAATTATAATTCCTTTAGATTCCATGTCAAGATTCTTGACGCATACGGGAATAACCGCTTAACATCGTGCTGGTAATTCCATAGTAGTTTTGTCTGGGAATGATAATTGTCCTTGACCTATATCAATGACAGCTCGGTTTTCCATTAGAAAAGGTTCTCCCAAAATGCCATCTCCTGGTATCGGAAAATCTGAATCCACAACAAAAAATTCTGCTTTAAAATTATTTTTTCCTACAAGTACATCTAGCCACGTTGATCCAATTCTGTTGGTTATTTCATTTGATATGCCTTGTAGTCGTTGTTTCTTGTCTGTATCAATTAAAATATCCTCCTTTAATGAAGTGTCCTTAGGACTGGAGTTTGGTTTCGCAAATCTACATTGATTTGTGTTATGGTTTTTTTTATGGCATATTGTACAGTATTTTGTTGACCAGTTCTTTTCTTGTTTGTTTTGAAATAAACGTTGCGTATCCGCAGTGGATTTAATGAGTTTTTCCTCCTCTAGGCTGTCATTAATTGCTTCTTCTAGGGATGGATGGTTTCTTGATTTGATGATCTATCTCAAATTTGGTTCAAGACCCTCGATGAAAGTGGTGAGTGTCGTATCCTTAATGTATTCGCGAATCGCTGTCGCCGCCTCTACAGTTTTACCTGCTACGCTAACATTGTATAGTTCATGGAGTAAATTTTCCAATTCATTTGCATAGTCTTGGACAGTTTCACCCGATTGTTGTTTTAATGAGTGTAATTCAAGTTGAGGTAACCTGGAGTCATTTATGCACAGAACACATTTTCAAGAAGTGTCCTGAGACCAGACCAAACAGTGATTTTGAGTTATAGCGAATGCTTTACCCCCTAATTTAGTTTTTATAGCTTGAACTTATACTGATTTGAGGGAAGGATCTACGCGTTGTACGGCAAAATCACATGCATTTAAGAAGCGGTGGATTTCCCTCCCTTTATTCCCTTCGAAAGTAGGAATTAATTTTATTAAAGTTTCTAATTATAATTTTCCTTCCGCCATATATTGGTTTTCAAAGTCGATTAAATATTCGGATATTTTAAGATCATCTGTGTTGTCTTTTTAAGTGTCTACCTTAGTTTTTGTTCTTGACCGGGTTTCGGGTCTATTGGGTAAATTATTTGAATTATCTTTATCTGAGTCAGTTGGTTTTCCTATGGGATTTAGCATATCCTAACTAGTTGATTTTATACACTAATTTTAACAGATACCATTTTGACAGATAACGATGTACTTCTTAATTTAAATGCAATATGATAATAATACGACTTAGTGTACTAAATGTTATTGTTCTAATCTATATGCATATAATAAAAGGAAAAATCTTACAGTAATGTGGAGATTAGCACAATGTAGCCAGTCATCGTGAGTTGTTGGTTGAACGTCGTTGAGTTTTCCGCGTTAGGTGATCGCGCGTGCTCCCTGCGTGAATGGACTCGAAGTGGTTCCCACGACGTCTTCACGTATCTTCGTTGACGTTCTCCACTCCGAAACTGTTGGCGCGGAGACCACAATAAATTGCGGGTTTTATAGTATTATTATATGATATACTGTATACACTGTGTGATAGTGTGTGTATACAATATATATTATACGATATACTGTTTGTTTATAAAACAGTATATATATTTTGTCTGGAGTGAATAATGCTGACACTGTGATGACAGTTAGTGGTCAGTGTCAGTGTCACTCGTAATAACATCTCCTTTGGAGTTGGTATGCACGAGCGCGGACAGTGCTCGGCAAAATTGTTTGTTTTTGTTTTTTTTTTTTTGTAAAAAAACGCCTCCGAGTGTGTGAATGGATCGCTGACACACCGTTTTAGCTGTGTGCGATTGGAATGTGCTACACCCGTATAAACTGAAGACGCGACACAATATACTGTTGTACAGTATATTATGTGAAATTGCGTATAGATACACTTGTAATAATTACTTGCGTATATTGACGTTCCAACGTGTACTGAATCCGTTGTACGTATGGACTGTGTGATGAACCGAGTTCCCAGATGAAGTTGAGAGAAAAGAAAAATTCCTGAATCCACCGCTGCCACCAATTGTTATGTCCCGTCGGTTAGTTCCAACGGTGGACATATAATATTTGTTCGTTTTCAAGAATGTTTTAACAAAAGACACATCAACTAATGAACTATTTGGTATATATTAAGTTATATTTTAACACAGTATTAAGTTTAGTTATTAGTATAAAAATGGTCGACTAACTTGTACTCGACTGCCGGAGCTATATCGGTAGGCCGATAGCGACGGCTGTCGATGTATTGCAACTCAGCATTTTAGTACTTATGAAATCCTACTATTTATAGGTACTATATATCGATGGCTAAGAGGCCAAAAGTTATATGTCCAATTTTTCTCAAAATCGTTTTATTAGTCCATTGGGTTCATCTGGGTCGTCTTTATGATTTGGTAAAACATTATAAGTCAATATCACAATTAAAACAGGTTTTATTTATACTTTAATTTTTGTGTTTTTAGTGCAAGATAGGTTTTTTTAGTGCACACATATAACAAGTCCTAATTTAATGAGACATACAATAAATATTTTAACATGATCTAAATATTAAGCGGACAAATATCACATGTCCGGACTTGTTACTTTTGTCAAAAATAATTCATTCAATTTTGGACGTGTAATGTTTTAGATAATATCGAATTTGTTTATCTATTTATAAAAAATGAATATGTCCGGACGTATTATTTTGTCGAAAAACTATTTTTAATCTATATCGTTTTAATCACTGATGATACGTCCATACGCCGATCCGTCGATACTGTCTTCATAATAATATTAGTATCGATAAGATTTTAATAATTATAATCATTTGTATGACAATCGTGACATAATAATATTGACGTGTTGTAGTTGCGTGTACAGTCTTGTGACTTGTGAGACTGAGTTTCTTATTTTATTTTAATTGATTAATAGTCAAACAATAAATTAGTTAAAAATTTAAATAATAACAATATTGCAATTATTATCATGAATTCCGGGCATTCTAGCACTAGAGCTAAAAAGATGTTGCTTACACAGTACAAAGAACCAATTAAAGAACATAACGAAGGTAAGTCAATTTATTATTTTGATAGTATTAATATTATATCTGTAATGAAAATCAAATTTGAAATAATCATAATATAATATAGTGATGTATCTATTATGATTAATACAATAATATTCTACACATTATAATAGTAATGTGTTTCTTGTAATCATAATTATATGTTTTAATATTTATAATATAACGAAATAAAAATATAACCTTGTCTTAAACTAGATAATATGACTATCCATCAAACGAACTATGCCGGGATTAAAAATACGAAAAATATTACCCCGTTTAACAATGATGGCCAAGACAATAGCTGCAATGAGCAAAATATGACGTTTGTTCAGGAATGGATTAGTTCTGTACAAAGTTTTGAAGAAGGTTTTAATGCTGTGAATCCGATTTATTTCGACGGTAAGTTTTTCAAATTATATATTGAGTACCTTCGTAATTTTTGTTTTGGTCACGCTCAATAATTTGTCTCTTGTCTGTTTGTGAAATGGTATAATATTATAGTATTTTGTAATATAATATAATATTATAATAATTATACATCATATAATATTATTGTAATTTAAAACAAAATATTATTTACAATATTATCATTAATATTCTATTATCACTATAATAAATTAATTTTTTGAATGTATTTGTTATTAAATATTAATAATTTGATAATTAAAAATACTAATAATTAACGTTTAAAAAATATTTGTTAAGTCATTTTCATGTGTTTCTGAGTAATATTGTAGTCTGGGGATTTTTATTTCGATTACCAAAGCAGAGCGACACCCACTCTTTTTCGTTCATTTTTGCAAATAATTTTACTGTCAATTTTTATTTTACAATACATAAATTATTATATCATAGATCAACTTACCATTTAACTAGACCATTTTAAATATTTAACGAAATAATTACAAAATCAAAAAAGAATTACTTAATATTTAATGTTTATATTATAATTATTTTCCTCTAAGTATTGACCTAGTGTTACAATCCTATCGTATTATTTTCTTATAGATAATAATGATCCTTTTACACAACCAATAATTGTTGTACCTGCCGAGAATAACACTGATTTAGAATTACAAGAAAATATTAACGACATTTTCAATTTAAATTCGAACGAGGATGAAATCAAAAATTATCAAATATTAGAACCTGCCAGTGTACTTTTCTCAAGTTACATTGATAAACCTATTTTTATAGAATCTAATAATTTGATAGAATTGGATAGGGCTGTTCGATTATTTCGATTAATCGATTATTACGATTTTTATTTTTTTTCATCGATTATTTTCTAGGTTTTAAAAAATGCGATTAATCGCAGATAATCGAATTTCCGATTAATCAATTAATCGAATTCCCGATTAATCAAATAATCGGAATAATCAATTAATCGAAATTCCGATTAATCATATAATCGGAATAATCAATTTGTCGATAATTCGATTAATCGACATTTTGATATTCTGATACGGTGTCACAGGCGATTTTTACCCCCCCGGAAATTTTACCGCTGGGGGTAAAAATCAACTGGTATTACAGGCGATTTTTACCCACCTACAAATTTTACCGTTGGAGTAAAAATTGCATGGCACAACAGCCAATTTTCAGTTATCTACAATTTTATTAATTTCACTATATGCTGGGATAATATTTACCACCAAGATAATTAATTGTAGCCATTTTTCTATAATAATATTATATTATAATTACTTATAAACTAAAATTTTAAAATAATACAACTGCTGACTGGTAATACTGTGTACTATTTGAAACAGTACCTTCATTCATGAAAAATATACCCGATTTCGGATTTGTTGGTGACCGTTCTACTAAATACGTAATACATAATATTATATTATATTACCTACATATTTTAAAACTATGATTTAAAACTAAATCATATAAAAAAAATATTATTTAAATACCTTTTATTAAATGCACATTTTACGTACTTCAGCATTCAGCATTCAGCAATGCAATACGTTAGCGTATTTCCTTATAATTGTCTTTTGTGCCAGTTATCCAGTGATAACGTCCGATATAGGTAATTATCATGTCCTAAAATATATTTGTTTCTGCTGTTCACGCCAGACGATTTTTACTCCCCAATTTCTTTTTACCGGGAGGTAAAAATTTAGTGTACAATAATTAATTGAAAATATATTTATTATAATTATTTTAAAAATGTATTTTTATTCATGATAAAAAATATCCTTTTAACCTTTAATTAGGCACAATCTACTTCCCAACCATTCTTTCCGCCTTTCTTTAAACTCTTCTCCCTTTTGCACACTCCATCATATAGAATCGGTTTGTGACCTCAATCACCTATTTTTACACTGCCCTTCCCTTCATTCTAGTAGACTTCTTCTCTTCTCGCTCTCTGCTGCTCTTGGTTACCCCAGACTTGATACCAAACTCATCCTGAACACCCCATTTTGATAAACTCAATTTGTAATTTTATTATCAGCGCTGGCTTTATAATTTAAACCACATTAAAAAAAAATGTACTAAATCAAATCATGTGTATCTGTGTATAGCTGTAATGTTTTTTTAACGAAGGCAATAAATAAAAAAGAAAAAAAAAACCTTTAATTATCAAATCTTAACACTATTTGAGGCTATGAGAGCAAGAGTGGCCTAACCCACCAAATTTTAAAAACGTGAATATTGACTTTTTCAGCTCATATATTTACTATACTGGTGTTTGATGCATTCCTGAACCTAGTTATCAAATATTCCGCTAGATAGTAGCACTTGGCCTAACCAGAAAATGTTATTTTTAGTCAATATGAAAATGCAATACTGGCCTAAGCCATGTTATTGCCATACCACTTGTGCGTGATACGAATTATCGTAATTAGATAATTAATATGTATGTAATAATCGTTTAATATCCATGTAATTTCACGCGTTCACGTTTGGTGATATTTTTTATCATATTTACCTTTTCACTTTTCACACGTCTTTTCATAGAGTTGTTTTTCATTTTTTTTTTGTGAGCAAGTTGCCATAAACATAGCATATTTTTTGCAAAAATGAACGCTGACATCGAGAATATGTTAAATGGTAAGTAGAATTTTATTGGAATAATAATTATAATAATTTAATGTAATGTAATGCATAGTAAAATAAACTACAATACACACCAACAATGGTTAATTATTTTTTAATTTGTATTGAATTATTTTGAAAAAATGTGTTATATATTTAAACAAATCGAAAAAAAACTATGAAATAATAACTATACGTACATTCAAGTATTCGACAAATAATCATATAATCCATAATTTATAAATTTTTAATATTAATTTATCAAATAAAATTATACATTACATATTATTTGTGTGGTATATTAAATAATTACCCCGGGTGGCTAAAATTGTTCAAATTAATAAGGTGATTGACGAAGTGTTAAATTTATACAATATAGTCATGTACCTATTTGAAAAAAAAAACAAAAATATACAACAACTTCACTTTTACTATCAAGTAAATTATTTACAACGTTCATAATTTAATATTATATTTTATTAATAAAAATGTGTTTTTAAATGTTACCTATCTAAAAATTAGAACACAATATTAATGTTTTAGACATTTTGGGAAGTGATTCAGATATTGATGGGGATTTTGGTTCAGGCAGTGATTCAGACTTTAATCCAATAGCTGTTGAAGAGGGCTCGAATGTGGACGCGGATAATGATGTAGATGCTGAGTTTATGGTCGGATTAGAAGTTTTAGAAGCAGAAAATTCTGCAGAGGTTTCAACAACCTCCGTTTCATTAAAAGGTAGAAAAAGAATACGTCATGAGGAGAACTGGGCACATAATGTCAGAAAAAAAAATCGCAATATGGGACTGGTTTATTTAAACTCAAAAAACGTGTTGGTCAATAAAAAAACTCATCAACTCATTGAAAAATGCTGCCATGATCTTTGCTACCAAAAAATTAGCGAAGATCAACAAAAAAAGATTTTTGATGATTATTATAAAATAGGTAATTTTGATTTACAAACTTCATATTTATAAGAACTTATTAGTGTCAGTGACAAAAAAAAATGTTACTCTACAAGTATTCAGTCTCGAAGAAATAAGTCAAGGTATTATCATCTCCCAGACATTTCGGGAAATCAGAAACAAGTTTGTAAAATATTTTTTAAAAATACCCTTAATGTATCGGATGGTAGGATATCAAGGGCTTTAGTAAACAAGCCTAAAGGAGAAACTCCTCCAAAAGATAAAAGGGGTCGCAAAACTTCTAAAAACAAGACATCAGTTATAAAAGTAAACGGAGTAAAAGATTTTATACATCGATTTCCTAAATATGAGAGTCATTATGCGAGGCATATAAGTCTAAATAGGCGGTACCTTTCGCCAGATCTCAGTGTGGGAATTATGTATAATCTGTACAAGGATGAGAAACTAAATGACGCTGTTACACACAACATGTTTAGGAAAATATTCAATGAAAATTTCAATTTACATTTTCATGCTCCAATTTCGGACTCCTGTAGAAAGTGCGATTCTTTTAAAGTTAACATTATGGCCTGCACTAACGACATAGAAAAACGAGAGATTGAAACAGCGAGAGAATTGCATCAGAGGAAGGCTGAAAGTGCCAGACAAAAAATGCGTGAGGATGCAGAACTGGCCAAAAATGATAACCCAAACTTAACAGTTATTGCGTTTGATTTAATGAAAACCCTCCCGACACCAGTTTTGTCCACAGGAGTGTGCTATTACAAGCGCCAACTGTGGACTTACTGCTTCGGGATACACAACCTCGCGACACAGGAGGCAGCGATGTATGTTTGGAACGAGTCGATCGCATCTAGAGGCTCACAGGAAGTCGGTTCATGCCTGATGCACTATATAAATAATTTTGTTGAAACTGAAAATCTTATCATGTACTCGGACCAGTGTGGTGGGCAAAATAGAAACATTAAGCTTTCATTAATGTGCAACTATATAACTACAAGTCCAGAATTCAAAGTATCACAAATTGACCATAAATTTTTATGTAGTGGACATTCCTACCTACCATGTGACCAAGATTTTGGGTTGGTCGAAAAAGCAAAAAAATTCTATCCCAACATTTACATTCCTGATGACTGGAAAACCGTAATAAAAAGTGCACGAAAGAAAAAACCATTCAAAGTTGTTGAAATGAATACACATGATTTTTTTTCATCTAAAAGTTTGGAAAATAATATAACAAGGAGGAAAATGTCTAAAGCTAAAGATAAGGTCGAATGGCTTAAAATTCAAGGGCTTAGATTTGAGAACTCTCAGCCGTTCTGTTTGAAATATAAGTATACAAACCAAGAGGAGATAGACTTTGACGAGCTAGACTTAAAAAAAAGAACGTCTCACATAATAAACAGCTTAGAACTTTTACACCCAACCGGTAATTGTGTAAGTGTAGAGAAGAAAAAGGACCTTCTAGAACTTATGGCTTACGTCCCTCCTGTACACCACGACTTTTTTGAAAGCCTCAAAACTTCGCATGAGGTAACAAATGAAGTTTTTATACGTACTCAAGAAGAGAACGAGTGAGAAATATCATTTCATTTAGAATTTTTACAAATTTCCTAAAATTTTAAACTGTTATTTAATTTTTTAATTTTTTGAATGTATTTAAAAAAATATATGTGTAGGAGTTTTCATTATAATTTTATTTTACTTAACATTTATGTTTTAAAAATTTGTATTGTTTTTAAAGAAAATATTTATTTTAAATTTTAACGTAGGTTGTTCATTGAAGTTTTCATTATAATTTTATTTTACTTAAATACATACCACGAGACTGTGATTTATATATTTTTAAACATTTTATTTTTTTCAAAGTAAAGATTTCTTTTAAATTTTAATGTGGGTATTTTATTGACTTTTTTTTATAATTTTTTTACTTATATATTTATTAGTTGTGAATTAATATTTAACCTAATTACCTACGTCATATTACGACATAACAATCAGACAGTCCATCGATGCTATACTGTAAGAGTGGCCTAACCATCAGCCATTTTATAGATGCCATACTGCAAGAGTGGCTTAACCAACATTTTCTCTCTTTATTTTTCAAAAATTTATTCGTTAAGTGTCTGAATACAAAAAAAAACTAATTATAGTTGTTAACTGTAAATCAAACTTCGAAAAAATAGCATAATTTTATGAAAAAAAAATCATTGTAAATACACATAAAAATAAAACGCATTTAACTCAATTACGCAAGCTAATGGGTTAGGCCACTCTTGCTCTCATAGCCTCATTTGGTATCTATACATTTAATACCACGTCAAAGTGCATATTATTTAAATTCATTAAGTAAATGCACCTTTCTGATTTTTTTATTGGTTTTCTTAAATCCATATATTTATTAAAAAGTTGCCAAGTTTTGGTTTGAGAAGAAAATACATAAATTGATGTATTTATTAGTAATACCGCTCCAAATATTTCTATATCCGTTCCCCATCCGTACACGTTTCGTTCAGGGAGTACAGAAGTGGCCTGGGAGAGTTTACTATCAGGAGAATTTATAATCGCCCCTTGCTAGTACGTCATACCCGAATTTGCGTGTATTGTCAGTTGTCTGCGTCCAGGAGAACCAATTTTGTGTTATAAGCTTTTATAGTTTTATTTAAATTACAATTTGATCCAATTATCAAACTTAAAAAAGAAGGTGATCTGTATTTTTATTTAGTATTTTACTCCTTTTTAATTTCTAAGTGGGTTACGAGTTTTTTAATAATAATATTTTATATAAGTTCTTACTCAAATGGCATTGGTTTATTTAGAGTAAAAACTAAAAATAGTAAAACTTACCTCTTTTTGGAATATCTTCCCACGGTCTAAACATTTTTACTTAATTTAATAAACAAAATAAATCAAAATTATAATTTCTTTGTTGCAGCTGTACGCCAAAAATAATAATCTTTTCTGTTGTAGAATATGATTATTATTAAAACAATGAAACAGATAAGTATGACGAGAATATCATTGATAACATTTGTACAATTTGTTTAAATATTCTAAAATAAAAACATTTCAAGTATAACTGGTATAATTCATACATTGATAATGTCAAGTCTAACCACGGTGTTATCAGACAACTTAGATGGCATAGACGTCCCTTAGTGAAATTTTAAAAATAACTTCAATAATATTATCATTAATATTACCATCGAATACTGAATATATCATTATTTAATTATAGAATAGACGGATAGCAGTCTGTAATCGATGCATATCGAGTGAACTCATTATCAATAGATATTTCAATTGTTTTTCATCGTTCTTCGGATCGATTTATTTTTGGATTCTACGTTGACGTTATTTCTACGTTGACGTACCTACCTATATTAATTATTGACGACTACCAATCATTACCAGTCAGTAGTTGTATTATTTTAAAATTTTAGTTTATAAGTAATTATAATATAATATTATTATAGAAAAAGGGCTACAATTAATTATCTGGGTGGTAAATGTTATCCCAGCATATAGTGAAATATAAGTCTCTTAAAAAAATGTTTATATTGATCAAACAAGTTCTGACTCATGTTCAACACAATTATCTGTTAATAATGAGCCAAAAAAACTGACTAGAAAAAGGAAACAAAATGTTAACCGTGCGACTTGGAAACGAGCAATAATAAAAAAAAAAGAATGTCAGGATCTCAATATGTTAATAGGCCAAATAAAGAGATAAAAAAAAAATGCCCAAGCAAGTAAATTGTGAAAAGTGTAAATTTCAATGTGCATTTAATTTTACCGAAGAAATGCGAATTGAAATATGTCATAATTATTGGGATTTGGGCGATTCCACACGTTAAAAATGCTATTTGACTTCGAATATTGTGGAAAATTCTATAACACGTCACCGACCAAGAACAGATGATCCCTCAAAACAGAAGACGAAAAGTAAGTGTTTTGAGTATTACCTGACAGATTTAAATGGAATTAAACACAGAGTCTGTCAAAAGTTCTTCGTTTTGACGTTGCACATAACATTTCCGGTAATTAATTTGGCAATGAAAAATTTTAATGAAACAGGAATGTTTGTTGGTGTCGATGGACGTTTAGGAAGAACGCCTCCAAATAAAACGTCTGACAAAATAATACAAGAGGTAAAAAATCATATACAATCATTTCCAAAAATGGAATCCCACTATTGTCGCCATGATACAAAAAAGTTATACTTGTCTTCTGATTTAAATATATCAATCATTATAGACTTTATTGCAGTACGTCACCTGCTGAGCCTGTATCTAAAATCGTATACACAAGAGTATTTCACGAATTTGATCCAGCATTATCATTTTATAAACCCAAAAAAGATCAATGTACAAAGTGTAATAATTATAATAACTGTGTCGCATCAAACCTAATTACTGATAAAATTAAAACTGATTGGTCAGAGCATAAAAGGAGAGAAAAAGAATCCTTGGATATGAAAAAAGAAGACAAGAACATAGCAATTGATAATAAAGGAAAACATTTTCGTTCGGTGTCATTCGATCGAGCAGTTCTTAATCTTCCACATGCTGGAGACTCGCAAATATATTATAAAAGAAAACTCTCAGTATTTAATTTCACTATTTATGAACACCATAGTGCAAATGGATACTGCTATGTATGGGACGAATTAAATGGAGGAAAAGGATCAACAGAAATCGGATTTAACACTAAGTTGTCCATAAGTTTTCCTTCAAGCAGCTATAGAGAAAACTCGAAGCGTCATTATAGGAAAAATATTATGCGCCTAGCGGTGGGTTTTACTGAAACCAGGGGTTCGCAATTCGGGCTGAGAAATAAAGAGCGCGTGTTTTTAAAATATGATACGCAGCAGTTCCACATTTTTGGATCATTGGCATTCATTGTATTATAAGGAATTCGTAATTAGCTGTTAGTTTAGGAAACCATAACGAAAAATCGCCACCAGGCGCGCAACTATCGAGGGACATTTGTTGTGAAACGCACTATAGTAAATACATTTTGAAAATAATTATAAATGTTCGTTACTTCAAAATTTAATAACAACGTAGGTAAGGTAAAGTGAGGTAAGTGTGACGCGAAAATGCAAAGTTCATATTACATTTAACATAACTTTTTTTGTTTTTAACTTATAATTTTTATTGTTTCATAATGTTATACCTGTAAATGTACACAATTGGAATGCATAGCCAGAAAAGTTATTTTATCACTCACTTTAGAGTTATTTTTTTTAAAATTTTTTTTTTTTAAACGTCACACTTGCCCCTTTCCATGGTGCAAGTGCAAGATCGGATTGTTTCTTCTATATGAATTATATATAATGATCTATGGGGCAAGTGAATAATAAATATTAAAATAAGCTTTAATTTGATTTTTGTTGCATTGAAATATCTTGATTCATTAAGAAATGACAGAGCATTATTTAAATTGAATTACTTACAAATATAGCACAGATCAACTAATTAAGTACTTACTTACATATTATAAACAAATTTATTTTCAATTTTGTTCAGAATTTATAATTGATACTTCCAACAAAGTAAATAAGTACTTATAAGTACAATATTTTTCAACTTTTCTTAAAATTAGGCCTAATTAACAATTAATTAACAATCTTAATAGCAATACAAAATTAAGTTAAAATTTTTTATTTCAGTGTTCAAACATAACAAAAGAATAAGTAAAGTTAGCATATAATTATCAGTTAAACTTGTTCAGTCTTTTAAGTTTATCTTACTTATTTTATATCGACTTTTTTTAATACAACTTAACAATTAAAATGTAATTAGTAAGTACCTACTTATGAAAATTTAGATTTTTCTTAAAATTAAATAACTTTTAAAATATAAAAACCTTATTACTTATATAGGAACACATTCTTATAAAGTCAGTCTTCTGTTGCTCACTATTTTCTATATTTGGTTATTTCTTTAACCAGGAACATACTATCTGCAGTTGAAAGTACTGGAGGTTTAATAACTTCCATAATATCGTTATATGAATACCAAAGTTCATCATCTTCTTGAGGCCAGTTCCATCCAGTACCAAACATCACCATAACACTAACTAATGCACCATCAGGATTTGTGTCATTTATCACTCCAGGAAAATATTCACCTTCGTAACATACAATAACATGATCTCCAATTGTATATAAAGTTTCATAATCTATATCTGAGTCACTATTATAATTATAATGAATTTATTTTTCAGTATCTGATCCACTTTTAGTCACTTTTTTTTTCTTAATTTCTTTTTTTTTCTTTTTTAACTTTTTTTTTGAAATCTTCTCTTCTTTTTCTTTATTTTTTTTTATCACTTTCTTTTAGAATTTGCATAGGTCCATCTGTTGTTATAACTGATCCACGATGTCCTATTTTTCGTTTTGATTGTGCTCTATTTATTTCAGATTGTTTCCTAGTATTCAGTAGTAATTCTTCGAAAGACTGATTAGAAGATAAAGAGTCATCAACTGAAGTTTTTTTTTTAACTATGTATATTTGATTAGTAGATGCCTCATGAATGTTGTCATTTTTGTTTTGAACCATTATTGATTGACTTGTAGATGCCTCATGGATGTTGTCATTTTTGTTTTGAACCATTATTGATTGACTTGTAGATGCCTCATGGATGTTGTCATTTTTGGTTTGAACCATTATTGATTGACTTGTAGATGCCTCATGAATGTTGTCATTTTTGTTTTGAACCGTTATCGATTGACTTGTAGTTGCCTCATTTTTAAAGTTTGTATTTTGAATTGTAGTTTGGTGATCATCCCACCTTTTCAAACTCAATGGGTCGAACTGAGTTCTATCAATAACTGTATTGTTGAAAGGAAATATTCCTGCCTTTTTGTCCAACTGAAGCCAAATGTCACATACTATTTTTGTTAGTTCTTGTCGAGGTAGTTTTTGATGTTTATGGTTTCTAATCCATGTACACAAACGTTGATCATATGAAGTTTTAATAGATTTAAATACAGACAGATCCGTGGGTTGAAGCAAATGACTTGAGTGAGGAGGAAGTAATAATATAGTGACATTATTTGCTCTTGCTATTTCTACTAATTGTATGTTTATATGTGAAGAGTGTCCATCATAAATTAACAGAATTGGATTTTGTGGACTTGGGTTAGTAGTTTTTATAAAACTTTTATGAAAATAATTAACAAAGACTTCTTTCTCCATCCACCCATTATTTGTAGCAGCATAAGTTGTACCAGGAAACAGAGATTCACTACCAATCCATTTATCCCATATATTTTTACCTTTGAAGATAATCAATGGTGGTCCTTTATCACCTGCACCACTACATGCCATTAATACTGAAGTATTTTCTCTACCACTGCCAAAAGTGGTTCTAGTACACGCTGCTCCTTTTGCACCAACACATTTGGTTTTCGATGGATCGAGACAAAACGAAGTCTCGTCTAAATTCCATATTCAATCAGGTTTATTTTCTAAATTCAACTATTTTATAGTTTTATGCAAAATGTCAAAGTAGTTATATATAATAAATGGATCACAGACTTTTTTTCTAGAGTATTCAACGATTTGCGGTTTCTTGATACTTAAGTTATTTCTTCTTGCAAACCCTAACCACCAATCTTCACCGGGAATCCCCTTGCTAAATGAGTTCTTAATTTTATTAGTTTTTAAAAAATCTCCAACTAAATCTAATAGTTCACGACGACTTAAGCCATAACCATACTTTTCCATAATCTTCAATGATTCGGATAAACGATGTTCAATATCAGGTGATAAGACAGTAGCCCTTTCCATTGAATTTGATTTCATACCTCGTGATCCTTTGGAATGTGCATACAAAGTTGGCCTAGGAATGTTATACATCGTTGATGCAGCGGTATATGTTAATGTACCTGCGACTATCTTATCTACATCTGTCTTTAAATCACTTTTGGAGTAATTGGTAGCACGGGCGCTCTTCCTAACATACGTACGTACCATTCTCACCTAAGCAATTGACAAAATATAATTTAATTAATTAGTAAATAATTACTTAGTTTTATTTTAAATGAATACCATATAATGGGGTTACTGTGACAACAATGTTACACTTTCCCCGTGTTACGATTATACTCTTGCCCCAATGTGTATTTCTACTGGGGAAAGTGTATAATCGAAAAAAACATCGTTTACCGAAGTCGAATTTGATAAACAGACGTGTGCATCTTAAATTAAACATAATATAAAGTATTCTTACCTTTTCGGGGGTTGAACATTTCACATTTATGTGGATAAAAAAAAAATTTCAAAACAGGTCTGTTTTGAAAAATACGATGTGATTTTGTAAAAAAAATATATTTTGTGATAACATCGTGATAAATGATATTACAGTGCTGCCAATTATAATGAAATATTCAATGCTACAATCACTTAACAAATTTCCAGTTTTACTATCAACAGATTAAATACTGAAGATGATAACATCTGGTTTTACACTTACCCCACTTTACCTTACTGTAGTTAATTATAAAAATGTCCATTTTTTTGTAAATGTTTCATTAAAATGTAAATAATAAAGGATAATAATATAAATGATATAATAAATATATATCTTACATAAATTATACATGTAAAATATGAAATTTGTTTTTCACTCAAACAAAAATTTATTAGTATCTGTCATTAGAGTTATGTTTCAGTTTATGATTCAGTGACATTGAATTAATCAGATTATTTTTTTAGAATGTCCAAGAATTTCTTAAGTTTTAATGACGAGTCAAGTTGGATCTTATGTATATGTTACGGTAAATGATGTTATATCGGAAATTAACGTTATTCGCCGGTTATTTACGTTATTTACCTATGAATGTGGGAATTATCGTTATTTTCTAGTGAATAACGTTAATAACCGTATGATTTGGGAACTGTTGATTTTATTTTAAAATAATGTCCAACGAGCAATGATAAAGTGATCGCTAAACTAATTTGTGGTACTAATTGGGTAAATCAATAAAACTTTATCGGCCACAGATAAGGTGGACACTGGGCCTATACAGTATACAATTACTATACATATTATAACATTGATATAGCCGTGGAGATCACATTTGAAAATATCATACGAAACGAAAATGTATATAGATTATTACTTTAGTATGTGTACAACTGTCGTCGTATTTACCACTTATTTAAAATGGCTATCGATATTCAAACTGTTCGCATAACTTTCAACGAAAAAATGAAAAATAATAATGCATTTTTTTTTAAATTGTAGTAGGTATTTGAGATTCACGTGCATCTGCAATCTGGTCTATAACAACAATTACCTGTGTATTTGGTCATTGATGTGATTATCCGGTTTATAACGATAATTACCTGTGTATTTGGTAAATAACGTTAATAACCGGTGAATTAAGTTAATTTCCATTTAACATCATTTACCGTAACATATATAAAAATAAAAAATAAATTATTTTCAAATGTAAAAATTATTTAGACACTTCAATTAGCATACCTAATTAATTTAAGTTGATATATAACAGAATTACAGTTAAAAAATATAATTAAAAAAAATAACGTTCATAACAATCATAGCTCAATGTTAGGTTAGGGGGTGGTTTCCGATGACAAAGTGAATATCCTTGGTGCATTATAGAGGTCAAAATTAAACATTTTCCGACAGTTTTCAAAGGAATCGAAAAAAAACAAAAGAAAGTGACGGAAAAACGGGAATTTTTACGCAAAACCAGTTTTCGACCAAATTGATTTTCTTATATGGTTTTAACTCAAAAACTAATCATTGTAAATACTTGAAATTTTCACCAAATGTTTATATTAATGTTATCTATATACAGTTAACTTTTTAAAACATTTCGATTTGTTTTTGAGCTATTTATAGACCACTGAAATTTTCGATTTTTCTGAGAACTTTTTTTTGAAATGTCGATAAAAAAATTGTGGATGGCCAAAACAACTTGAAAATTTAATACAAGGTTCCTTATGAGTGGTTCTTAGTGTAGTTAAAAAAAATTGAAAATCGTTAGTCACAATTTTTTTTTATAAGCGTAATAGTCAAAATTTTTACGAAATATGTCAAAATCGCCAAAATTTGCAAGTAATTTTGAAGTTGAAAAATCATAAAAATTTTTGTGCTTATATCTAAAGATAAAAAATTTAACACTAAGTTGTCCATAAGTTTTCCTTCAAGCAGCTATAGAGAAAACTCGAAGCGTCATTATAGGAAAAATATTATGAGCGTTTGAATTTTAAATTTTTACGAAATCGCGTAACGATAACGATATGTGCTCAAACGATTTTGAATATTTGTTATTATTCAAAAAGTGTAAGTCGTAGATACTTGAAAATTTCACCAGTTATTAAGATTAGCATTTTCTTTACATGATCTAATTTTCAAAATATTGTGACTTTTTTTGGGCTATTTATAGACAACTGTATTTTGATTTATCAAATAATTTATTTTTTGAAGTGCGATTAAATTTTTTTGGCCGATTACCAATAAAAATGTACTCGTATATTATGGTTTTCATGTTGAACAATAATAAATACTTATAATAGTCTGAGATAAAAAAATCCCTTTAATTTGTTTTTTGTTCCCATAAAATATTTAGCATTTGGTGATTGAATATTTTTGTAATAATTAATTATATTAAACATTTAGATCAGTCAATTTGTTGGGTAATTGAATGGAAATATTATTGTAATATGTATGTGTTTAAATTTGTATGTATTATATATTATTATGTATTAGGCAGGTCTCCCACTAGCGCGACGCGATTGACGCGACGCAACTGACGAAACTGGCGATTTTTATCGCGTTCGTGTTTCCAATGTTTATAAATAGTACTTCTCCCATACACGCAACGCGACTATTGTCGCGGCGACTGCGACGTAAAATATCGCGTGCGACTGAACATGTTCAGTTTCATTGCAACGGTCGTCTGCGATTTTGGTAAATATGGCCGAAAAAGACGATCCCATTTACGACATTAAACTTGTTGAAGAAATTGATAAATACCCTTGTCTGTACAATTATAAATTATCCGACTATTCGAAACGAGATGTAACAGATTTAACATGGGAAAGTGTGGATGTAATAATAGTTCTCTCGAAGCAACACACGCGTTCCTGTTTATATTATTTGCTAAGTAGGGATGAATCCAACATTTACGTTTTTTTTTTTTTTTTACTTTTTAAATAAGACCACATCACTATAACACTATCATCTGAACTATCCGATTCCATTTTAAATTGGTTCACGGATGATGCTGGTGACGAACTGTTATATACTGTTTAAATATACGAACTGAAAAATAATAGGTACAGTAGCACAATATTGTTGATGCGACTTCGATCGCGTGAATGAGCGATTCTACGCGAAACTCGTCGCGTACGACGGTTTCATGTTTTTTTTTTTTAGTTGCGTGGCGTCAATCGTGTCGAGCTAGTGGGAGAGCTGCCTTAGCGTAAACTTTGATTAAGCCACAAAACCGAAATAGAAGAATTGCTAGTTGTCTAGCAACTTACATTGTATCAATTTTTTTTCTATAAAAATAATTTAATTAAAAACACTTTTTTTATATATTTATATATTTAAGTAATTTACAATCTATACAACATTATGTAAAATTGGCAAATTTGATAATTAATATAATATGAAATAACAGAATTTAGCATTTAGGGGCAGGCACTCAGCAGCACCACACGACCGAGCATTTTAGATGTGGGTTTATTTATTTATTTATTTTATTTTAGTAGGTCTCTAGGCCACTGTCATTTTAGTCTTCTGCGTAAATTGCCAGGAAGTGAGGTGGAAGAAAGTTGCTTTATTAAAGTATTACTGTGATAGTTTAAGTTGGAGTGAAATTTAGTGTAATGTGCTTTTGCTAATTGATTAAGTGAAAGAATTTTTAGGTCTTTGTGAAGATTTTTGTTTGTGAAATACCAAGGAGAAGACGTTATTAATCGTAGACAGATAGATTGAAAAGCTTGAAGAGTGTTGGTGTTAGAGGACTTTGCAGAGCCCCATAACTGGATACCCCATTCTGATAAACTCAATTTGTAATTTTATTATCAGCGCTGGCTTTATAATTTAAACCACATTAAAAAAAAATGTACTAAATCAAATCATGTGTATCTGTATATAGCTGTAATGTTTTTTTAACGAAGGCAATAAATAAAAAAGAAAAAAAAAACCTTTAATTATCAAATCTTAACACTATTTGAGGCTATGAGAGCAAGAGTGGCCTAACCCACCAAATTTTAAAAACGTGAATATTGACTTTTTCAGCTCATATATTTACTATACTGGTGTTTGATGCATTCCTGAACCTAGTTATCAAATATTCCGCTAGATAGTAGCACTTGGCCTAACCAGAAAATGTTATTTTTAGTCAATATGAAAATGCAATACTGGCCTAAGCCATGTTATTGCCATACCACTTGTGCGTGATACGAATTATCGTAATTAGATAATTAATATGTATGTAATAATCGTTTAATATCCATGTAATTTCACGCGTTCACGTTTGGTGATATTTTTTATCATATTTACCTTTTCACTTTTCACACGTCTTTTCATAGAGTTGTTTTTCATTTTTTTTTTGTGAGCAAGTTGCCATAAACATAGCATATTTTTTGCAAAAATGAACGCTGACATCGAGAATATGTTAAATGGTAAGTAGAATTTTATTGGAATAATAATTATAATAATTTAATGTAATGTAATGCATAGTAAAATAAACTACAATACACACCAACAATGGTTAATTATTTTTTAATTTGTATTGAATTATTTTGAAAAAATGTGTTATATATTTAAACAAATCGAAAAAAAACTATGAAATAATAACTATACGTACATTCAAGTATTCGACAAATAATCATATAATCCATAATTTATAAATTTTTAATATTAATTTATCAAATAAAATTATACATTACATATTATTTGTGTGGTATATTAAATAATTACCCCGGGTGGCTAAAATTGTTCAAATTAATAAGGTGATTGACGAAGTGTTAAATTTATACAATATAGTCATGTACCTATTTGAAAAAAAAAACAAAAATATACAACAACTTCACTTTTACTATCAAGTAAATTATTTACAACGTTCATAATTTAATATTATATTTTATTAATAAAAATGTGTTTTTAAATGTTACCTATCTAAAAATTAGAACACAATATTAATGTTTTAGACATTTTGGGAAGTGATTCAGATATTGATGGGGATTTTGGTTCAGGCAGTGATTCAGACTTTAATCCAATAGCTGTTGAAGAGGGCTCGAATGTGGACGCGGATAATGATGTAGATGCTGAGTTTATGGTCGGATTAGAAGTTTTAGAAGCAGAAAATTCTGCAGAGGTTTCAACAACCTCCGTTTCATTAAAAGGTAGAAAAAGAATACGTCATGAGGAGAACTGGGCACATAATGTCAGAAAAAAAAATCGCAATATGGGACTGGTTTATTTAAACTCAAAAAACGTGTTGGTCAATAAAAAAACTCATCAACTCATTGAAAAATGCTGCCATGATCTTTGCTACCAAAAAATTAGCGAAGATCAACAAAAAAAGATTTTTGATGATTATTATAAAATAGGTAATTTTGATTTACAAACTTCATATTTATAAGAACTTATTAGTGTCAGTGACAAAAAAAAATGTTACTCTACAAGTATTCAGTCTCGAAGAAATAAGTCAAGGTATTATCATCTCCCAGACATTTCGGGAAATCAGAAACAAGTTTGTAAAATATTTTTTAAAAATACCCTTAATGTATCGGATGGTAGGATATCAAGGGCTTTAGTAAACAAGCCTAAAGGAGAAACTCCTCCAAAAGATAAAAGGGGTCGCAAAACTTCTAAAAACAAGACATCAGTTATAAAAGTAAACGGAGTAAAAGATTTTATACATCGATTTCCTAAATATGAGAGTCATTATGCGAGGCATATAAGTCTAAATAGGCGGTACCTTTCGCCAGATCTCAGTGTGGGAATTATGTATAATCTGTACAAGGATGAGAAACTAAATGACGCTGTTACACACAACATGTTTAGGAAAATATTCAATGAAAATTTCAATTTACATTTTCATGCTCCAATTTCGGACTCCTGTAGAAAGTGCGATTCTTTTAAAGTTAACATTATGGCCTGCACTAACGACATAGAAAAACGAGAGATTGAAACAGCGAGAGAATTGCATCAGAGGAAGGCTGAAAGTGCCAGACAAAAAATGCGTGAGGATGCAGAACTGGCCAAAAATGATAACCCAAACTTAACAGTTATTGCGTTTGATTTAATGAAAACCCTCCCGACACCAGTTTTGTCCACAGGAGTGTGCTATTACAAGCGCCAACTGTGGACTTACTGCTTCGGGATACACAACCTCGCGACACAGGAGGCAGCGATGTATGTTTGGAACGAGTCGATCGCATCTAGAGGCTCACAGGAAGTCGGTTCATGCCTGATGCACTATATAAATAATTTTGTTGAAACTGAAAATCTTATCATGTACTCGGACCAGTGTGGTGGGCAAAATAGAAACATTAAGCTTTCATTAATGTGCAACTATATAACTACAAGTCCAGAATTCAAAGTATCACAAATTGACCATAAATTTTTATGTAGTGGACATTCCTACCTACCATGTGACCAAGATTTTGGGTTGGTCGAAAAAGCAAAAAAATTCTATCCCAACATTTACATTCCTGATGACTGGAAAACCGTAATAAAAAGTGCACGAAAGAAAAAACCATTCAAAGTTGTTGAAATGAATACACATGATTTTTTTTCATCTAAAAGTTTGGAAAATAATATAACAAGGAGGAAAATGTCTAAAGCTAAAGATAAGGTCGAATGGCTTAAAATTCAAGGGCTTAGATTTGAGAACTCTCAGCCGTTCTGTTTGAAATATAAGTATACAAACCAAGAGGAGATAGACTTTGACGAGCTAGACTTAAAAAAAAGAACGTCTCACATAATAAACAGCTTAGAACTTTTACACCCAACCGGTAATTGTGTAAGTGTAGAGAAGAAAAAGGACCTTCTAGAACTTATGGCTTACGTCCCTCCTGTACACCACGACTTTTTTGAAAGCCTCAAAACTTCGCATGAGGTAACAAATGAAGTTTTTATACGTACTCAAGAAGAGAACGAGTGAGAAATATCATTTCATTTAGAATTTTTACAAATTTCCTAAAATTTTAAACTGTTATTTAATTTTTTAATTTTTTGAATGTATTTAAAAAAATATATGTGTAGGAGTTTTCATTATAATTTTATTTTACTTAACATTTATGTTTTAAAAATTTGTATTGTTTTTAAAGAAAATATTTATTTTAAATTTTAACGTAGGTTGTTCATTGAAGTTTTCATTATAATTTTATTTTACTTAAATACATACCACGAGACTGTGATTTATATATTTTTAAACATTTTATTTTTTTCAAAGTAAAGATTTCTTTTAAATTTTAATGTGGGTATTTTATTGACTTTTTTTTATAATTTTTTTACTTATATATTTATTAGTTGTGAATTAATATTTAACCTAATTACCTACGTCATATTACGACATAACAATCAGACAGTCCATCGATGCTATACTGTAAGAGTGGCCTAACCATCAGCCATTTTATAGATGCCATACTGCAAGAGTGGCTTAACCAACATTTTCTCTCTTTATTTTTCAAAAATTTATTCGTTAAGTGTCTGAATACAAAAAAAAACTAATTATAGTTGTTAACTGTAAATCAAACTTCGAAAAAATAGCATAATTTTATGAAAAAAAAATCATTGTAAATACACATAAAAATAAAACGCATTTAACTCAATTACGCAAGCTAATGGGTTAGGCCACTCTTGCTCTCATAGCCTCATTTGGTATCTATACATTTAATACCACGTCAAAGTGCATATTATTTAAATTCATTAAGTAAATGCACCTTTCTGATTTTTTTATTGGTTTTCTTAAATCCATATATTTATTAAAAAGTTGCCAAGTTTTGGTTTGAGAAGAAAATACATAAATTGATGTATTTATTAGTAATACCGCTCCAAATATTTCTATATCCGTTCCCCATCCGTACACGTTTCGTTCAGGGAGTACAGAAGTGGCCTGGGAGAGTTTACTATCAGGAGAATTTATAATCGCCCCTTGCTAGTACGTCATACCCGAATTTGCGTGTATTGTCAGTTGTCTGCGTCCAGGAGAACCAATTTTGTGTTATAAGCTTTTATAGTTTTATTTAAATTACAATTTGATCCAATTATCAAACTTAAAAAAGAAGGTGATCTGTATTTTTATTTAGTATTTTACTCCTTTTTAATTTCTAAGTGGGTTACGAGTTTTTTAATAATAATATTTTATATAAGTTCTTACTCAAATGGCATTGGTTTATTTAGAGTAAAAACTAAAAATAGTAAAACTTACCTCTTTTTGGAATATCTTCCCACGGTCTAAACATTTTTACTTAATTTAATAAACAAAATAAATCAAAATTATAATTTCTTTGTTGCAGCTGTACGCCAAAAATAATAATCTTTTCTGTTGTAGAATATGATTATTATTAAAACAATGAAACAGATAAGTATGACGAGAATATCATTGATAACATTTGTACAATTTGTTTAAATATTCTAAAATAAAAACATTTCAAGTATAACTGGTATAATTCATACATTGATAATGTCAAGTCTAACCACGGTGTTATCAGACAACTTAGATGGCATAGACGTCCCTTAGTGAAATTTTAAAAATAACTTCAATAATATTATCATTAATATTACCATCGAATACTGAATATATCATTATTTAATTATAGAATAGACGGATAGCAGTCTGTAATCGATGCATATCGAGTGAACTCATTATCAATAGATATTTCAATTGTTTTTCATCGTTCTTCGGATCGATTTATTTTTGGATTCTACGTTGACGTTATTTCTACGTTGACGTACCTACCTATATTAATTATTGACGACTACCAATCATTACCAGTCAGTAGTTGTATTATTTTAAAATTTTAGTTTATAAGTAATTATAATATAATATTATTATAGAAAAAGGGCTACAATTAATTATCTGGGTGGTAAATGTTATCCCAGCATATAGTGAAATATAAGTCTCTTAAAAAAATGTTTATATTGATCAAGCAAGTTCTGACTCATGTTCAACACAATTATCTGTTAATAATGAGCCAAAAAAACTGACTAGAAAAAGGAAACAAAATGTTAACCGTGCGACTTGGAAACGAGCAATAATAAAAAAAAAAGAATGTCAGGATCTCAATATGTTAATAGGCCAAATAAAGAGATAAAAAAAAAATGCCCAAGCAAGTAAATTGTGAAAAGTGTAAATTTCAATGTGCATTTAATTTTACCGAAGAAATGCGAATTGAAATATGTCATAATTATTGGGATTTGGGCGATTCCACACGTTAAAAATGCTATTTGACTTCGAATATTGTGGAAAATTCTATAACACGTCACCGACCAAGAACAGATGATCCCTCAAAACAGAAGACGAAAAGTAAGTGTTTTGAGTATTACCTGACAGATTTAAATGGAATTAAACACAGAGTCTGTCAAAAGTTCTTCGTTTTGACGTTGCACATAACATTTCCGGTAATTAATTTGGCAATGAAAAATTTTAATGAAACAGGAATGTTTGTTGGTGTCGATGGACGTTTAGGAAGAACGCCTCCAAATAAAACGTCTGACCATTCAATTACCCAACAAATTGACTGATCTAAATGTTTAATATAATTAATTATTACAAAAATATTCAATCACCAAATGCTAAATATTTTATGGGAACAAAAAACAAATTAAAGGGATTTTTTTATCTCAGACTATTATAAGTATTTATTATTGTTCAACATGAAAACCATAATATACGAGTACATTTTTATTGGTAATCGGCCAAAAAAATTTAATCGCACTTCAAAAAATAAATTATTTGATAAATCAAAATACAGTTGTCTATAAATAGCCCAAAAAAAGTCACAATATTTTGAAAATTAGATCATGTAAAGAAAATGCTAATCTTAATAACTGGTGAAATTTTCAAGTATCTACGACTTACACTTTTTGAATAATAACAAATATTCAAAATCGTTTGAGCACATATCGTTATCGTTACGCGATTTCGTAAAAATTTAAAATTCAAACGCTCATAATATTTTTCCTATAATGACGCTTCGAGTTTTCTCTATAGCTGCTTGAAGGAAAACTTATGGACAACTTAGTGTTAAATTTTTTATCTTTAGATATAAGCACAAAAATTTTTATGATTTTTCAACTTCAAAATTACTTGCAAATTTTGGCGATTTTGACATATTTCGTAAAAATTTTGACTATTACGCTTATAAAAAAAAATTGTGACTAACGATTTTCAATTTTTTTTAACTACACTAAGAACCACTCATAAGGAACCTTGTATTAAATTTTCAAGTTGTTTTGGCCATCCACAATTTTTTTATCGACATTTCAAAAAAAAGTTCTCAGAAAAATCGAAAATTTCAGTGGTCTATAAATAGCTCAAAAACAAATCGAAATGTTTTAAAAAGTTAACTGTATATAGATAACATTAATATAAACATTTGGTGAAAATTTCAAGTATTTACAATGATTAGTTTTTGAGTTAAAACCATATAAGAAAATCAATTTGGTCGAAAACTGGTTTTGCGTAAAAATTCCCGTTTTTCCGTCACTTTCTTTTGTTTTTTTTACGATTCCTTTGAAAACTGTCGGAAAATGTTTAATTTTGACCTCTATAATGCACCAAGGATATTCACTTTGTCATCGGAAACCACCCCCTAACCTAACATTGAGCTATGATTGTTATGAACGTTATTTTTTTTAATTATATTTTTTAACTGTAATTCTGTTATATATCAACTTAAATTAATTAGGTATGCTAATTGAAGTGTCTAAATAATTTTTACATTTGAAAATAATTTATTTTTTATTTTTATATATGTTACGGTAAATGATGTTAAATGGAAATTAACTTAATTCACCGGTTATTAACGTTATTTACCAAATACACAGGTAATTATCGTTATAAACCGGATAATCACATCAATGACCAAATACACAGGTAATTGTTGTTATAGACCAGATTGCAGATGCACGTGAATCTCAAATACCTACTACAATTTAAAAAAAAATGCATTATTATTTTTCATTTTTTCGTTGAAAGTTATGCGAACAGTTTGAATATCGATAGCCATTTTAAATAAGTGGTAAATACGACGACAGTTGTACACATACTAAAGTAATAATCTATATACATTTTCGTTTCGTATGATATTTTCAAATGTGATCTCCACGGCTATATCAATGTTATAATATGTATAGTAATTGTATACTGTATAGGCCCAGTGTCCACCTTATCTGTGGCCGATAAAGTTTTATTGATTTACCCAATTAGTACCACAAATTAGTTTAGCGATCACTTTATCATTGCTCGTTGGACATTATTTTAAAATAAAATCAACAGTTCCCAAATCATACGGTTATTAACGTTATTCACTAGAAAATAACGATAATTCCCACATTCATAGGTAAATAACGTAAATAACCGGCGAATAACGTTAATTTCCGATATAACATCATTTACCGTAACATATACATAAGATCCAACTTGACTCGTCATTAAAACTTAAGAAATTCTTGGACATTCTAAAAAAATAATCTGATTAATTCAATGTCACTGAATCATAAACTGAAACATAACTCTAATGACAGATACTAATAAATTTTTGTTTGAGTGAAAAACAAATTTCATATTTTACATGTATAATTTATGTAAGATATATATTTATTATATCATTTATATTATTATCCTTTATTATTTACATTTTAATGAAACATTTACAAAAAAATGGACATTTTTATAATTAACTACAGTAAGGTAAAGTGGGGTAAGTGTAAAACCAGATGTTATCATCTTCAGTATTTAATCTGTTGATAGTAAAACTGGAAATTTGTTAAGTGATTGTAGCATTGAATATTTCATTATAATTGGCAGCACTGTAATATCATTTATCACGATGTTATCACAAAATATATTTTTTTTACAAAATCACATCGTATTTTTCAAAACAGACCTGTTTTGAAATTTTTTTTTTATCCACATAAATGTGAAATGTTCAACCCCCGAAAAGGTAAGAATACTTTATATTATGTTTAATTTAAGATGCACACGTCTGTTTATCAAATTCGACTTCGGTAAACGATGTTTTTTTCGATTATACACTTTCCCCAGTAGAAATACACATTGGGGCAAGAGTATAATCGTAACACGGGGAAAGTGTAACATTGTTGTCACAGTAACCCCATTATATGGTATTCATTTAAAATAAAACTAAGTAATTATTTACTAATTAATTAAATTATATTTTGTCAATTGCTTAGGTGAGAATGGTACGTACGTATGTTAGGAAGAGCGCCCGTGCTACCAATTACTCCAAAAGTGATTTAAAGACAGATGTAGATAAGATAGTCGCAGGTACATTAACATATACCGCTGCATCAACGATGTATAACATTCCTAGGCCAACTTTGTATGCACATTCCAAAGGATCACGAGGTATGAAATCAAATTCAATGGAAAGGGCTACTGTCTTATCACCTGATATTGAACATCGTTTATCCGAATCATTGAAGATTATGGAAAAGTATGGTTATGGCTTAAGTCGTCGTGAACTATTAGATTTAGTTGGAGATTTTTTAAAAACTAATAAAATTAAGAACTCATTTAGCAAGGGGATTCCCGGTGAAGATTGGTGGTTAGGGTTTGCAAGAAGAAATAACTTAAGTATCAAGAAACCGCAAATCGTTGAATACTCTAGAAAAAAAGTCTGTGATCCATTTATTATATATAACTACTTTGACATTTTGCATAAAACTATAAAATAGTTGAATTTAGAAAATAAACCTGATTGAATATGGAATTTAGACGAGACTTCGTTTTGTCTCGATCCATCGAAAACCAAATGTGTTGGTGCAAAAGGAGCAGCGTGTACTAGAACCACTTTTGGCAGTGGTAGAGAAAATACTTCAGTATTAATGGCATGTAGTGGTGCAGGTGATAAAGGACCACCATTGATTATCTTCAAAGGTAAAAATATATGGGATAAATGGATTGGTAGTGAATCTCTGTTTCCTGGTACAACTTATGCTGCTACAAATAATGGGTGGATGGAGAAAGAAGTCTTTGTTAATTATTTTCATAAAAGTTTTATAAAAACTACTAACCCAAGTCCACAAAATCCAATTCTGTTAATTTATGATGGACACTCTTCACATATAAACATACAATTAGTAGAAATAGCAAGAGCAAATAATGTCACTATATTATTACTTCCTCCTCACTCAAGTCATTTGCTTCAACCCACGGATCTGTCTGTATTTAAATCTATTAAAACTTCATATGATCAACGTTTGTGTACATGGATTAGAAACCATAAACATCAAAAACTACCTCGACAAGAACTAACAAAAATAGTATGTGACATTTGGCTTCAGTTGGACAAAAAGGCAGGAATATTTCCTTTCAACAATACAGTTATTGATAGAACTCAGTTCGACCCATTGAGTTTGAAAAGGTGGGATGATCACCAAACTACAATTCAAAATACAAACTTTAAAAATGAGGCAACTACAAGTCAATCGATAACGGTTCAAAACAAAAATGACAACATCCATGAGGCATCTACAAGTCAATCAATAATGGTTCAAAACAAAAATGACAACATCCATGAGGCCTCTACAAGTCAATCAATAATGGTTCAAAACAAAAATGACAACATTCATGAGGCATCTACTAATCAAATATACATAGTTAAAAAAAAAACTTCAGTTGATGACTCTTTATCTTCTAATCAGTCTTTCGAAGAATTACTACTGAATACTAGGAAACAATCTGAAATAAATAGAGCACAATCAAAACGAAAAATAGGACATCGTGGATCAGTTATAACAACAGATGGACCTATGCAAATTCTAAAAGAAAGTGATAAAAAAAATAAAGAAAAAGAAGAGAAGATTTCAAAAAAAAAGTTAAAAAAGAAAAAAAAAGAAATTAAGAAAAAAAAAGTGACTAAAAGTGGATCAGATACTGAAAAATAAATTCATTATAATTATAATAGTGACTCAGATATAGATTATGAAACTTTATATACAATTGGAGATCATGTTATTGTATGTTACGAAGGTGAATATTTTCCTGGAGTGATAAATGACACAAATCCTGATGGTGCATTAGTTAGTGTTATGGTGATGTTTGGTACTGGATGGAACTGGCCTCAAGAAGATGATGAACTTTGGTATTCATATAACGATATTATGGAAGTTATTAAACCTCCAGTACTTTCAACTGCAGATAATATGTTCCTGGTTAAAGAAATAACCAAATATAGAAAATAGTGAGCAACAGAAGACTGACTTTATAAGAATGTGTTCCTATATAAGTAATAAGGTTTTTATATTTTAAAAGTTATTTAATTTTAAGAAAAATCTAAATTTTCATAAGTAGGTACTTACTAATTACATTTTAATTGTTAAGTTGTATTAAAAAAAGTCGATATAAAATAAGTAAGATAAACTTAAAAGACTGAACAAGTTTAACTGATAATTATATGCTAACTTTACTTATTCTTTTGTTATGTTTGAACACTGAAATAAAAAATTTTAACTTAATTTTGTATTGCTATTAAGATTGTTAATTAATTGTTAATTAGGCCTAATTTTAAGAAAAGTTGAAAAATATTGTACTTATAAGTACTTATTTACTTTGTTGGAAGTATCAATTATAAATTCTGAACAAAATTGAAAATAAATTTGTTTATAATATGTAAGTAAGTACTTAATTAGTTGATCTGTGCTATATTTGTAAGTAATTCAATTTAAATAATGCTCTGTCATTTCTTAATGAATCAAGATATTTCAATGCAACAAAAATCAAATTAAAGCTTATTTTAATATTTATTATTCACTTGCCCCATAGATCATTATATATAATTCATATAGAAGAAACAATCCGATCTTGCACTTGCACCATGGAAAGGGGCAAGTGTGACGTTTAAAAAAAAAAAATTTTAAAAAAAATAACTCTAAAGTGAGTGATAAAATAACTTTTCTGGCTATGCATTCCAATTGTGTACATTTACAGGTATAACATTATGAAACAATAAAAATTATAAGTTAAAAACAAAAAAAGTTATGTTAAATGTAATATGAACTTTGCATTTTCGCGTCACACTTACCTCACTTTACCTTACCTACGTTGTTATTAAATTTTGAAGTAACGAACATTTATAATTATTTTCAAAATGTATTTACTATAGTGCGTTTCACAACAAATGTCCCTCGATAGTTGCGCGCCTGGTGGCGATTTTTCGTTATGGTTTCCTAAACTAACAGCTAATTACGAATTCCTTATAATACAATGAATGCCAATGATCCAAAAATGTGGAACTGCTGCGTATCATATTTTAAAAACACGCGCTCTTTATTTCTCAGCCCGAATTGCGAACCCCTGGTTTCAGTAAAAACCACCGCTAGGCGCGCAACTATCGAGGGACATTTGTTGTGAAACGCACTATAGCTATTTTATGAAAGGAATTTTTCGTTCAAATAGAGCTTATTATATTATGTATAATGTATAAATATTTTTTTAATGAATCTTAAGAGTATTTGCTATTATATTTTTTAACTGTGAATAAGAAGTTAGTGAATGTAGGAAACCAAGGCTATATGATGACATTTTCTAAACAAAATAAACAAAAGAGTTATAATTTTTAAATTACATAAAAATACATTTTTAACTTAGATTAAAAAAAAAAACTCAAGAAATTTTAATTATTTAAAATAGATACTGTTGGAGCCGAAATCGCGGTGGTTGCGTAACAATACCAGCCACCGCGATATTAATAATAAACATTTTCACGATCAACGGCCGGCCACACACGCACACACACGCATTACATAACACTATTAGTTCTAAGTGTATGTTAATTGTTATCGTAAATTATTATGTAAGATTATTTAAATTGTGTCGTGTGTGAATTATATTTCGTGGCCCGTTCTCTGTCTATGTTCAACCGCCGTATTGAGTATACGTGTGCGAAAATTTTAATTCGTGAGTCTTATTTAGTACCAGCTCGAATAGCTGGGTGATTTTTTATTATTGTTGTGGGCGCGAATCGCCACCTTTAATATTCTCTCGGGCACTAATTTCCCTTTATTATTATTGAATTATTATCTTTTACACATTTACGTGTACGCGAATCGCCACTAAATGTGAGTTTTTATTTACGTGTGCGAATCACCGTCATTTTGTTTTTGTTATTATTTTTATATTTTTGTGTGCGCTAATCGCAACAATCAATTGTGATTTTTTTCTATTATATTTTTATAAGTGTGTGCTATTATTTTTAATTAATTTATACAGGCTCTAGGTAGCAGCTGGCCAGTCTGCGCACCAATCAACTGTGAGTTTTTTAGTTATTATATTCATTTCTTGCTTTAATTTATACATTTTTTAAGTGTTGGGCCAAAAGGGCCGTAATCTATATTAATTTATTTATATATATCCGTGTTGCTGTGATTTTTATATTTGTGTAGTATTTCAATTTAATTATTTGTATATAATACAGCAACACAGTTACCATTTTTACCATTTTCTTTTTTTTTTATATATTTAGTTACCCTTTTTTCCTATAGTTTTAAGCATACACACACACACGTATACACACTTACACACACCACCACAGTACATAGTCGGACAGTACTTGCGCGGCGATCCCAACCACTGCTGTCCGATCTATTCACACACCTACACACATACACACAGTGTACCGGCCGCGTGACGGCGAGCGGCGCACGAAATTAGGTGTCCGGAACGCGCGTATTAAAGCTATACGCTCCCGGCCCGCTCAGATACACTTAAAATAAAATAAAAATATAAAGTTTTCTAACTAAACAACTTTACTGTACAGTATATTTTATTAAGTATTCTAATAAAATACTAAACTGTATAAATCAAAATCTGGCAGTGTTTAGCTTGTACATTTTTGCGTGTTTGCTTTATAGAACTACTCAAATCATCGTACTTTTCCCAATTTCCCGTCAATTCTCTGAAACTATATGCAATGAAATGTCCTATTGATGTCACTGGTGGTATAAAATCTACTACTTCTCGAAAATAAAAAGATTTTCCTTGAATATTAAGCTTTTGATGAATATTGTTTAAAACTATACACAAATCCAAGTTTCCATTATTATTTTTATTTGAAATATTTACAACCGGCTCAATAAAAATGTGATCTCCTATTTCATAATTAAATGATTAATTTCTTTTTGAACAATTTGTACACATTTTTTAGCTGATTTATTTTCAAATGTATTATCTACGCAGTCTTAAAGAAAATCTAATTTTTCTGTTGGCAAATTTACAATAATTACTGTTTTATTGAATTTTTTTTACAAAAGTACACTCAGAACAAATTCCAATTTCTTTTACTGATGGAAAGTCGGCAAATAAATTTTCAATTATAAAGTTTATTGTGGATATACAATTAATATTTACTTGACCTTCTTGGCAAGTTAATATTTGGATGGATTTTAGGCATAATTTTTTTACACAAAACAGCTCTTTTTCTGTAGATTTGGGTATTAATACCATCTCTTAACATATGATAAATCATTTCAAAAATATATTTGTTGAATTTGATTTTATAAAATCAGCATACATAATAGCAAACGCACTAGTAATTATCTGACAAACACTATCAAAAGCACATGTATTTGTCAACGTATAGCATGTGTTATCAATATTAATTGGTTTTAGAGTTGATGAACTTCCATTCTTTAATAAACCTATAACATGGTTTTTTGTTAGACTTTTATCATTATAATACAAAACACTTGGATCTTTATCTAAATAATTAGATTTTTTTTTATTTCTTCACAAGTTTTGATACCTAAGCCCTTCCAATTTTCATGTTCCAATTCTAAAACATTTGAATTATTATCGTCATTGTGAATACTAATTATTTCTTCAAAAAATGTGTTCGGATTTATCATTTTTTAATATTATCATACGTCTGTTTTTTGTCAGTTTTTTGATCATTCTGAATCATTTTTGAGCCAATTAGATTCATTGAACCAATAATTGATTCAATGTGTATTACAATAAACTCATCAATACGTAATGGTAATTTTTTATGTCTTAATACATTGCTTTTTAAATCATTAAAAAGACTTTCAGATGTGGCACTTGACTCGGTTAGTTTTCCAAAATTAAATAAGGGGACCATCACAGCAGAACAACATGGAATAAGTTTGCAAAATACTAATAACTTTTTAGCAACACCTGGACTGTATTGTAAATTATCGTGATCACCAGACTTGTTTGATTGATTATTACAATTTTCTATACAACATTCATAAATGTTTGTTATCTGCCGAAAAAATGATATATTCGTCAATGTCCCTTTTTCCTTGATTAAATCAATATCAGCATGACTGTCTCCTCTATTAGTTGGTATTTCCGTATTTTCATCCATATCTATTTTACTCATATGTGTAGCTATTCGATGTTTTAAAAATATTTTAGCTGTTGCACATTCTGTTGGTTGGCCATAGATATTTGTACCTCCCGTTTCATTCAAACTTACAGTAAAAATATATTTCAATAAATTCTTGATGTCTTCAAAATCTGTACTGATTATTATTAACCCAATCGATCTTAAGAGGCCGTCCTAGTAAAAGTAAAACGAATGCAACGCTCAAGAGATGGCGTTGTGCGCCGTATCGCCGCCGTCGCGGTAGGCCGTAACCACGCCCATCGTGTACGCGACGGGGCCCGCTTGTTGTAATCGCGGGAGAGGTACATTATTATTTCACGGACGGTCGTATAGAACGTTTCGCATCATTACAGTCTACAGACCGTTGCGTAAATTGTCGCCTATGAATTCTACATGGTGCGCTGCCTCCTAGCTCACAAGTCGCAAACCTACTTTTTATTTAAAGCTCCTGTTTGCTTAAAAATATTAACCAATGAATTAAGTATAACAATTATTATATTCCATAACTCGATTTATATTTCTAACCCAATTATCTACTTTTTAAAATACAAGTAAAATAATAATTTCATTCAAATTAAATAGATTTTTTAGTAAAAGTGTAACGTATTTTGTAAAGTGTTAATATTCATTTTGCAACAAAGAATATACCCATTAGCCCAGACACAAAAGCGATATAGGCTATATGGATTATATTGCACTGTTGTATAAATTTATTCAAATCGCATTAAACAAATATAGGTAGATATCACACTGTGTTGTCATTTGGGAAGCAGGTTGGGCATTTGTCCCTCCTTTATCTTTAGCGGGCCGCTATCAGGCCAGGGATGTGCTAGCTAGTTTTATACTTTCATATATACAGTATAGCTTAGGTAGGTAGGTAGAGTTATTATAGGTATATAATTATTACGAAGAATTTTTTTTCTCAGTTCTATTATGGACCGATCTAAAATATTTGCCTCTCCCCTTCTCAAAAACTGAAATTACGCCACTATATTATACAAACCTTTCTACATGCATAAATTCCAAGAGACTCCATAAAAATAACAATTTTTTTCAAATTTTACATAGGTTGGTACTTTTTATAGTCGAGTATAGCACTGTAATTATTACATTATAACCTAAACCACGTAAGTACGTACTTCATACTTGAAAATTTAATACGAGGCTCCTGATATATTGTTATAATAGTAGTCGTAAAATATTAAAAATACATAGGCACACATTTTTTTTTATAGGTATTTGAAATTCAAATTTTGACAAAATTTATCAAAATATCGAAAATTATCAATCACTGTAATTAAAAAATTATAAAATATTCAGTTATTATAACTAAGGATTGAAAATTTAAAACAAAGATCCTCATAAATAGTTCATACTGTCACCAAAAAATCTAAAAAATACATAAACACAGTTTTTTTTTACAGACATTTTAAATTCAAATTTGGACGAAATGTTTAATATTTATATTCTTTTACCCAGACTGACATACCGTCTCCGCTCAGAATCGTTTTTCTTATACAAATTATATTATATCATTGAATTAAAAATTAATACCTTCCATTATACAGTGACCCCTATAGTAACCTACTGTACAGCAGAGCGACATCCACTTACCCGCTTTTTTATTGTTTTTTTTGCTTTGATTTTCAATTTAAGAATTTTGTACGATGGGAAAGTGAATCAAGTTGGTGCATTGAGCAGGTCAAAATTAAAAATTCTCAATAATTTACGAGACTGTGTAGGTATATTGGGATATTATACACATTATACATTTTTAAAGATAAAATATATAATGTACAATTTATACATTTTTTTTATAAGTAAATAAGTCAATATTAGTTTACATGAAATAATAATAAAAATAAAAATATCGTAATGCACAATATTTTAAGTTTTGTGGTTAGGTTTGGACATTTAACAGATATTATTTATTTTCATTCGGGTCTATGATGTCCTGAACCAGTAACCGTGTACCGTATTGAGGTATTACAATTTCTGGTAACAAGCAGTCTAGGTAAAATCTAAAATAAATGTAAATTAAATATTATTATTAAACATCGGTAAAAATTATTTGTATAAATTAAAACCCAGATATTTAACTAGCCTCGTTAATTTATGCTGCATAACATTTTCCCAAAACTCATTATTACGCTGTATAGTTTCAAAGTGTATCATATTTTCAGAATACACAACAAAATAACAATATTGTTTTTTGGCTATATGTAGCTGCCCTTGAACTTGGTAATAATAGTCATGCGTTTTTTTTAATTCAAGCTCTCCGTTTGAATTTAGTTTAAGAAAATTAATCTGCAAATTAAATTTAATCTAATATTTATTTTTCATATTTATTTTAGTTTATTTGTTCATACTTTTTTATCTATTATAGCGTCTTTAATATTGGTATAATCTTTAATTGAATAAGGACACTTAATTTCAACTAAACCGTCAATATCAATTAGTCCATCTAAAAAAAATATTTTTATCACCCAACTGAGTTAATAAGATAATTAAAAATTTAGAAAATAACAACAATTTTTTGCATAATATTTCTATATTTTATAATGATTATTATTTTTAGAAAATAATAATAATAATAATAATACCTGGAGAAGCAGCTAAATACGGAAAATCTTGATCAATAATCAGACCACAGGGTGAAATTGTTTGACCTTTAATATTTTCAAATTTTTTAATTGCTTTTGGCTCCATTTCTTTCCCATATTCAGTTGCTGCCGATGTAAAAGACCTATACAACATATCATATACAACATTTTTACAGGAAGTTTTTGGTTTTCTTTTGCAAATCCTGCCGAAGTTGGAGGCAGTAAGTCGATTTCTTCTTTCATTATGCCATCTTTGACATCTAGACTGATCTCTAGTTTCTACTTCTAATAATCGTTTTTTATTACTATCCAGTGAAAGGGAACTTAAAAATTCATTTTTTTTTTGTTCAATTTCGTCTAATGAAAATTCTTGTAATAACGGTTCGGCCAACCCATAATTTTCATCAGCACCACCACACGATTTATTTAAAAATAATTTTCTCTTTGGAATTAATTTTCTTCTATTTTGTAATAATGTCGCTTTACGTTTTCTAGACTTTAAAAATCGTTTTCCAACATTTCCTATTTTAAAAAAATGACTACCTACATTAAACCTGCATTAAAATATATATAATAGTATATTTTTCAGTTCAAAAATGTATTTAAACTTGAAATTTTCACAATTTTTAAATTTACGGTTAAATCGCAATATGAAATCAACAAGTCACTTTGCATTTAAATGTAAATTGAAAATTACACTTAAAACTTAACTTATAAGAGAAAAACCTATAACTTAAACTTTTACCTGGGCTTACGTCATTGACTACATGTTTGTGTAATGAGCGTAAAAATTTTCCTGATGTGTTATACGAGATTAATCCAGATTTAATTCTAGTTGCATATGAATTCCGTAAAGAAAAATTAATTCGTTTACCAGCTAAATGTTTGTTAAGAACGCTGTTAAATTGTTCACTAACATTATTATCAACGTTCATTAACAAACTATCTGCATGAGTTGCCAATCGTCCAATGATTTGAGTAATCTCTCTCATAAGACCACATTTTTCTGTGTCTTCATATAGGTTTACTTCATTTATTTTATGTCCTTGGCAAAAATATTTCTCACACTGCTCATGATTACCCATAATATGACGAAAACTATTTATAATGTCTTTGCGTAAACCTATATTTTATGAACAAAGAAAAATTTTAGTTTTACTTAAACCCAAAAAATTATTTAATTGTTTTACATATTATATTGATATTTAAATATTTAATTGTTTAAAATGTATCGTTATTAATTTAAGTTGGTGATAGTAACCTACCTACAACTTTTTGATACTTGGTTTGTTGTTTTAAATTATTACGATGATCAATAGCTTTTGTTATAGCAGACCTAAACCTTTTCGCGTTGTTCAAAATATGTTTTCTCAAATGTGTAGGATATTTTGTATTTTTACCAATCATTGCTAATTTCGTTCCGTAGTTCCTCAATAAATGATTCCGGCATTCTATTTTTTCAATAGTAAAATTTGGACCATAGGGTCTTGTTTCTGCCAATCTTTTACTTACACTAGAATCACCGTCACCTTTTATGAATAAAAATAGATTAATAAATAATCAATTAGAAAGTTACTATCATTAATTAATGTCATAAAAACTTATTAATACCAATTAATTTATTAAATTTTAGCCCATGTAATTCAATGCTTTTTTTAAAGCCTTCTGCAACAGCATCTGCCTCCATTGCTGTAGCGGCTTTACTCCAATTCATGAAACATGCGTGTTCTTTTACAGAAATGTTTGCATTTTTTGCTCTTTGGCAAATTAAACAATATCGGTTTCGAATCCCAATAAATAAAATTTTTTTAGTTTTAAAACCGATAATTGTCGCCTAAAAAATATGATTATATAGTTACTTTTAATGCAAATAAATTATTAGAGAAATTATAAAATTATAACTTACCACTCCGGATAAAGCATCGTATTTCGTTTTATAGCTGCGCTTAGACCATTGTCCATCAGCAACAACAGCACACATAGGGATTCCATCAATATCAATCTCTCCCGATTCAATGGCCAATTTCCTTTCTTCTTCACCTGCGATTCTCATTTCTTCCTCGGCGACGTGATGTATAGATTCACTTATTTGATTTTGACCCGATTGGAATGTTTTATCACTCATGCAAGGAATATCAATTGACGCCAACATTTCTTCTAACTGAGAGTAACCTATTCCAACTGCAATCGATCCACTAATTGCAGCTAAATTAACTGGTATATACGTATCTGGAGTTTTCTTCTCGGACATTATTATTGTACTTATGTTGCACATACTGCATATAAATTTAAATGTCGATCTCAACCCATAATGTTTTTCAGATACAAACACCATATTCATAAATGAACATCCAAAACCTCCTTCATGAACACATGTTTTAATCTGTTCAAATATATAGTAAATATCTACAATCCGACGACCTGAAGGACATTTCCCCACTGTAGGCCTAATAACATAAAGATAATATGTTAATACATATTATATTTTTTATTTTAAGTTGGAAAATAATAACCTGCAGTAATTTACAACTGCAGGGCTCTCACTGTAAAAGTCTACATAAAAAACTATTATAAGTAATTTATTAACTTTTTTTATACTCTTATAGCATGTTTTAAATGTAAATACTAAATACACTATATTAACTGGGATAGTATGGGATAGAAACCAACCTCAACGATTCATTCACGTCATGATCTGATGATTTAGAAGTTTTACCGTGAACTAAACGAGGCAATGACGTATTTATGGGAGTAAACATAATATCTTCGTCACCATCGACATCAAAACTAAAAAAAAAAAGCGGGTAAGTGGATGTCGCTCGGCTGTACAGTAGGTTACTAGGGGTCACTGTGTAATGGAAGGTATTAATTTTGAATTCAATGATATAATATAATTGTATAAGAAAACGATTCTGAGCGGAGACGGTATGTCAGTGTGAGTAAAAGAACATAAATATTAAACATTTCGTCCAAATTTGAATTTAAAATGTCTGTAAAAAAAAACTGTGTTCATGTATTTTTTAGATTTTTTGGTTACAGTATGAACTATTTATGAAAATCTTTGTTTTAAATTTTCAATCTTTAGTTATAATAACTGAACATTTTATAATTGTTTAATTGTTTAATTGTAAATTAGTGATTGATAATTTTCGATATTTTGATAAATTTTGTCAAAATTTGAACTTCAAATGCCTATAAAAAAAATGTGTGCATATGTATTTTTAATATTTTACGACTGCTATTATAACAATATATCAGGAGCCTCGTATTAAATTTTCAAGCTTTTTCGCCCAACAAATAAATTTTTATTGGTATTTATAGAAAAAAAAAACTAAAAATATTGAAAACTGACAATGTCCGTAAACAGCTCAAAAAGAGTCAAATTATTTTGAAAATTGAATGGTGTATAGAAAATGCTAATATAAACATTCATTAAAATTATCAAGTATCTACAGTCATTTGTTTTTTAATTACAACAAAATAAGAAAATCGTTACATGAGAAATCGAGCGAATATCAAATGTTGTAAAAATATGAATTTCAGACGCTCATAAAAATTTAATTTGACTTTCTTCAAGAATTTTTTTTTTTAATAAAGGTGGAAAACTTATGAGGAATCTTGTATTACATTTTAAAATCTTAAAATTAAAAAGAAAATTTTTTATGAATTTCTAGCTTAAAATAATTTGTAAATTTTCGTCATTTTTACGTATTTTGTCAATATTTGAACTTTAAATGCTTATAAAAAAAAATTGTGACTAGGGATTTTTAATTTTTCTCTTCTACCTTTAAAACAATATACTAGGAGCTTTCTATTAAATTTTCAAGCTTTTTTAACCAACAGATAAAATTTTATTGATATTTATAGAAAAAAAAAACTAAAAAAAGTATAAAATGAAAATGTCCGTAAATAGCTCAAAATATTTTGAAAATTTTATGGTGTATAGAATATGCTAATATAAACATTCAGTCAAAATTGCATGTACCTACGGTCATTTTTTAAAGAGTTACACCAAAAACCAAAATTGATTTTTTCGAAAGCAGATTTTGTGTAAAAATTCCCGTTTTTCCTTAATTTTTCTTTTGTTTTTCAGGGCGCTTTTTAAAACTACTGGAAAATGTTTACTTTTGACCTCCCAAAGTACCAACTAGATTCACTTTCCTATCAGAAAAGATAATATTTAAGAAAATCCAAGCACTTTAATTGTCCTAAAACGTGATGACAGACACAAAAAAAAAATAAATAAAAAAAAAAATAATAAAAAAAAAACACACATCATTGTAAAATCAATACATTCTTCGTTCCACTCAGAATCTAAAATATAATTTATGTCACTCGGTAACAAACTAAACATTTTAGGTATATAAATATTCAGGTTCTAATAGTGAAACGAAAAAGTACCTATATGGTTTTACAAAGATTTGTATTAATTTACTATATTTTATATAAAAGGTCAAAAACTTTCATCTAGCAACATTTTAGATCTGGAAACTCATCTTGGTGTCAATTTAAAGAGTTAATTTTTCAAAATTCTCAATAATAGTCATAAAAAAAATTGACTAAACATCTTTGTAAAGCCATAAGTTTTTTTGTTTCACTGTGTTAAAAATTACGAAAATGCCTCACGTAAAAATTTAAAAAGAAAATAGAAAATATTAGTTATCTAAATTGTTCTATTTTTATCCGATCATTATTTTTATACTAGTAACGTCCTACCTTGAAGATTCGTTTGTGTTTATCACGTCATCATGTTCTGTTGATTCGACACTCATATCATCAGGTGTTAAATGAGATGACGTCGTATTTATGGGAGTCAAAATATCTCTTTCAACATTGACGTAACTAGAAAATTATTTATTGAACATTTTATAATTAAAATATTACAATACAATAATGTAAATTTTCAATTCTTACCCAGGCAGTTCTATAAATGACGCATCATCATTTTGCGACTGTTGTATTTGATCATTTAGTATTTTGTTTCTGAAATAATATTTATTTTTACGTCAAAATTTTTTTTTTAAATATAAAATAAATATTAATGTAATGAGAAGAATAGATAATTTAAAAACATAAAGGTATATTAAAATGTTATAGGTACATTGAAGTCAAATTATTTAACTAAATGTATGTTATATTTTAAAATCTAATTAAAATCTAGGTATTTGCCTGCAATTTATCAAGTATACAATTTGCAAATACTTACTTTTTTTTATCTCTGGCTTCTTTTAATTGGGCAGCAAGTCGTTTTTTGTTCGATTTTAATTTAGAAAAGTAAGGCAGGTTCTTTTTAGAACGATCCATTTTGCATCAAAATTCAAAATAAATTACAAAAATTCACAATTAACTTAGTCGTCTTAAAAGAAATACAAATAAAAATAATTAAATTTATAAGCGAAAATATTCAAGTGGAGATTAAAACATACGATACACTTGACGTTGATAGGACTATGTCTTACTGTCAGAGACAAATTCATACAGTAGGTACAATATAAATTATTTACGTATCTACGAGAATACTGAAAATATTGATATTGTACAACGAAAAATAACGATAAAATATACAAAAATATTAAGAGAGACAGAGAGATATTTAAACGTCTCAATAATTATTACTGATATAATATTAAAATATAATAATCTTTAAATTACAATGAAATAATATACATTTTGTCAATTATGGGTAGCTGTGGTAATATTCCGCATTTCCGCGTAATAAAATGATAATTCGTATTTCATTCTTTCAATACAGAAACATAATTTTTGTATTAATTGTATTGTTTATTTATACATTTCGTATAAATATCCACGCACCGCGGCGCATTTGGTTGATTACTAGAGTGGGAGAAAGATTGCCGCGCCGCCTTGATCACTGTAGGTAGCAGCACATTACAAGTGAAAAAAGTTCATTTTTCACCGAGAAACATCTCTTCGCACTTCCAATAGTATAGCTTTCATAATTATCGCAGAATATAACGAATGATATCAAATTAAAGTTGATATTATTTACTACATGTTACCAGAGAAATAATAAAAAAAAATTATTTCACTGTCTATTATACGTTTGAAAAATTTAAAAATTTAAAATTTATAATACAAATAAAAGTATAAGTGTAGTGTTTTTTCTAAAAAAATGACTCTGGTAACACGTAGTAGACATTTTCTTAATTAATTTGGTACCATTTGTTTTTTTATGCGATGTTTATAAAAGCCATACTATTGGAAGTGCGTAGAGGTGTTTTTAATGTCAAAAATGTTACTACGACGGCCTCTTAAGTAGACATTTTTTATCCGATACGAAGTTGATTTTAATTCTGTCCAAGAGCTTAATAGATGCATGACGTGATTGAAGTCATTTCTGATCATGCAATAGGGAACTTCAACACTAATTGTTTCTCGATCAATCAATAAAGAACATACACTGAGATATTTATTAAGACTAGAGTATTGAGTGAACGTTTTAGTAGCTGATATCATCAATGCCAATGATTGGTCAGTAACGACAACCTTTGGTAGAGTAATATCATTTTTCAACCACTCGTCTAACCATTGTGCTATACTAATTACTAGTGTTGTCATGACGTTCAGAAAACATACGTCCAACAGAAAATTGACATTGGTTTATTGAGTCTCTTACTCCGATTTCATATAAAAATATGTTCGAAGTCTGACGACCAGAGATTAATATTGATTTTTGAACTAATCCACCTGTTGCATCTATACTTATAGTTACTAATTTATTATGCTTGGCGTATAATCGGTATGAATTAATTTCCGTAGAAGACCAATAGTGAACATAAAATCTGTCGTATCCTATATCACGAATTATATTGTTATAAGGTGTAAATCCTTTTAATAATGAAAGTGCATTAATTGTGTATACGATTTTTTTTATTTGCTTTGTATTTCATCACTCTTAGTGCATTTTTTGATGGCATATGACTTGGTTCAGCTTCTCCGTACTTCATGACTTGTTTAGCTTCAACACGTTGAACGTAGGATGCAGACTTATTTTCTACAACTAATTTATTTAAAAATAAACTTCGTTGTTCACCAATTATTCTTCTTTTCTTACTATTTCGACATGAAATAAAATTTCCATCAAATATACAATTTATAATAACTCGTGATTCTGGTTCAGGCTTATCAATAATAATACCTTTAAAATTGCTTAACAATGACCATTTATGTCTAAAAATACACTTCCATTTAAATAACATTTGGCATGTTTATAAACCATTGTACAACCATAGTCTTGTTTGTTCCAAAAAATGTTAATGATAGGAGTCCAATCATAAAGTGTTAAAGTTTCATAATTACGGATGCTATTTAAATTGTCAGATCTATGGTAAGATTTTGTATTAGAAGAGCAGTAGATTTCATCCATTCTTCTTTACTAAGAGTTATATTAAATTTTAATTGATTTTCATTTTCATCATTGTCAGAATTATCTTCGTTATCACAATCATTATTTAATTCAATAATGTCATTCAATTTATCTAATTCAGTATTTATTTTACTTCCATTTATTCCCAATTTTTCCCACGTATTATATCAGTTTAATTTAACTAATGCATAAATATACTTGATCGAAATATTATACCCAAATGACTTTTGAATATTTCTCCAACAGGTATCACTTGGTGGCCTTACCTCTTTAGTTTCCGGATTAATTATATTCAGTTTATTTTCAATTAAAATGTTTAATAAAGAGTCTACGTCAATACTAGATTTTTTATGCATTTTGATCCTAGAATAACAAAAAAAAAATAACATCTAAAAAGTGGTGAACGATAATCAAGTATTGAGCGATTATATCCTTACAATCAATTTAACGTAAATTAAAGTTTTATTATAATTAAAATTAAAATAAATTTTAAATTATATGTTGTGTAATTGTTTTTCATAGCAAATTCGAAATTAAACTTATTTAATTTGTATTTTAAGTAGATATTAAACATTTATATAGAAATATAAGTATGTTAAATAGTGTGATGTTATAATGTACATATAATGTTAAATTTAATTTTTTTTACTTTGATTAAAAGGTAGTTGTTATTAAAATAAAACCATTAATTTTAAAAAAAGCCGTAAATAAATCATGCATAAGATAATGGTGATAGATTGTAAACGGATATTATTGTAAATATATATTTTTATTAGAAGAAGATATTTAGAAGAAGATATTATTAATCAGATAAAAAATATGCACTATTTAGATCATTCTAATTGAAATAAACTCAGTTTTACTTTACATGTTTTGCAAATATTTGAAAGATTTTGAAATATGTAACGAGATAACGTATCGACCCGACCAGATAGCGCCGGCCACACGCCGTCGCGTGTCGCTACACTCATATCACGATTACCACGAACAACAGATAGCGCTCGCTGCGAAATCTATTTACTAATATATTATTCCTCGCGGAAGAAGACGACAATCCGTCGGGATAATCCCGTCCAAATGTGGGATAAAATGAAGATAAACATGGAAAAAGGGAAACCACCAACGTACCAGTCCAAATAAAGTTTAAAAAGGAAGGAAGAACGACGATGAGGAATCTGGCACAGGCTCCATACTCTCGAGCACACTGGAACAATACCCAGTGATATACCTGCCAGATTCCCATCGAGGAGCATCGTTCGTTCCGGAGCTCCTATCCAGACAGTTACCGACGAATAAGCGGCGCACAGCGGAAACAGCGGCGGACCAGCAGTAGCGGTAACATCAACGGCATCCAGCGGCGATCAGTATACAGCGGCGACCAGCAATCAGCGGCGACCAGCACCATCAACGGCGACCAGCAACTAGCAGCCGCCACCTCAACCACCGGTATTATAAAAAACCCTGTCCCCTCTCATCGGCCTATACGGAGTACGGTACGCCCGTACTATACCTGTAGTGTCGACTGAGAATCCCTTTACCGATCCCACTACTCGCGGAGTACGTTGTAGGCTAGCTCGTGTACGGAATACAGTCCGCCTGTATTATACCTGCACCATACTAGTAAACAGCGTACTATACCAGTGTAGTGTGATCACCCCTCTCATCGGCCTATACGGAGTACGGTGCGCCCGTACTATACCTGTAGCGTCGACTGAGAATACCCGCCAATACCACTACTCGCGGAGTATGCTGTAGTCTAGCTCGTGTACGGAATACAGTTCGCCTGTATTATACCTGCACCATACTAGCAAACAGCGTGCTACACCGGTGTGGTGTGATTATGCCCATGTATTAAATATTGTTAACATATTATGTATTGTGTATTGCATAAATGTATTGTAATAACTCATATATGTATTAAAGTACCAATGTAAATGCATAAATGTATTACTATTATAAATTAATGTACGTGATTTTGTATTAACCTAATAATAAAGAACAAATATATACCGATACAACAATTGCGTTACAAATAATTAAGTACATTTTAACGGTATTTTTTAAGAATATTATAATGTACGAGTTATTTATCTTAAACATCAAATTTATATTATATTTAAAAAATAGGTTCCAAAAATTGTATTATAAATTCTTGCCATAAAAATAGATTTTAATCTTGAAGAGAAAACAAGATATTACAAAATATTAATAAACTTATAATTTAATTGAATTAACATTAAACAGTTAAAATTATTATAGAAATAAATACAATATACTTACACTAATAGGTACAGCTTTAAATATAGTACACAAGAAAATGGTCAAGAAAAAATTAAATAGAAGTATATAATTTTAAATGACCTATACATTAAATGCTGACTTAATACCATAAATATTACAAGAAAACAAATCCAATTGTTTGGAATTTTTGTATGGAATATATTTAAGATAAATAACATGAAAACTGTTCTTCATTTTGGGTATTGTAATTTGTTCTATAAATAAATTAATGAAGACGCGTCTAGGAAATGCATGAAATGAAATAGATGGGTGGCTAACCGATGGAACCTATGACGTCATGCACCATTTTAAAACGACGATAACGCTTGAATGAATGAACAGATAACATTTTTAATTGTACTCTATTTTTATTTGTACCGAGTAGTTACGATTTAGCTTTTGTCTATTTTTTCCTTGTATAGTCCTTTATAATATTATTTATATAATAAACGTAGCCATTTAATGGGTTACCGTATACGTGACAAATTTCGAAAGAGATTAACTTTACAAACAATTCTGTGGCTTGGGTCTAAAAGGGCCAATCTCATTTTTTTCAATTTTCGACAATTATGGATTCAAATAATTTTTGGATCAAAAATATTTACAGAAATTTTATTTAACAATTTATGAAGTTAAATGTTTGATAAAAGTTTAAAAATACTGACTAATTAACTAACAAGTATTTGTATCTATTTATATTTCATGTATTTTAACATTTTCGATGACATTGGCCCCATGCTTATCTTTAAAATCAAAAAAAAAAATTAAGACATTGGCCCTTTAGTATTAGGTTTATAAGTTTTAATTATAAAAAAGAACACTTTATGTCACAACCTTGTTCATTCTTTTAGATTCTGAGCGAAGCGAAGGATCTTATGGTTTTACAATGATGTTTATTTTTTTTATTTATTTAGTCATAAATCGAAAAGTATTGAAGCTAGAAACTTGAAAATTTTATCCAATATCAAATACATACTTTTTATATTGGACAACATTTTCAGAACAATTATAGCACTTTTGACTTAAATATAGAACTTTTAATTTACCAAATCGTTTTAAAGTTTTTATGTAATATAATTTTAAATATTTGACAAAAAGTTCTGAAAATTTAATATGATCTTACTCATATACCTACCTAATTATCCTAACAAAAATTCAAAAATCGTGACTCAGGATTTTTTTTATACACACTTTAATAAATTATTATACGATTTTTTACGATATTGTCTGATTTCTTTTAAGTTTCTAATGAAATATTGAGTATTTGTTAGAAAGTTTTGAAATTTTAATACAAGTTTACTCTTATACTAAACTATCAATACCGAAAAAATATCAATAATCGTGACTCAAGATTTTTTTTCCAATCATTTAAAAATTATACAAATAACCGTAAAATACGTAAACAGTATTTAAATAATAATATATTATATTACACTGAAGCTTTGCTCAGAATCGTTTTATACTAAAGAAATGAGTCATCATTTCTTTAAAACTTAATACATTCATCATCAATATCTTGTCCGAGGACCGAAGAGACGAAAGATGAACTTGTACCATGACACGGCTCGCGCATGCACATACAAAAGTATATGCCGCCGGGCCGATTATTATCAACCGTCCGATCCATCGTGCGATTAAGCTCGGTCGAAAATACACCTTCCCAGGCCGTGACGTTCAAGGTCGACAGAGCTCGCGACTAGGCCAGTAATAGTATTTATATATTCCAGATAATACCCCAATTAAATATTAATGATTTGCATAATGAGACTACCAAGACAATACGTTTGCCCGTTAATTAGATACGAATTATCTGCATATAAATATCCGATAACGATTCCGACAGTCGACCCGACTGATTTCATTACGACTTCGAGTTTGACCGCCGAACGATTATTAACATTTTTCCGCTTACGAGCAATTTATAATTATTTTATAAAAATTGTGTTGAATAAAAATTTATTATTTTTAACAAAAATCTCTTTTATTACGACCGGGTGCTGTGTGTCGTTATGCAAATCAAACCCCACCGAAAGCACCGTCACAACCACCATCATCTCACTTACCAGCTTTTTTTAATAATTAATTTAATTTGTTTGATAATAAATAATAACAAATAGGTAAAGGAATATTTTAAATTAATATCACACTTTTATAGAACAAAGTACAATGACCATCTTATGTTAAATTAATAATATAATACTATAAATTAGTAAATAACATAATATTTCATTTAAACAATGCATAAACTTTCATCTGTTTAATGCCAGTCTTCAATTAACTTCTTAAATTTAAATAGAAATACTTTTGAATCATTTATCACATCTTTGAAATATTTGTGTAATATAATAACATTTAAATCCGTGTACATTAAATAAAAAATAACAATTTGGTTTTTACCATAACAACGTAAATGTACAGTTTAATTCATAGACCTTATACTAATAGACAGGAGATTAGTGTCGGCGGAGCGTGGCAGTATAGAGGGCGCTTGTTCTTTACTCGTTTACTCGTATACGGTACCGTACACTGTATTGCACATGCGCATTGATATGATACCAGCGTCTGCGTATTATCACCACAACAATGGACATTTTTTAAACACACATTTTTGTTAAAGAAATGACGACTAAATAAACAAATTAATTCGTTTTTGTTTAGTTGTAAGTGTAGCTATAACATAATATATTATATGTTATAAGTACATAATATTATAGTATAATATTGTATATTATTACAGTATACAATAATTGTAAATATACACGCCTGCCGTAAAGACGGGCTACATCACTGCGACATATTTCCACGCTTCTTTTAATGCTAGCATTATAGGCAGTTCTTGTCTATTAGTATAAGGTCTATGGTTTAATTTTATTTTGTAATAATTAATCAGTAACTGATAACGTTAAAACAGAAATATAAAAATCTGATAAAACAGTGTGGCCAATGTAAATAAAATTATATATTCTATTACAAAAGAGAACATACCGGGTGGCAACCGTTTAACGTTCGACAGCGCGCATCTCCCACCATAAACCAGCTGTCTGACGACAATTAGATTGTAAACAATTGATTTAATTGGAGTATACACGTCGAATAATTTCGATCGGCGACCGTCGTAAACGATCGACGCGTAATTAAGACAAAAGTGGGAGAAATTGGGCTTGGGACGGCCGCCAGCGGTCAGTCGTGATGCGCGAAAGCGGTATGTTCTCTTTTGAAACGAAGTATAGACAATGTTAAATTGTAAAAGGGCCAATGTATTATTCTGTTAGTTCTGAAAAGAAGGCTGATGTCACATTGGCCATTTTAGAAATATGTCTAAGTAACTATGTTTACAACATTAGCCCTTGTATCTCAGAAGTTATTAGTATTTGAGTTACGCACTTTTAACACAAGAAAAGGCGTATTAAATTTAATATATTGGCCTTTTAAACTCATTTTTGCAAAAAAGTGAGATTGGCCCTTTTAGACCCAAGCCACAGAATTATATTTCATATTATTCAATAATTGATAATTAATAATTACATTTATACTTTAATAATATTTATTAGGTATTTACCTAGTATTTTATAATTGTAAGGATATTCTAATATAATCTAATCCGTAAATTATTGTTACATGTTATAAATTAGTACAGGTTAAGATGTTTTGAATAAATTAGTGACGATTTACGTAAAAAAATATTCATCGAATACTGGAGCCTAGGGGATCATAGCCGACAATGGGACTATATAGCCAGGTATATAAAAACACTTGAAAAAAAAATATAAACAACATCAACTGGATCACGTAGATCATATTCTCGAAAGTATTTTTTACCTATTAATAATGACGACATTGAAGTTTGCAAGGTAATGTTTTTAAAAACACTTTGTATTTCTGAAAAAGTAGTAAGTACTGTTTCTCAAAAACTCAACATTTCTCCTGTAATACCAAATGACCAGAGAGGTAAACATCTTAATCGTCCTCATAAAATTCAGAGTGAAGTAATTGATTGTATTAAAAAACATATTTCTATGTTTCCTATAGTTGAGTCTCATTATAGAAGAGCTGATTCTCAAAAACAATATTTGGAATCAGATTTATCAATTTCTCTTTATATTGAATGGGTGAAAGATAAAACAGCTTGTGTGAAAGCTCAAAATGCTACATTAAGACGGTATACTGACATTTTCAACACTTTTAACCTCAGTTTTTTCAAACCTAAAAAAGATTTGTGTGACGAGTGTGAGCAGTTCAAACTAGCCAATACAGAGGAAAAGTTAATATTACAATCTGATTATGAAGAACATTTAGACATTGCTAGAGACAAAAAGAATAATGAAAAACAACGAGCTATCAATAACCCTGAATTGTGTGTGGCAGTTTTTTATTTACAAAAAGTTTTGACAACACCACATGGTGAGGCTAGTAGCTTTTACTATAAACGTAAATTTGCTGTTTACAACTTCACCGTCTATGATATCGGAAATAAACAAGGATACTGTTTCATGTGGGACGAGTCAGAGGGCAAAAGGGGTTCCAACGAAGTGGGAACTTGTTTGTTGAAATTTATTAAATCAATGAAGGGTTATAATGAAGGGTTATAATGAATTATGTTTTTTTTCTGATAACTGTGGTGGACAAAATCGCAATCGATTCCTTTATTCTATGTGGGAATATGCATCCTTCACTATGAAAGTCAAAATAACTCATACATTTCTAGGACGAGGCCACACCCAGAGCGAGGGTGATAGCATGCATTCTTGTGTAGAACATGCAAAAAAAGGGAAATCTATTTATGTGCCCGCTCAATGGATAACCTTAGTGAGATCAGGGACGTACTCAGGGGGGGTTGACCCCCCCCCCATTACCTCACTAACCGATGCAATCTTGTGCGTTCTTGTGTATACATAATATAATTCACAGGAGCAATTTTCTAAAAAAAATGTTTAAGGGAAAAAATAAACAAATATATTTATTTTCAATTTTATATCAACATACAACGATTACAAGCATTATCTGTTAACAACTGTATTATGATAACCAGACAACATTTAAATCAAACATAAATGTTCACCGTTAGCGATTACTGGTTAGTATTCTCTTATCAGTACATCTATTGTGTAAAGTGGTTATCGTATGTGTGTTACTGTCGTTACTGATTATCATTTCAAAATTGAAACTTTATGTGCGGACTCGAGTTTTAGAATTTTTGTTACAAGTTACAAATGTGAAATGTTACAATAATTAATAAAGATGTCACAAAACAATAAAAATAAAATAACAAAATTTTTTACTAGTGTGCCTGGAAGTCCTAAGTACATTGAACCCTCCAATAACCTTAAAAGAAAACATGAACACGTTAATCAATCGGAAAATGAAACAATCCAAAATAATGTAAGTACAAACTAAACACACCTATGTAAATGTATTAATACACTGCGAATGCTGCATCTATGCATGTTATTTATTTAAGTTGGAATGTGCTGTAAACGTAGTGCCATCAGTGCCGAAAAATGATATCAGATTATTTATTAGTAGAAGCTTATCTGATGTTGAAAAACATATAGTGAGTATATACTATGATACATCATGATTTTATATTTTCTAATTAGGTAGGTATTATTTTAACTATATTAACATTTTAGGTGTTGACAAACTTATGGTCACCACCATTGAATTATGTATATCCATTACTTGAACAGCATACCAAAAGAAAAATCAAATTTCAACATCATTGGTTAGGGAAATTTAATTGGTTATGCTATTCTGAAAAATTGCAAGGTGTATTTTGCAAATATTGTGCACTTTTTGCTAGAAGTGGTGGTGTTGGAAATCAGACTTTGGGCAGCCTTGTAACAACTGCTTGCCAAAATTGGAAAAACGCTTTAAAAGTAGTTGAAAAGCTGCTTGCTTATTAGTTATTTTAGTCATTTTTAACCAGTTTTTTCATTATGAATGTTATAAATATAATAATAATTTGCAGGTATTTGAAAATCACAGCAACAATGACTATCATAAAACTTCTGTATTAAAAGGTGAAAACTTCATACAACTATTTTCATCTAATAAACCAAACATTGTTGAAATTTTGGATAGTGAAAGGTATACAAATTTTGTTTTTATTAATATATGCACTTATTGACTTATGCACATACAACTTGATACTTAGAATAAAACAAAAAAAACAAAACAGATTGAACCTTATTCCTATTATTGAATGTATCATATTCTGCGGCAGATAGGAAATTTCCCTACTTGGCCATAGGGACTCTGGTCCAATCAATTTTAAAAGTATGAATTAAAATTATGTTTATTTAAGGGTGTGACATAATTGTTTGTATTTTTATTGTAGGTGAAACTGAACCATATATTAATGAAGGCAATTTCCGTACAATTCTTAAATATAAAGCAAAAGATATGGTCGATTTTAAAAATTTTTTAGAGTGTGAAAGTCGTTACAAATACACTAGTCCAAATATCCAAAATGAAGTTATTTCTCTTTGTGGTGATCTTATATTAGATAAAATTGTAAAAGAAGTGATTGTAGCCAAATGTTTTTCCGTATTAGTGGACGAGACAACTGATGTTTCAGTCAAAGAACAATTGACATTATGTATACGATATGTGGTAGGCTCTGGAAAAGATGTGTGTTTAAGTGAAAAATTTTTAAAGTATATTGAAATTAATAGCTTAACTGGAAAAGATATTGGATCTACTATTATAAATGGTAATTATTGAACAATTTGATAATTTTGATATAGAAAAAAATTATATTTTTTCTTAATGATTTTATTACATAGGTTTAAATTCATGCGGTATTGACTGCAACAATATGCAGTAATGTTCCCACTGGGTATACTACATATACGCCGTATACTCTCAGGCTTTTAATAAAAATGCTTAGCTATACTACGTATACTCTCAAACAAATTCTTTAAGAAAAAATTCTTTTTTTTTTTGGTTTATCATTTTGTTTTATTTTTCACCTAATAGTTCTAAACTGTTGTAGTATAATATTATAATAGATACTATTTGATATTATAGGAGCTCGTATAAACTATAATGGTTATTTACCGATCTGTCGGCGCCAGTGACGTCATTTCAGTTTTTGTTAGAGTGGAGCAAACTTAATGATAGGCCTAGATGACTAAAAAAAATATTGACCACTTCGCTTGCTAATTAATTTGTGTTAGGATTTTTATCATATTCAATGACCATTTAATAATATTAGGAACAAATAGCCTTAATTTTTCGCGAAAAACTTCATTCGTTCATTATAGTATACCCTCATAAATAATGATGGGAACATCACTGACAATATGTATGGTCAAGGTTACGATGGCGCTGCAAATATGGCTGGGCGCTTTAAAGGAACCCAAACTGTTGTAAGGGAAACTTATCCTAAGGCCTTATATGTACACTGTGCGGCACATTCGTTAAATTTAGCTGTGTCTGCTGCTTGTGGTATTTCAGGCTTGAAAAAATGTACTGTTTTTTTAACACACCCAAACGTAAAAATGTCCTGTTAAATTTTATAAATGAAGGTAGTTTGGACACAAAATCAAAATCGCTCAAACATCTGTGTGCTACAAGATGGGTACACAGCGGTTTATTTATCGTTGATTTATTTCCTTTTGTTGTTGTTGCGTTAGAACATATATCAGAATGGAATGATACAACATCAACTGATGCTAAAATGTTACATAAAGCTATGGACTCAGAGTTTATAATTTCTCTCCAAGTTATTAAAGTAAATATGAGGAACCCTTTTTTTATAAAAAATAATTTTTAATAAAAATTCTGTTTGATTTATTAGTTATTGTTTTCGTATGGTTTACCTTTATGTAAACTCTTACAAAAAGTTGATATTGACCTGAAAGAAGCAGTAGATCTTGCTGAAGCCAGCATTACTACTTTGCAAAATGTACGTGAAAATATAGGTGAAGAGTTCAAAAAGTTATTCAGAGAAGCTGAGGTAAAGATTAAAAACAAATGTGTTACTTATTAACTATTACATGCAATTGTTATTTTAGAAAATGGCCGATGTATTAGATATCAGCATATCGATGAAACGTATAAATAAACGATGTATAAATCGTGCCAATCCTGATATCAATTATCATGAAGAATATTATCGTGTAACGATAGCTATACCGTACATTGACTCGCTTGTTCAACAACTAAATGAGCGATTTTTGTGTCATAAAAATATATTTAAAGGTGAGTTATTTAATTTTAATTTTTTAACATACAATTTAATTAATATTCGTTTTATAGGATTTCATAGTTTGTTTACTGGTTCATATTCTGATGACTTTGGAGAAATCATACAGTTTTATCTTGATACTTATGAACAAACTGTTTTATCAGAACTACATTTGTGGCGTGCTATATTAAAAAAAAATGAAGAAGATCCAAAAAATAGTTTGGAAGCATTGAGGCTGTGCAAGCAGGAGTTATTTCCAAATATTCATCGTTTGCTGCTTATCTTATGTACTCTACCAGTATCGACAGCAACACCAGAGCGTACATTCTCATGTTTAAAAAGGTTAAAAAGTTATCAGCGTAGCACAATGACAGAGGTATAATTTAAAATAATTCTTCTTTCAGACTCGTCTGAATGGTTTGAAGATGTTGGCAGTACACAAAGAAGTGTCAATTACCGCCGACGAGGTTATAAATGAATTGGCTAAAAAACCAAGAAAACTTAATTTTGTTCTTTAAATAAACATTTTTCATTTTTGAAATATATTTTCTGTGATAAAAAACAAAATGTTCAACCCCCCCATTGGAAATTCCTGAGTACGCCCCTGAGTGAGATGCACAAAAGTTATAGGTAATCAATTCACAGTAGTAGAAATTTCTAATGATGAATTTTTGGATTTTAAGCCTCTAGTAGAGAATAACAAATTTAACTTCAAAACATCCACCAATGGTGATATAATTAAGTGGAATAGTGTCAATGAAGTTTTGTTTCATTTGAAAATCCATTTGAATTATGTTTAAAATATGATTTGAATTCTACAGACTTCATCCATATTAATTTATTAAAAAATAAACAAAAGGGTATCAGCTTCATGATAAGCCTTTAAGAGCATATAAGGACAAATTACCAATTAAAAAGGCAAAACAAAAGGACTTATTATCTTTATGTTCCATTGGGCTTTCCCATCTACTTATCATTCTTTTTATACAAATCTCCAATCAAAATAAGCATTATATTTTGATATTTTTTTTCTTTTTTTTTTGAATAATTCTAAAATTAAATTTATTGTTAATTTTAATATTGTTCACTATATTCAGTGCTTAACAATTTTTTTTTAATAACAATGCATAATGTTGTGCAATGTTCATTAAAGTTGTTTTATTTTATTTAATGTTTTAATATTGTTTTTATTATATTTTAACATAAAATTGTTATTCGTTTTATAGCTATCACAATTTACTAGTCTTTTAACAAGTTTGTTATGTTTTATTTTTCATAATTATTCTATAATTATAATATTGTAAAAGGTTTAATAAAAAATGTTATAACATATTTTGATTGTTTATTTATTATTCTTATTATTTTAAATTGTATTATGAATGACTAATCATTATGCATTTTTACACAATATTATTAGTGTCACTGGGGTTTCGACCTCTCGAGGGGGTAGTTGGTTGTAAAATATATATATATTTCGTATGACAAAGTAGAGCAACAAATTTAAACATGTAAATAATAACAAACTAAAAAAAATATTCTATAAAATATTCTATAAAAAATATAGAATAGGATACAAATAATAATAATAAGATAAAATAATATAAAATAAAATAAAATAATAATATGTCTAATATGGCAGGTGGTAACTATTATAGCTGAGATGAATTTGAAATTATAAGCTAAAGATTCATGTCCAGATTTTGTATCCAATCAATCACATCCATGTTAGCTGTATGGATATCATTTATAGTGCCTTTGAATGCACGGAACGGGCATTCAATTGCTATATGGGAGATTGTTTGCATATCATTTCCACACTCACATGAAGGAGTGGTGTGTAATTTCCATTTGTACATCATGTGGTTACATCTTCCATGGCCGGTCCTAATGCGATTTAGGGTCACCCAAATTTTTCTAGGCAGATCGAAGCCTGGCTGCTTGGAAGTCGGATTGGTAACAATGTTTTGCCCATCAGGGTTTTCCGCCACCCAATCCTCAAGCCATTTGGTATTTTCCCCTGTGTTTTCCAGTAATAGCATCTCTGCGGTTTTCCAGGGTGGTTTGCGTGACTTAAGACGTAGTCTATCCACATTGAGTCTTACATCTGCGTGTACCGGAAGGTTCTTGTTATTTTTTATCTTAGTCCATTCCCGGGTGAGCGCTTGTTCTCTTCGGATCTTAGGGGGAGCTATATTGCTTAGTACTGGGAGCCATTTTAAAGGGGTAGTTTTTAATGTTCCCCCTATGATTATCATTGCTGAGTTGAGCTGTGTATCAAGTTTATTGGTATGTGCACTATTTATCCATACTGGGGCACAGTATTCTGCAGCTGAATATACTAGTGCTAGCGCGCTGATTCGTAAGGTATTTGCGTCAGCTCCCCAGGATGTACCGCTCAATTTGGCAATTATACTATTACGGGTCTTTATTTTCGCTGAAAGTTTGACTAGGTGGTTCTTGAAAGTGAGCGTTCTGTCTAATACCACACCCAGGTACTTAGGGTAGGGGTTGTTTTTCACTAGCTGATCTCCAAACTGCACCTGTATCTCCTGATTTGCTCTTCTGTTATTCAGATGGAAGAGGGTGACTTCCGTTTTTGATGGATTCGGTTTAAGTCTCCATTGATTGTAGAACTTATGTAATGTATCAAGGTCTTCAGACAGGATGTTTTCTAGGTCTTCGAATTCTTTACTCTGGCACGCTAGTGCTAGGTCATCAGCATATATAAATTTTCTTGCAGTTGTCGCTGGTAGGTCCTTGATATATAGGTAAAAGAGGAGGGGTGCCAAGACAGAACCTTGAGGGAGGCCATCATTTAGCATCTTTATTTTACTTTTTTCCTCTCCAATAAAAACAGTAAAAAATCTGTTACGAAGCATATTATTGAGAAGTTTTAATAATGTTTTGCATGGAATCACATCCAGGAATTTTGATAGGAGCCCTTTCCTCCAGACAGTGTCATAGGCAGATGATAGGTCTATGAATGCCACTGCTGTTTTAACATTTCTATCATACCAATTTTCTATATGGGTGGTAAGTGCCATTACCTGGTCACAGCAGCTCCTATTAGGGCGGAACCCAGCCTGTTCAAGTGGAATAGTGTCATCAATGGTGCTAGCAATGCGGTTGTAGATCAATCTTTCCAGTAATTTGTAGCATACGCTTAGTAGCGATATCGGTCTATAGCTGTTTACATCGTTTTTTGGTTTTCCTGGCTTTAAAACTGCTAAAATTTTTGTTCGTTTAAAGAGTTTCGGTAGTTTTCCCGTATGGATGACATCGGAGAAGAAGAGAGAAAGCCATTTAATTGTCTTGGGTCCGCTATATTTTATAAACTCCGGGTAGATTTCATCGAGTCCAGCTGCTTTCCTAAGTTTTACACGTTTTAATGCTAGTTGTACTTCTTCGGGAGTAAATTTGTCAGCCCACTTAGATTTTTCCACTGCATGGGTTTTCTTTACTTTGAGGTCCATAGTCAATTTCCTAGATATATCTTTGTCGATTTTGGCTCTTGACGTTTCTATCAAACGATTCGCAAATGCATTAGGTTTTATTTCAGGTTCACCGTCACCTCGATTCTGGCTGGGATCTAGTCTGCGTTAGTACGTTCCAGGCTTCCCGGCTAGAGTGTTTGAAATCTATATGTTCTACGGTTTCAGTCCAGCGGTCCTTGCGTCCTTTAGCTAACGATCCTAAGAGTTTGTCCGCAGTTTCTGCTTGGCCATTCCATTGGTATTCTGTATACAGTCTGTCGCTTTCCTCATTCCAGCAGGGGATATATTTATGTCTGAAGCCCCGGGGAATATAGCGTTTTGCAGTTCCCTTGACCATGCCAATGAAGCGTTCATAGTTGTTCACTATTGGATCGATCCACCTGATGTTATCGTCTAGAGATTTTGAGAAAGCAGTCCAGTTAGCTTTCCTAAAGTTCCATCTCAGTTTAGGTAATGTTTTTACTAGTGGGATCTGAATACCTATTTGTATGAGCACTGGTCTATGTTGACTTTTTGGGAAATTATTTAGGACAGATCGTTGGGCTTGAAGTGATACACCATTATGATCTTTAGAGACAACACAAAGGTCCGGGTTATACCCTCGGTTCCATCTTCCTGAGTGAAAAGTATGTCTATCTTTTCCGCTGAATATCAGTTGCATGTTTTCAGTTTCTATCCATTCGCTTAAAACTTCCCCGTTTTCGTCGTTTTCATCATACCCCCAACTGGTATGGTGGCTATTGAAATCACCAGCGAGTACTGAGGGGTGTTGTACTGAAGGAAGAGTTGGCAGGGGCCATTTTTCATTTGGGGGCTTATAGATGTTAAGTATGGTTATATTAGCCACTCTAGTAGTTATAACAGAGACAGGCCCAGACATTGTCGTATGTATATGACTCGAGTTAGAGATATCATTTCTTATATAAGTAGCGGTTCCATATTGCTTGTGATAGGTGGCAGAGATGAGTTTATAACCATCGATATTCCCTCGACAATGCATTTGTTCTTCATCTGGGACATGGGTCTCCTGTAGTAAGACTACATCAGCTTTAAGTTCTGGTAATAATCGAGCTAAATAGCTACTCTTGTCTCTGCTTAAGCCTTCGACATTCAGTTGGAAGATAATTAGCTGAGGGCCAATATCTCGGGTCAAAGAGCCCTGAAAAGGGCTGTTTTGCGTGTTGTTAGTATTAATGTTGGTGTTGTTGCTCATAAATGCTGTGAGGTCATAGAAGTACAGCAGTCGGTTTTGGTAAATCTTTAGCCGTTTAAAACGTTGCCCGGGGTACACTACGTGGAAGCGATTTACCTTTGTACCCCTGTAAAATATATGAATACAGCGAATAAAATTATTGTTAATATTGAAATCAAAAAAAAATTTTCTTGGTTAGAAATGACCTTTCAGATTTTCAGATTTCAGATTTCATTTTTTTTTTTTGAAGGGGGGGGGTCATACACACACCAGTATCTTTGCACTACCATAAGTAATTGACACCTATGCATTTCCACACAAAAAACTTGGGGGTTTGTAAATATGACATAATAAAATAATGTATGAACTTCCCACGAAAAAAGTCGTAAGTATAGATGAGACCTAAAGAAATATTTTTTTAAGGTCGTATCTCAAAAAAAAACTTAAGGTTTGATTTTTTTTCAAAATCAAGAACATTATAATTTACAGTGTCCTAAATGCTAAAAATAGTGATCTTCAGATCAAAATAAAAATCAAAAACAGAATAACAAATTAAAATCCCAATTCATTTTGCTCATACTGAGTTGAAGAAGTTGAAGAAATCGAGATACGACCTCTTTCGCTGCGGTAGGCGAATTTGACATGTAGGACGTGGTTACAGTTTTTATGTAAAATAAGTTTTTTTTCTAGAATTCTTTGCATTAATTTTAAAATTTATGTTTTGGAGTATTTCAGGGCAATCAATCATATTATTTATTATTTTGTATAAAAATTTTAGTTTTATTTGAAGAAAACGGGTTTCAAGCGAAAATATGTTAAAAATACTTGATTCCACTTCGTAATCTGAATGTGGAGTTCTAAAGACGAAACATTGAAAACATAAACGAATAAAATTATTTTGAACTTTCTCTAAACTCTGTATGCTAGTTTTTGAATATGGATGCCAAATTAGTAATGCATAATGAAAATGAGAACGGACAATAGATTGGTATAAAATTTTTAATGCAAATTGATCTCTAAAATTTGCACATGTGCGTTTTAAAAAACCTAATTTAGCAAACGCTTTGTTCCTAATAAAATGTAAATGGTTACTCTTGATAAATTAATATCTGCTAAAGAATAATTGAGTACCTATAATATTCGTCTTTTTCATAGAAAAAGTAATCGTAGAGCAATTTTTCAAGTTTAAGCATAAATCATTATTTCGACACCACATAAAGATATAATCTAAGTCAAACTGGAGTTTAATAGCATCATCCATGGTTCTAATTTCTTTAAATATCTTTGCATCATCGGCGAACAGTAAGATTTTTGAATATGAAACTACTTTTGATATATCGTTTATAAAAAGACAGAATAATATCGGAGATAAGTGGTCTCCTTGAGGAACCCCTGATGTAACGTTAATTTTTTCAGATAGATGGTTACCATATTTGATAACCTGAGTACGGCCTGTGATAAACGAATGAAACCACGAAATAAGTGGTTCAGCAAACCCATAAGATTTAAGTTTACTAATTAATAGTTTGTGATTTATCCTATCAAATGCTTTCTCCATATCCGTATAAATAACATCAGTTTGTGAGTGAGTACTAAATGACTGTAGGATCGAGTGTTTGAATATGCTTATAGTCTATATCAAATAAGAGCGCACCGCGTTCGCGCATACAAATGAATCACGGAGTGACGTGGCCGGGTCTATTCGTCATTGGTCGTGGTTAGTCGACCGTGTTCGCCGTCACCGACGACGCCGCCGCCGGGTATACAGGAAGTTCAACTAACACGCTCGCTATGTATTATACTTACTGTGCGTATTATACAATAAAAGAATATATCCATGTATAAATAGGATAATTAGATTATAAAAAACAACATTTGATAGGAAAAATTTTTTTTGTATTCTTACAAATACATATAATATACAATACAAAATTATAGAAAATATAAAATAATAAATATTACTCATCAAACGAATCTGAATCCGAAGACGTATCGTCAATTGTCATTGTGACAGGTTGTGTTTCTGCAGACAACATATCATCTATGATGAAGTCGATGTTATAGAATTTTTCTTCTTGTTCCGTAGTGTGTCTTATGAAATTTTTCCACATACTCTCGTCTACCTCCTCTATGCCTTCCAACATTAAATTTTTAACATCACATAATTTGTAGCTGGTATTATTCTTTTTAACGTGTTGTTTCACGGAAGCCCACGCCAGTTCAATTGGATTCAACTCACAATGGTACGGAGGGAGTCTTAAAATTTTCCGGTTGTGGGTTTCAGCCAGCTCGTCAATTACATACCCCTCGTATTGTGGTTTTATTCATTTAACGATGTCGAGTAATTCAGCGATCACCATAGGTTGATCAATTACCTCACCCTTTTCCTCCAACCATTTTATAATGTCAGCTTTTCTGGTACTTGTATTCGGAATTTTTTCTTTCTTCACAGAGTGATATGGCGCGTTATCCATTACAATGACACTATTTGCTTTGAGTCGTGGAATTATGTATGTCATCCAGTCGTAAAATGTGTTACCATTCATTTCTTCATGGTAATCCGTGGTTTTTTTCGACTCAAAACATAAAAGGCCACCTGGCACGAACCCGTCTTCTGACCCGATGTGGAGAACAATGAGACTCTTACCTTTTCCAGATGGATTTTGAGACCCCGTCGTGAGACCTTGTAGAAATGCATCACGGACCGATTTAATGGTCTTGTCTATCCACGTTTTACTTGTACAGACCCATGTTTCGTCAAGATACTATATATGCCACGATATTTACGTATATCTTGTAAGTACCTTCTACGCCACAAAACAATTTAGTCCTTCTCTATAAGTGCACTATTACGACTGCGTTGTAGACGAAGTCCATAAATTTCATCAGACGGTGTAAATTCATTCTTGACATATCTGGCAAACTAACATCATCCTTAATAACTTGCATTATTTTGTCCAATGTGGGTATTGTTTTATTTAACCAAAACGAATGAATATGCCTACGTACTGTATTTAGTTGTATATCGTCTAACTTATCTTTAAATGATGGCTTATTGCCAGGGCCGTTGAGAGGGGGGGCATTGGGACTATTTTGCCCCAGGCCCCGAATTTTCGGGGGCCCCCCTATCCATCGGTTTTTTAATTTATTTTGGAAGAATAAACTAAGTTTTAAATTGTATAGGTAGTCTAATTTAATTTAAATATGAAAAATAATTGAGTAAATTATTAATCACAAATAGTTTATATATAATAGCATTTGTAAAACAAATATGTATAATCAGTGATAATTCCGAGAAAATAACTGTTGCGGCCACCGCCGTCGAATGACCAAAATAGATATTTCCATAATGAATAATTTGTAACGCTTTATCGGCGTTGTCGTGTATCTTCCTTGTCACAGTCGTCTATCACAGAATATGTAAAAAATAATATGCTATTTTTTTCATATTAAACATAAAATATTAGTAGCGACTAGCGACTAGCTTGTTTACGTGTGTTGCCCGTGGTGGAGTGGTCTGTTTTTGTCTGATTTCTTCGGAAAAAAGAAGCCAACTATATATTCCATAACGAGTTACCTGTAATCTGTATCTATATAAAATACTTAAGACGCATGAATTTATTAATCAATAAAAACACTATTAATTTTATTAGTCTTAAGTTTTCCTACTAATTGCTTAGACAGTCTGAAACGTGATTAATGACAATATGAATTTTAAATGCAAAGTAGCGAAAATTTCTATTACCATAGATTCAATTTATTTAAATAGCTTACGTAAATTATCAATGATGCAAAAGTGTTAAATAAAATTTTTTATTTTACATTAATTTTCAGTGTAAATAATTTAAAATAGGTATTACAAAAATTTTAAAATGTGCAGTGATAATTATCAAAATTATCCATGAATACAAGCTAAAAACTTTAAAATTTCAAATCTTGACACCACAAAAAATATGCATAAGTGATCCTGTATGATGAGATCTATGTGGATAATATTTGTGTAAAAGAACATTTTTGCTGAATACGCAGTCTTCTATTAGTTTTCAACATTTTTATTATCTTCACAATAGCTGTTTTTGGGTATAATTATACTTTCTGTAAACCTTGGCTCAGAATCGTTAAATTAATAAAATAATTTGTATTAAACATTAAATATAGTTAGGTAAATAATTTAACGGTTATATATCATAGCAAGCATGGTTATAAAAGATCAATACTGATTTTTATATATTAGTACAATCACAAAAACATATATATTACGTTCATCAGTGTTGGTATGCACACGTGCAGTACGTCACACGTCATCTTACAGTTTATACAAATTATGAAGTATAATTTGTATAGCACTAGGTACAGCCAAATAATATGACATTTAAATGGAATTTTGGAATTGTTTTGGTTATATGGGACCCCAAAAAAACAACAAATCACAACATTTCAAAACTTTCCGATTTAATTATCAATATAATTGTTCATTGATAGCCGATCTAAAGAGTTTCTTTTAAACTTAATTTTATCAACACTATTGTATACTAGTAATACCATCATTAACAATTAATGATTATTGTTGGTTTATTTCATGTAAGACAAATTTATAGAAATTATGAAAAATGAAATTTTAAAGTTAGCTCGTACAAAATATCTTATTTTTTGAACTTATACCTTTATTTATGTCTTTAGAGTTTACTTGAGAGTTGTATTGAAATTCAGTGGTATAAAATGAAGCGTGTTTATTTATCTGGAGCTGCGAAAGAGAGGAAAAAAAAAGAGAAAAAGGTTCAAGAAGAAAAAGGAAAACGTCGGTTAGAAGATTTTGGTTGGTTTTCCAACAACATTAGTTCACTTCTAAGTAATAATGAAGAAGAATTTGATATAGATGATCCTGTGATAGAAAAATCCGCAGATGCCGAATTAGAAACATTAAACACACAAGAACACACAATTATTTCCAAAGAACCTATTAATTCACAAATTGATATACCTGTGGTAGAAAAAGTAGAAGTAGAGATAAAAGGTGAAAAAAGTATACACGAAGAGAAGGCCGATGAAATCATTTCTGACGATATAGTTAATTTAAAAGAAGGCACTAAAAACTTAACTACCAAACAGTTTGGCAATCTTATGGATTTTCATCAAAGTAACGATCCATCAACTTGGAAAAATCTTAACTCATCAGACCGTAAACTTTTAACATCACTGGGTCCACCTATAAACCCCCCGAAAGTTACTCGTGATAAACATGAAAATCGTATTTTTCCTACTTCGATTTTCAATAAAATATTACCAAATAAGGAAAAAGTTCTTCGTGATTGGCTTGTGTGGAGCATGTCTAAAAATGCTTTATTTTGCTTTCCGTGTTGTCTTTTTTTAAGAGAAAATGAATTTGAAATGTCTGGTTTTTGTCGGAATGGAATTGAAAATAATTGGAGAAAATTATATAAAAAAGTTGAAGCCCATGAAACAAACCCAAGACATTTAAACAGATATTCACTGTGGAAGGATTTAACACAAGTTATAAAAGGCCAGAAAGGAATAGATAAAGACTTACAAATTTGTATAAATGCAGAAAAAGAAAAATGGAGGAATGTTCTTCGTATATTAGTAGATATAACAATGTTTTTAGCAGAAAACAATTTACCGTTTAGGGGAATACATTCTACTATACAGTATGATGACTGTGGTCTTTTTCTTTCAACTGCAAAATTAGTAAGTCATTACAATGATACATCAGGGTTTCTAGTGACTCACTTTTTTCACTATTTCTCACTATTTTTCAATCAACTCACTTTTTTTTACTGATAAACCTACAACTATCAGTTAGTAGTAGATCTAGGGGAGGGTCCCATGGGCTTTATTTGGGCCAAACTTTTTCTTTTTATGTACACATTATTAAAATGTTCAGTTATTTTCTTATTTTTTACTAATTTTTGTACTAATTTTTTAAAAGGCTCCTCCCCTGATCTGCCACTAATGTCAATGATGTTTTGTGCAATAGTCAAAGGGTAAAAATAGAATTACTGTTAATATTAATCAACATTTTTTTTTTTTTACAAAATTGACCACATTCACTTAACCAACTAAAAATATAAAAGCATTTACTGATGGATTGCATAATGCAGAGTACTTTTGTAAAGCTAAATAGATATTAGTGACTAAGCAAACACAGTCAAAAATTGTAAAAAAAAAACTTAATTAATTAACTCAAAATTAACATGATGAAAGGGGTAATTAATAAAGATTAATAAAGAGGGCTCGGATTTTATAGCATTTACTTATTATTATAGAACATGGGAAAATTACAGAGTGAGCTACTACATCATTATAGTTTATACAATAAAGAATTTAAATTAGTTAAAATATACACATTTTTACACAACATAATATACTTACAAGTTAATTATAATAGTAAAATATTATTTACTTATTTATTTTTGCTTAGTTTTCTATATGTTAAGGTTATATTGAGTATAGCACATAATATAATGCTATAAAATCCGGGCCCAGTTAATAAATAACGTAATAATACATTAATAAATTGACATAATAAGGTCTAGAACTGTGTCAGATAAGTTTAATACAACATTCAGGCAATATAATTTGGTTAATATAATTGGGTTTTTTATTTTATGTACACTTAATTGGTTATACATTGCAAAATATTAATTAGGAAATCATCTAACTACTTAATATAAAATTACTTCATCTGTTCAAAAATAAACCATATTGTTCCATATTGCTCTTTTCTGTATATTCATTCGATATAAATATGGCCGCTGATGAAGCTGTGAATCAGCGCCATTCACGACGTAGCGACGCGCAGCATCGATGATAACGAACTCGTATCTCAATTATTCGTTTTGGTCGACCAACTCGACGAGTTTTCAATGCAGAGGACGATGCTTGGTTAGACCAGCTAATCGAGCTCGGTATGTCGAATGTCTATTCCGATACATTGAAGCTTGAGTTGCTTGAGAAAATCGCCTTCGTTAAGTCCATCGTTAACCGTTATCGTGATTGCGTGCCTGACCAGACCATGAATATCGAGCGAGGCGTTTCACGCACATCGTTACACGAGCCCGATGTTGATCCACGTCAACGCGAACATCGACAGGGTGAGAATAACGGCGCGTCTCCGGTTGTCTCAGAGGAGCAACAGGGCGGTGCTCAATCGTGTGTAGCGGGTTCCATGCAATCCAACAACGCCACTACCATAAAGCCGACGCGACTACCTGAAATTCCTCTACCCAGTTTTCATGGTGATATTTATAAATGGACGTCCTTCCGTGATCGTTTTATTTCCATGGTGGAGCAACGAGCTAGTCTATCGAATATCGATAAATTTTTCTATTTAGTTGGATGTTGTAAGGGTGAAGCCTTAGATTCGATCCGGGGTATACTAGTGTCCGATGCAAATTACCGATTAGCGTGGGCTACGTTGGAGGAACGTTTTGATAAGCCGCGTTTAGTAGCGTTCTCTCTAATCGACAAATTTTTAACTGCTCCGAAGTCTGCCAACGAGAACCTGGTCGAGTTAAATAAGTTTTTAGTGGTCTTCGATGAAGGAGTGTCCATATTACAATCGTTGAAAATCCCTGACTTAGGCGATTTTATGTTATTCTCGTTGGCGTCGCGTTGTTTGCCCACGTATAGTATCAAGCTGTTCGAGGCTCAGTTGGTCAACAGCTTCCCGACCGTTAAGGAATTGATGGCGTTCGTATCACTCTGACCAGAAGACGCCCCGTCATGCATCTTTGGTCACGAGTAACAACTCCTCTCTACAGCCTCAATCCTGCAAATGCTGTAAGGGGGCGCACGCACTTGTATCGTGTTCGAAGTTTTCGAAATGGTCACCGAATGCGCGTAACACCGAATATGCTTCCGTTGTTTACGCACCGGGCACTGTGCCTCCAATTGCAGATCGTCTGTGGTGTGCGCTCAATGTTCTCGGAAACATCATTCCCTGTTACACCCTGATGGTCCAGTCCATCGTCCTAGAGATGACAATATCGCGAGTTCCAGTCAGTCAAATCCTGAAGCCGCGTCATCGTTAGTCAGTCAGCTTAAGGCGCCGTCGATAATTCTCGGCACCGCCCTCGTACATATCCAAGACTGTTCAGGTGCCCTCCACACTGTTCGCGCCTTAATTGATTCAGCGTCGCAAATCAGCGCCATCACGTTCACATGTGCATCTCGTCTCGGTCTCTGGATGACGAAATGGACCGCGCCAGTGTCTGGCCTCGCCGGTGCTAAGGTTCACAATGTAATGGGTTTGGTGAAGTGTCAGATACAACCTCGATTAGCCGAGGATCCGGTGTACGGAGTTGACGCGTAGGTGTTCCCCTCAATAATAGCAGATATGCCATAACAACCGTTGTCGCACAGTGTTGCCGACAAGTTTAAGCATCTAGCCTTGGCCGATCCATCATTCGTCCAACCGGGTCCCATTGATATACTTCTTCGCGCGGAGTTATTTGCGTTAATTATGAACGGTGAACGTGTATTAGTTGGTGACGCTTATCCAGTGGCGTTCGACACCGTGTTCGGATGGATCGTCATCCGACGACACTCACCACGTCCGTGGAGACTTTATTAGAACATTTCTGGAAGCTTGAAGAACCCGAGGCTGCACCAGAAGAATTCACTTCAGATGGACAATGTGAAGTCATGTTTCGTGAAAGATGCGTACGTGATGCGTCGGGTCGTTTCAACGTGCCGCTGTAATTTCGTCAACCAGTGTCCGACACCACATTCCGTGGAGCATTTGCTGTAGCAGAGAAACGCTTCGAGCAGCTGGAGAGAAAGCTGGTGAACGACGATCGTCTCAAGGCCCTATATTGTGATTTCATGGCCGAATACCTATCCTTAGGCCACATGTCTCTGGCCACGTCTGCGGGGTCTTATTTCATCCCACATCATGCGATCTATCGAGAGTGGAACACGGAACCAAAAATTAGAGTGGTTTTTGACGCGTCAGCGCAGTCGTATTCGGGTGTGTCCCTTAACCAATGTCTCTTGACCGGACCGAAACTACAACGTGATGTCGTAGATGTACTGACGCTATATCGCATTCATCGTTATGCATTCACGACTGACGTCAGTAAAATGTATCGCCAGATATCTGTGGCCGCTGACCATCGAGTTTACCAGCACATCCTGTGGCGACAGTCACCTGACGAAGAGTTGAGGAGTTATGAACTGAACACGGTTACCTATGGGGTCAACTGTTCGCCGTACTTGGCGCTGAGGGTGTTGCAGCATATTGCTGAACATGATTGTCATGACTTGATATTTGTGTCGGCGAAGATACTATCGAAGACGCGATTTCTCTTCAGAACAATTTGATATACGTCCTACGAGGTGATGGATCTGAACAAATGGGCCAGTAACACCTACGAGGTGTTGGTCAATGTACAGCCTGAAGACAGAGCAAGTGGCTTTCTGTCATTCGACGATTCAACCGTTTCGGGTACCAAGGTCTTAGGGTTGCAGTGGTCTCCACAGGAAGATATGTTAGTAGTATATATATACCGATCCTGGCACACTTTGATATTTTTCACTTAAAACTAATTTATTGATATTTTTCACTTAAAACAAATTAATTGATATTTATTGATATTTTTCACTTAAAACTAATTTATTGATATTTTTCACTTAAAACTAATTTATTGATATTTATTGATATTTTTCACTTAAAACTAATTTATTGATATTTTTCACTTAAAACTAATTTATTGATATTTTTCACTTAGTTTTTTTTTCTCTAATTATTTATATTATGGTCTGTGGTCTTTTTCCCTTAGTTTTTTTTTTTTTTAAATATTTATATTATGGTCTGTGGTCTTTTTCACTTAGTTTATTTTTCTCTATTTTTTTGAGTTATTATTTTTGATTAAATTATTAATATGGTCAATGAAGTTTTCTCTAGATATTCCTGTTTTATAATGGCCCCAAGCTAAAGTATCAATTCCATTTTCTAATATAAATCTTTTATCATCATGAGCACTGAGTGCTGTTTTATTTTGTTCAATTGTACAAATGTCATGGTTTTTTGTTCTAAAAATATTTTGTTTAACACTTAGAGATTTTTGAGTTTTTAAACATTTTTTAAAATCATTATGACATATTTCTTTATCAACCACACATTTTTTTACTCCTTTAGCTTTTTTGACTTCTTTCCCTGTACTATGTTCTGTGAAGGAATATAATTTCGATCGTAGACCAATAAATTCAGCCATTATTTTACCATTAAGCTCATCTTTGAATTTCCCTATAACTTTCTTGTTAACTAATGGTATATTATAAATATTATCCAAAGGATAATCAGATGTATCATAATGGTCTATATCATTTTTCATATCTTGATAAAAATCATTCGTTTTCACTTCTATAATTAGAGAATCTGTATCACAATATAATAATCTTATTTTATCACCGTATTTCTCCTTCAAAACATTATAATAAAAATCATACATTAATTTTTTAGAAATGTCTAATATAGTCATCCCAACATAAACTGGCTGAAACAATTTAGTCGAAGTTCTTTTCATATGTATTGCAGCTAAATTTTCTGTGAAAATCGTAGCTCTATCGAAATTTGGTTTCGCAACTAATTTTTCTAATTGCGAAGCATTTGTTACTAATCTAATATCAACATGATTTCTTACATTCATCATTGTCCTACCGAAAACACTGTTATTCATCAATTTATAGAAATCTTTTTCAAAATTATTTCTAGCTTTTGTTCTAAGATTTGTGTTTAAATCAATGTAAGGTTTTAACCAAGGAGATTGGTCAAACTCCAATATTTTATGAATTTTCTCTATTCTCAAACCATTACGAATATATTCTTGTAATGTTATGTAGTGGACGACATACTTTTTTTTATCATATAAATTTAGAGTAAGTTTAGGTAATGGAACACCGTCGAATTGATTTTCTGGAGCAAAAGGGAAATCTGAATGTTTATCATGAAGTTCTTGAGGATAAGTTAAATCAACCTCGAAAATATATCCTTTAGAGGAATCTACACTAAGATTTAATATATCTGTTATTTTTTCTGGATCAATCCATTTAAATCCTCCAGAAGGTAAGGATTGAGACATTGCCCATCCGTAAAGATTGTTTGCGTCTAAATATTGCAAATAAACAGAATCTTTATTTTTATTAAATTTTTCCATCATGTATTTATTGTTTGTTTTGGAATATCTAACACTACATTGAGTCATCCCTCCTCTCAATCCTTTCTCAATGAATACATGCATATCATAATCTGTTAATAATTCCAATTTTACACCTGTTTTTCTGAGCATACAATTCCATGCAAAACCTGGAGTTGTGTAACACCACAAAGGATCTAACTAATAAGTTTCTAAAGAAAGATGACGAAAATTTTCAATAATATCACTTAATAAGAAAACATCTATCTTATTATACAACATGGTAAATTCTCTGAGATTTTGTATATTAAATGCATTCCAAACTTCTTGAGCATTTTTATAATCATCGTCTGTTATATGTTTTTTTGTAAGAGAACTATAGAAAAGTTCTTTGGGAGGTAAACATGTTTCACTATACTTTTCGATGCAATCCATATACTCATAAGGATAAGATAATTTTTTAGTTATTAAATCTACATGTTCTCTTGGAAAATGTTTTCCGAGTTCTTTAAACTGGTTTTTCTCTAGATTATTAGCTAATTCATCTAAACTGCAAGATAGAAATTTGAATGAATCTAAAAATCTTATCTCGACTTGATTTTTACAGACAATATTTGTTGTACTTTTTTTACAGAATTTATTCAAACATTTATTTTTCATACAAGCAGATGATTGGTAGTCCAAAATATTTGAAAAAGATACATATTTTTCCTCATTATCTGGAATCAAGTTTATTCTTTGATTATTGCCGTTGAATTCTTTTATAAATAAATGTGCGTCGTAACCTGAAAGGTTGTGGAATAAAACAGGAATAAATCTAGGAATTTGATGATTTAAATTACAATAAGAATGTGCAGCTCCTCTATAATTTCCAGTTAAATGATCATGGTCTCGAACTTTTCTCATATTATTTTTGAATTCAGTTTTTTTTTCCTTTTTTTTCATACTCTGTAACAATTGTGGAGGTATATCCTCCATTTTTCTCTCACAAATATGACATGTTTTTGCGTTTTTAAAATTTTTCCATTGTTTTTTAGTCAACTCTTTCATAGGAACTTTTACATCTAAATAATTTTCAGCAATAAAAAGAGCTTTTTCTTTTATTTTTTGAACAAATACCTTAGGTGCATCCAATCCAAAGTATTCTTCACTTTTCTTAAAACTCCCATCAGAGTATATTATATAAAATACGAAACTTATCGGAATATGTTTTTGGTATGGGTTTATATACGAAGTATTATCACAAGGTTGACAATTCTGTATTTTTTCTAACATACACTCAAAGTCTGCGTAAATCAAAACAGGTACTTTTAAAGAATGATTATAATGAGAAAATTGAACAATATTATTGGAAGGTTTGGGTAAAACGACTTTGGTACATTTATTATGCATACAGTAAGTTTTATGTTCGTTTAATTTATCTTGTATTTTATGACTGGTTAAACACATTTTACACAGAAAACCTTTATGTCCATATTTGGAAATTTGAGCATGTCCTACTAGTTTCCATAAATCTTTTATCCAACAATAATGCTCATTATTTTTCTCTTTAAGATACAACAAATCAATATGTTTCTCCTTCTCAATTTTAGTTATTTTAAGAGGAATAATTACTGGCTTGAACTCATCAATACAATACACATTTATAGAAATATTTAATCTATCAACTATTTTATGTATATCTGTTAATTTAACAGGGAATTCAATATCTTTGAATTCTTTATCAAACACATTTTCCCATTTTTTATAATTGGAAACTCTCTGCGGATTATGTTCAGCTGGATATAATGCAGAAAGCAAGGCCCAAAGAAAACATTTATTATCATCATTTTTCACATTTATAACGGCATGTTTAAGTTGAATAAATTTTGGAAGTTCTATATACGAAGCAACTCTTAGAGGTATAAATTTATTGATACACAATTCCAAGGATACAATTTTTTGAAGACACCACTGTGATTGTTTAATTTGAAACTCTTGCATTTCATTCGTTAATTTAGTTTTCACTCCAAGATAGTAATCACTTCGATCAGTTGTTTTCAATATTATTTCATTCTTTGTTTTAAAATGTTGTCCTTATACTCCATGGTTTCTGTACCAGTAATTTTTCTCTGGTGGCATGGAGTGGCGGAGTGGTTGGCCACAGTCACGTCAATGTGACTGAGGTTAATCCCCGTCCAATGTCGCTAGCAATCGGATGGGTGACCACTCGATCCTCTAGCGGCGTACCATGCCAACACATACGTGTACCACAATACTGTACCCACCAAACTAATACCAAAAAATACTTCATCCAATGGCCATAGTTGCCGCGGATTACTAAATAAAAAAAAAAAAAAAAATTTTTTCTCTAGTGTATACAATGCAAAATAAAATTTACTTTTAAACCATGTTGTTTATTTAATCCTTCTTGAATTTTACCTAAAACTATTCTTTCTACATGATTCATAAATTTTATAGTATCTTTGAACCCTAAATTATTATTAATTGTGAATGTTTTAACTCTGCTGTTAAAGGCAGTATCTTTTTCCAAGATAACAGATCGATTTTTTTGGATTTATTAAAGAGTTTTTCACTGAACTTATAGAAAACTCTATGGTCTTTAGGTACTCTTTGTTTTTTAAGTTTCTTGGTTGTTGTTATTGTTTTCTTACGAATCCTTGTTGTAATTGTATTATTAGGATCATTATTTTTGTGTTTTTTTGTTTGGCAATGTTTTGACCAATTTTTATAAGCAATATTTGTGTCACAAACTACACAGTATTTAGGATGATATTTAGTATTCATATTCATATTCATATTCATATCTGTCATTTATTATACGATATATTTTTTTATTTTTCAATTTTTTTTTTTGTGCGGTGATCGTCGATTTATTGCATTTACATTTATTTCCTTTTAACTCAACTGAGTAATTATCGTTTGTATGACGTCATACAAAAGATAACGAAAGTAGGTCATCCTTCGAATTAAATACTCAGTTGTTTTTTAATAATAATTATATTAGATTAATTATTTTTTTATTATTTATTTACTTATCTACTATTTAAATATTAGTTTTTTAATAATATTTATTTACTTATCTACTATTTAAATATTAGTTTTTTAATAATATTTATATATTATAAATAATAGATGGTTTTAATAAAAATTAAAAATAATAGTATACATTTAGAACGTCCCTTGGTTAATTCTGGTAATTTTTTACTAGGACTTAAGGCTTTAACATTTACTGGTTTACATAATTTAATCAGAATTGAAACAGATTGTATAATTACAATTGGCGGTATAATAGTTACTGTGGAGCCAGGCAGATATACAATTGAACAGTTAAACAAAAAAATTAATCCTGTTGTGATAAGTCTTTCAGAGGAAAATATAGTTAAAATAACATGTAATACTTACTATCATTTAGATGAGAATTTCTGCAAATATTTGAATTTAGAGTATATAAAATTAGATTACTCAAAAATAAGTGAAATAGAAATCAGGTATATTCCTGTTATCAGATTAGACAGAGATTGTATTATTAAAACGAAAGAATATAAACTTCAAGACAAAATAGAATTTGTAATTTTAAACACAGAATTTGTGATAAAAAAAGGCATTTATTCTTTAAAACAATTTCAACATGAGCTAAATAAAAATACCACTTATAATAGAACAATAATTAAATTAGATGAAAATAATATTATACATTTTACTTCAAACATCTCTTTTATATTCGAAGATTATTTAAAAGAGATTTTAGGAGTGGAAAATTACCAATATGAATTACGACACTCTAATGTAGAAATCACTCATATTGGTAATAAAACATCAAAATTTATAAACAATAAAATGTGGATATTAGAGGAAAATATTTATATGGATAACACTGAATACAATATAAAATCTGGTTACTATACAATAGAAGAATTAAATAAAATTATACCAACAAATATGAAAATATCTCATTTAAATAATTATACCATATTAATTGAATCTGATAAATATTTCGAACTTGATGAAAATTTAAACAAATGTTTTGGAATAAATAAGAAAATTTTTTCTATAAGATCATATATAGGTTTATCACCTATATATGAAAACACAATTATTACACCTTTAGAAATTCATTGCAACATAATTGAAAAATCGTTCTCCTCTGTTTATAATATTCACCATGTAGAGGAAGAACTTTTATTCGTGTTTTTATTTGATTCTAATAAAATATTTGTAAGACCAGAGAAAATATTTTATGTTCCTGTAAGCTTAAAAACAATTAAAACTATAAACATCAGTATTTTCGATCAAAATGGAAACGAATTTATCCTACTCAAAGATCCAATTTTTTATCTCGATTTATTAGACCTCAACAGAAAAAATAGTTAACCAATCCTGAAAATCTTCTGCTTCATTTTGGTCTTTAAAACTAATGAATATAAACCTGGTTGCCAATATTCTAACCAACCCGGATGAAAAATCCGGATTAAGAATTTTTATATGCATCAATATGCATTAATATGCATATTGTATTTAAAAAAAAAAAATGTATAATAAATGGAAAACTATAAAACACTTTTAAATTCAAACACATACTTCATCTCATTAAAAAACTTGGAACTTGGAAAAAAATATAAGGTAACAAACTTTGAAATTGTTATAACAAAGTATGGGCAAAAATTATTAGTAATTTTAGATAATAATTTAAAAGCAATTTTACCAGACCACTTTTCTAAAAAATTTACAGTTAATGATATTGAAGAAATGAACTCGAATCCAGTGAAGTTCACTTTAATTTATAATAACTCTATAATAAATATGAAAAAATATATTTTCAAGCTTTATCCTTTTGAAACCGAAACTCTAAATAAAAACGATTCTTTACTTCCTGTTCCTATTCGATGTTTAATTGTTGGAGGTTCTGGTTCTGGTAAGACTACATTGTTAAGGAATATTATAACAGAGTATTGGGTTGATTATCAACATCTCTATGTGTTCTCAAAAAATCTTGAACAACCAGAGTATAAACTTTTACAAAAAATATTTGATATTAATTTTAATATTGATTCACATTTCTCTGATCAAGATATAGTACCTGTCGACGAATGTCAAACAAATAGTCTAGTTGTTTTTGATGATTGGATTTTGGAAAAAGATCAATCATTAGTAAAGGAATATTTTGTCAGAGGCAGACATAAAAATATTTCCTGTATTTATTTAACTCATTGTTTTAGCTCGAGTGATTTAAAATTGATACGCAATAATTTAAATTTTTTGTTTATTTTTAAACAACAAAAACACTACGTAAGTAAAATTTGGGAAAGTTTTTATAGTTCAACTCTATCTAAAGAAAAATTTTTCAAATTTTGTGCACTTTGTTGGGAAAAAAAATATGGATACATTTCTCTGGATGTTATAGATAATCATATATATAATAAACTAGAGAAAAAACTATGTTAAAATTTACGTAAGACGTTTATGTTTAGGTTTACGTAAGATGTTTATGTTTAGGTTTACGTAAGACGTTTATGTTTAGGTTTACGTAAGATGTTTATGTTTAGGTTTACGTAAGATGTTTATGTTTAGGTTTACCTAAGACGTTTATGTTGTAATATAATTTAGATATATATATTTTTTTTTTTAATATATCTATTATAAATGAATGATAGTGATATTAAAAAAATTCAGAATAATCTTACAAAACAAATGAGAAAAGGAGGAGGTCTTCAAAATAGTGAGATGTTTAAACCAAATACTTTAAATAATGATAAGGACAAGGAAAAAATAGAGAAAACCAAACAAGTATTAAAAATTAGAGAAAAACTACAAAATAATTTTAAAAATGCAAATCAAAGAGAAATCAACAACGAAATAAGAAAAGAAAAAGCTTTCGAACCTGTAGTGAAAGTATTAAGAGACATAAAAAATGCTGTAAACAAAACAGATTTTGATTCACACACAGAATTGGTACCTGTAAAAACATCAACATTAATAGAACAACCAATCCATACAGAAAACAAACCGAAAATGATATCAAGTTTTCAAACACCAACAAGAGATGAAGAAAATCAAACAATAAAAACACCAGAAACAACACATTTAGGCAATATCGCCGCACAGAAACTCATAGATCTAAGAGATAAAGCTTTTGGAATTTGGATTTATGATAATAAAACTACCAATAAAAAAGGTCATGCAATTGGAAAATACGCAATAAGTTTTAACGGCAATGATATTATTTTAAACAAGAATCAATATACAGGAACAGAAGGATTGTGGAACTTGTTAACAGAGTCAAATCTATGGGATGAAACAAATAATATTATATTACCGTATTCAGATGAGGATTTAAAAACATATAAAAAAATATTATTAGAAACCGACTCGATATATCAAAAAAACGATAAAAAAACAGGAAAACGAAAATCATCCAGTTCTAATAAATATAATCTAATAATTAAAAATATTTGGAATGAAATGAAAAAACCATCTGTACATGTTGGAGAAGGTTTAAAATATTACACGGAAAATCCTGTAGAATATATGTATATAAATAATTTAAACCAAATAATAAATCGATTGTGTAAAATCGCCGAAGAAGAAAGAGCAGGAAATAATAATTTTCATAATGAAAAACTAGGAATGGTAACCTTTTTCAAAAATGAAATGGAAAAGCTGATTGATTCTCCAAAAAGTACAGAGTATTTGATCGAAATTATAAAATGTTTGCCAAAAAAACTAATTAAAGGGGAAGGTCTTGTCAATCATATTTTAAACAGTAAATTTATACCTGAAATACATTGGCCTACTTATAACTACTTAGGTCCAGGTACAAAATTAAAGAAAAATAAAAAACCTGTTAATAAACTGGATGAAGCAGCAAAAGAACACGATATTTACTATGAAAAAAATAAAGATACTAAATCTAGACATAAAGCTGATTTGATTTTAGAACATAAGGCTTGGGAAAGATTTTCAGATCCAAATGTGTCCTTAGGTGAAAAATCTGCTGCATGGGTTACAACAAACATCATGAAAACAAAACGAAAATTAGGGATGGGCTTAATTTAAAAAAAAAAAAATAAGAAAATGTATAATAAATGAAACTTAAACTAAATGATACGACTACACGAGGCTATTCAAATTGACATTATTGCAGTCTTAATATAATACAATAATTTCATAGTTTGAAAAGTTTTAATACCAGAAACTAAACATAAAAAAGCAATGGAAAAAGAAACAATTCGACACAATCAGGAATTGGAAAAAATGTTAAAACATTACATATTGGCTCAGGTTTGAAGAGAAAAAAAAACAATCAAAAAGTAGATCTATCTGTTAATTTCCTTGTTAAAAAATATGGAGAAAAAGCATTGACTAATTTTGATATCTTAAAATTTCCTGAAAAAAATAAATATTTTAGAGGGTGTTTCATGAGAAACGAACTTCCTTTAAAACCTTGGACAAACGAAAGTGGTATATTAAATTTAAATGATTCTAAAGAGAAAGGTTCACATTGGGTTGCATGGATAAAAGAAGGAAATTTAAAAATTTATTTCGACACATATGGAGAATTTAATCCACCTACAGAACTTGTTAAATATTTAGGGAAAAAAAACCTACTAATATCAACGAATATATACCAAGATGATAATGATCCACCTATTTGTGGTCATTTGTGTTTGGAATTTATAAAAAATTATAATAAAATGTATTGTAAATTTTAAAGAGAAAATCTTTAACATTTTTATACTATTACAAACTAATGAATATAAACCTGGTTTAAGATTCTTTTTTTAACCCGGATTTTTTGCCTGGTTTAGAATTTCTTTTTCAAACCAGATTTTTTGCCTGGTTTAGAATTTCTTTTTCAAACCGGATTTTTCGCCTGGTTTAAGATTCTTTTTTTAATCCGGATTTTTTGCCTGGTTTAAGATTTCTTTTTTAAACCGGATTTTTTGCCTGGTTTAAAATTTCTTTTTCAAGCCGGATTTTTCGCCTGGTTTAAGATTTTTGTTAAAAAAAAATATATATGTATAATAAATGGAAAAAATTTTTGAAAAGTATGATGATAATATTATCCGGGCTGAATATAGAGATTTCAACCCAACTTCTGTGTTAAACCTTAATACTGAAAATAGGAAGACAATTTTCTCAATAGATGGAAGTGATTGTTTTCTAGACTTAAAATCCACAAAATTTAACATTTCCGGAAAAGTTGTACAACTAGACGATACTGAATATCCACTTAATAGCAATATAAAATTAGAGAATGGTCTTCCAAGCAAACTGTTTTCCAACATCCAACTGAAAAAACATGGAACATTACTTGAGGAAATCGAAAACCCTGGTATAACAAGTAATATGAAAGGGGTTGTTGGTTTTGCTTTAAATAATAACCATGGTCCTACTATAAACTCAGGATATCAATCCAGATTTAAAGGAGGGGAAAATTTAATGTTTATGGCAATTTGTCTGATTTTAGTTTGGGTTTCTTTGAGGATATAACATATCCACTTTACAAAGGAGACATTCAATTAGAGTTTACTCGAAATCATGATCATGATGCATTATGCAAAGAAGAAAATTCTGATAAAAAAATGCCAACAGATGGAAAAATTATTATTGAGGATTTTAGGATTAGTTTTCGTGTAGTTAAATATGATAGTATGAGTAAAACCCTCTTAATAAATGAATTGGTTGAATGATCAGAAAAAAATAATTATTTCTTGGATTTTAAAACTATTAAATGTATTGAAGTAAGAAAATTGAGTGGAAAGAAGTGTACTCTTGATATTACAAACATGTATAGAAATTTTCATGATCCTTTATTTGGGATTGTAGGTTTACAAACAAACAGAAATACTCAACTAAAAGAATCAATATTTACTTTGAAATAAACGGAGAAAAATATCCAGAAGAGATGTTGAATATCGATAACAAAAACGATATATTTGGCAATATTTACGATATGCTTGAAGACTACAAAAAAGTTTTTTACAAAAAATACCGAGAACTCCCTTTAATCTACACAGATCCAGAACAGTTTAAGAATTCTAAACCTTTATTCGTTATAAATCTGACTAGACAACCTGTGAGTATATCAGGTTCTAAACACACAGTCATTTTGAATATTGATTTTGATGGAGATGTATCAGATGGTACTGTTTACTATATTTGTCTAGTTTCAAGTAACAGATTTGTATACGATATTATACAAAACTCAATTAGAGAAATTCGATAAAATTTAAGATTGTCTATTATAAAATGGATGGTATTTTAAAAGAAATTATACATTGTCTGAAATGTAAGAAAAAAACAAAAAATATCGATGCAAAAAAAGTTCAAACGAATAATGGTAGGTGGAGAATCTCAGCAAAATGTGTTGAATGTAACACAAATAAAAGTATTCAACCTCTTAAAGATGAAGAAAAAATTAAAAACAACCAAAAAATAAAGGCAAAGGATAAACTTCCAATAGCTCAAGAACTTCACAAACCTGTAAGGAAACGATTTCCGAAAAGAAAAATATTTACCAAGGGTATTGATGATCTATGGGCTGCTGATCTAGTTATAATGAAAAACTATGAGAAAGAAAACGATAATTATTCTTATATGTTAAATGTAATTGATACTTTTTCCAAATTTGCTTGGTCTTATCCACTTAAAAAGAAAGACGGAAAAAGTGTATCTAAAGCTTTTGAAAAAATATTAAAGGAAGCTAAAATACAAAACCATAACCCTCCAGTTTTACTCCATACCGATAAAGGACTAGAATTTGAAAATAAATTGTTTAAAGAAATGTTAAAAAAATATGAGATTAAAATGTATTATACTCAAAATGAAGAGAAATCATCAATAATCGAACGATTTAATAGAACACTCAATGGAAAGATGAGAGTACATTTCGAAGTACAAAACAATAAAAAATGGATACATAATTTACAATCCTTGTTGTATGAATATAATTTTAAAGATATTCATAGAACTATTGGAATGAAACCTTGTGAAGTTAAAAAGAGTTATGAATGTGAGGTTTTAAGAAAGGTATTCTCTGAGAATAAATCGAAACAGAAAATTAAATTTAAAATTGGAGACAGGGTTAGAATTACCAGATTTAAACAAAAATTTGCCAATAAATTTGATCCTAATTGGACTCGTGAAATATTTATAATAAACGAAATTGTGTACACATCTCCTATAACTTATAAAATAAAAGTTATTGATGGTGAAATTATTGAAGGGACTTTTTATACAGTGAACTCCAGAAATCTAAATTTTAATTTTTTATGTTGAATTTCAATATAAAAATTTTATTATTTCAAAAACATTTTGAAATAATTTTGTTAAATAATTAGAGAAAAATAAACTAAGTGAAAAAGACCACAGACCAAAATATAAATATTTTTTAAATAAACTAAGTAAAAAAGACCACAGACCAAAATATAAATATTTAAAAAAAAAAAACTAAGTGAAAAAGACCACAGACCATAATATAAATATTTTTTATAAAAACTAAGTGAAAAATACCAACTAATTAGTTTTAAGTGAAAAATACCAACTAATTAGTTTTAAGTGAAAAATATCAATTATTTTGTTTTAAGTGAAAAATATCAATAAATTTGTTTTAAGTGAAAAATATCAATTCATTTGTTTTAAGTGAAAAATATCAATTATTTTGTTTTAAGTGAAAAATATCAATAAATTTGTTTTAAGTGAAAAATATCAATTAATTTGTTTTAAGTGAAAAATATCAATAAATTAGTTTTAAGTGAAAAATACCAACTAATTTGTTTTAAGTGAAAAATATCAATTAATTTGTTTTAAGTGAAAAATATCAATAAATTAGTTTTAAGTGAAAAATATCAAAGTGTGCCAGGATCGGTATATATACACTACTTATGTTCACATACACGTTTCAACTTGGAAACTTGATTTCCACTAAACGAGGCATGTTATCCCTCATAGCGCGTATGTTTGATCCGCTGGGTTTGCTATCCCCAGTTACGCAAAACAACTGATGCAACACGTGTGGCTGGCCGGTATTTCATGGGACGAACAACTACCAACTGAAATAGCGCAACCCTGGCAGATCTTCGTAGATGACTTACCTATGCTGCGCCTCGTCAACATTCCTCTGTTTATCGGGACGCGACGAGATCTTCAATGTACCTTTTGTGGTTTCTCTGACGCATCTACACTGGGCTATGCAGCTGTTGTTACGTGAGGGTAATCGATCCGTCCGGTCGCCCCAAGATCTCGTTATTGGGTTCAAAGACCAAGATGGCACCATTAAAGGCATCCACCATACCACGATTGGAGTTATGCGCGGCATTGCTATTGGCCAGGTGGATGTCACGACTTAAGAATACGCAGAGTTTAAAGTTGCAGATCACCGATATTTGTGGGTGGACGGACTCCACCACCGTGCTGAACTGGCTGGTTGTTCCCCATGAATCTTTCAAGGTTTTTGTGTCGAACCGTATATGTAAAATTACGTCATTACTTCCGGATTGCCAATGGAGATATATTGAATCTACCCAGAATCCAGCTGATTGCAGCTCACGTGGTCTTATGCCGTCAGAGTTTATTTGATGTATATTTCAAGGGTCCGCCTGTGCTGTATTCGCCCAAGGAAGAGTGGGACGTCGACATTCCCGTCATACCCGTGGACCAACTCCCAGAAGGCAAGAACGTTATTCCCTCAGTATTACCGATACAAGAAACTGTCACTGAGTGGTATGCGCGTTTCTCATCGTATGTTCACATGATCCGTGTGACAGCCTATATACGTCGTTTTATTGCTGGCTGTTGGGGTAAACCTCACTTGTCAGGTTTCCTGTCTCGCCTTGAACTTGATGAAGCAGCTCTCGCTATAGCACGTTCTTCGCAACATCAATATTTCCGTACGTTACAGAATGAATTATCTCATGGCCGCCCTATTTCAGTAAAAACAATAGCACGCCTTCGTCCGTACATTGACAAGCAACGCGTCATCCGAGTTGGTGGTCGGCTATCAAAGTCTGATCTCCCGGAGAGCCAAAAGCATACTGTTGGTGAAACAGTCCCACTTTTCACTATTACTAATCCGCCATTGGCATGACGTGACCGGTCATAGTGGGCCGCAGGTTATTTCTGTTCTTGTCAGCCGTACATTCTGGATTCTGTCCATCCGTACCCTGATTCGTACTGTCATCAGTCGGTGCACCAAATGTGTTAGGCTCACCGCTGCCCACCCGCGACCGGTCATGGCGGAACTACCTGCATCACGCGTCACCGAGAGCCACCCTTTCACGAAGGTAGGAGTCGACTACGCTGGCCCTCTGTCCATGAAAGTGAATCGGTTGCGAAAGGCACGTCATTATAAAGTCTATGTCGCTGTATTTGTGTGTTTTACGGTCCGCGCGGTGCATTTAGAGTTAGTTTCTGACCTGAGCACGAGTGCCTTCATCGCAGCACTGAACCGATTTGTTGCTCGTCGGGGGCTACCCACGGACATTTACAGTGACTGTGGGACTAATTTCGTCGGAACGGCCAACCAACTTCGCAATCTAGTTAACGACCCCGCTTGCCATGTCCAGTTAACGGCTAGTACCCATTGCAACTGGCATTTCAATCCGCCCGGAGCCCCCCACTTTGGCGGTCTGTGGGAGGCGGCCGTCCGGTCCACAAAAACATTGATGAAGCGCATCATGGGAGAGCATGTATTTACCGTGGAAGAGTTCCAGACCGTACTATGCCGGGTGGAAGCTATATTGAACTCCCGTCCGTTGACTCCAGCTTCATCGGACCCCACAGATCTGGAATGTTTGACGCCGGGCCATTTTCAAGTGGGACGCCCATTACTCGCGGTTCCGGAAGTTGGAATCCCTGACACGTCCCGTCCACTTGTCCAACGTTGGAAACTAGTCAACCAATGCGCTCTGGCGTAGATGGCGCACAGAATATCTGCAAACGTTACAGACTCGTAGTCGGTGGGTCACCGACTGCCCTAACATTGCTGTAATTGACATGGTCATCATAAAGGACGCGTTGGCAACCCCATTGAAATGGCGGATGGGCCGAATATTAGAGGTGTTCCCTGGGACAGATGGCGTCATACGGGTGGTTCGCCTCCAGACATCTACGGGAACGCTCACTCGCCCGGTAGTAAAAATAGTGAAGTTACCCACAGACCCATGATCATCTTTTTGTCTATTAAGTTCTTGTATTCTGTTTTACGTCTTCCTGTAACACCGTTCTCCCTTCTTCGAATATACACTGAACTTGCACCGTGGCGCAACTGTGCACCGGGGGGAGGTAGGTGTAATCACTATATGCACCAGTAATTATTATATTTAATGTATTTTGAATTATTATCATTGCGTTAGTCGATGTCGGTCGGTGTCCATACGTTATTTTTGTTATGTCATAATTTTTTGCGATTTAATTTCATTAGTATTATTAATATTCCTGTTATTTTTTTTTTTGTTTTGTTTTGGGTGTTTTAGACACTTTTGTTTGTATTCTTTATAAATGTACTACAAAAGCTATCAACATACCTATTTTACCGGGGGGAGGGAGAAGTAAGAAGTAAGCCTTCTACCACTGTGATGCAAGCCAACTCCGCCAAACAAATATCCCTGAGACCTGCGAAGACCTGTCACCACACATCATCATCTTCAAATACAAGCCGTATAGAAACACCAGCTGTTTGTAAAACACCCCTGTTTTACCGGGGGGAGGATGTTCAATCGTTACAAGTCATTAGGCAATACGCCGATACTTTATCATATCTAGTCGAGTAAAGTTCGATCTAGAATTTTCTTCCCTCCCTCCGTCCTAGGCTAGACCAGTTTCTATGACACGGCGATATTCGAAAGGCCGTGTGTGTCGTTTGCGAGCCGCGGTGCCGTGCGCGTCTTCCGTGTCCACGAGGTTTTGCCGACGTTGCGAGGATCCGTCCATCTTGTCGCCGTCGTACGTATTGCCGCCGGTTGTGTAGTTTTTTTGTCGCCGTCGTGCGTATTGCCGCCGGTTGTACAGGTTTTTGTCGCCATGGTGCGTATTGCCGCCGGTCGTATTGTTGTGCCGTCGTGCCTTGTTTCCGCCGGTCGTATTGTTGTGCCGTCGTGCCTTAAGCTATGGTTTCCTAGAAAAGCGGTGCCGTTATCTAGCGGCCGTCATTTTACGGTTGTTAATAACGGCCGTATTTACGGTGACCAACCTGTGGTTTCCTAGGAAGTAGTGCGACCGTATTCAATCGTAGTCACTCAGTAGTCAGTACTCACTCGAGAGTAGTAGATCGTGCACTGGTGAAAAATGGACGATTTGGACATAGCATTATTAGTATTTTTGGATGATGAAGAGTCATCAGAAGACGAAAGCAATCGTTTGGAGGAGAGTGTCATGTTCAAAAATCGTGAAACTGAGGGTGCATTTCAAATTTTTGTGCGTTATTCAAATTTCGTTCCACAAATTTTGCTTCATCTGGGCTTATCTATACTCTTTGGATTTGATATTGTGCAAAGCTTCATGATTTTTGACAAAATCAATTAATTGTTCGTCATTTTCGCTCGTCCAAATCACGTATCCACTCATTGTATTAATTAAATATGCACACCGCCACCGCTACACGTGAAAAACGTTGAACTACTGTTTATCACCGCTATGACGGCCGTCATGCAACTGACAGCACCGCTATTTGACGTTACGGTGACACTCAACGTACTCTAGGAAACCTACTCCGATGTTATTTATAGAAAACGTATGGGTGACGTCACCCAACATTATATTACGGCCGCTAGATAACGGTACCGCTTTTTTAGGAAACCATAGCTCTATTGCCGCCGGTCGTCTCGTTTCGCCGTTGTGCGTATTACTATTGCCGCCGGTCGCCTTGTTCCGCGCGCACTATCATTGTCGCCGGTCGTATTAGTGTGTACACTGTACCGTCACATTATTGCCGCCGGTCGTATTGTTAACCGTCGTGCGCTGTGTTCGCCGGCGAGTTGATAGCTGGTCGCTTTCGTCGCCGCGTGCTTCATTGTTGCGTGTTTTGTTATCAGCCGTTTTGTGACTGTGGCCTGCTGATCAGTGAAGTTGGTAGCATTGTCATCGTCACCGGCAGTGATTACATCGGTCTCCATTCTATATTATGTATTCCGTATTATAAATTCCAATACCATATTTATTTATCATTATTATCTGTTCTTTGTATAGTTGAGTTATATATTCATACCTGTATTTAGATATATACACTCTTATAATTATAATTATTATTCGAGGGCGCCCCGTCTTGTTGTTATACATATTATTTTTATTATTATTATTATAGTTGTCATCGGTTTGGCACCGACCATACATTGGTATTTAAATTACTTGTCCTCAATCATCTTGTCTCCCGGTTTACAAGTGCGTCCGCGTTGTAGGTTCGGTGCGTAAGCATGTGTGGTGGTATTACACGTTTGCAGTGAGGGTATCAGTAGGGCTTAATACATCCAGTGCGACCCTCTGTCCGGGAGCTCTGGGCCGGACCGCATAAGTGGTTACACATATTTTATCATGTTTTACATACCAATCACATTTAAAAAGTACATAGAATATTAGATATATTTTGGTAGGTAATATTTTTTAACAATTTTAATTCAAATTTCAGAATGAAGAATAAAAATAGGTACTTTTTTGTATACATTATTCTATCTCTTCTTATTTTTGATTTTTGATACATACGAGTAGGTGCGTATCTAAGATCTGTTGACCATACATCGAACACATACGACATATATTTCTGAAATATTATTAATAGTTCACTAATTATTGTACTTGTACCTTTAAATAAGTTATTGATAATTAATTGTTTAATTTACATTAATTCATGTAATTGAATGAAACTTCCATAATGATTTGTTATGTTGCTGTATTTTTCATATATTTTTGATACTTGATTGACAGTTATTTAGAAGGTCCCTTTGATAATAGTCTACAGTTTGTTTTAGGCAATTTGTCAATTATTATGTTTTGCATTTTTTCAATAAATGATGAAAAAGACATGCCAATTTGATTATTGGTCTGACGTTAAACAGTAAAATGATAAACATTTAACATAATATACTAATTTGAAAGAACAATTTTCTTTAAAATGCACATTACACAATTTAAATGTCACTTGGCTCTCCGATTTCACACAAGAAAAAAACGTGGAGTAAGTAATACCATTGGTTATAAATACTATAGATTGCTCACTGGGCGGTTTTTCGGTAGTCTGCAATAAAACTCTCGGTAGATGGCGATAAGAGTCAACAACATTAATAAATTCTTATTTAATTTTTGTCGCTGTCGTTATCGCCGACTGTGGTGAGGGTATACAGGTTTTCAGCGCGGCGTCGGTACGCGGTCGGTGCGATACGCATTTTGTTTCTTATCGCAGTCACTATCTTTTTTCCAGTTACAAATTAAATAATTGAAATTGATGTTACATCAACATCATACACCAAATAATGAATACTTATTTTACTTTTTACTTATTAAGCTTTTACTACCTTTTTATTATTTTATTAAGTACAAAAATGAATTATAAACAAATTTATTACAAAAATTAACTGTACATTTTTATTATATTTTAAAACTATTTATTTATTTTGTAGAACACATAACTTGGCAACTTGGCTGCATTTTGGGCAGTTCTTCTTCCAAATTTCGCGTTCTCCCACTTGTATTCCTTAAATAATTTTGTTCTAAATAATGATTCGATTATATAGATGTAGTGGTTAAGGCATTCTGAATTTCGAATGTTGGGGAAGTGTTTATCAATTTTTTCAATGGCCTTTTCCTTCAGTTTAGATATAATTGCTTTAGAGCTATTGATTTTTGGGAATTTTTTTTCAAAATCGTCTAAACAAATTTTGACTATTTCTAAAAGCTGATTTGACGGAGCCTTAAGTCCTTGAATAGGGTCAACGTGATCAAATGTTTCATACATTAACAACAGAAGTGACTCATCATTTAAATTTGTTTTGCTTAATGTCAAATTTAATTCGCAATCACTACAAACAAATTTATCCAAATATTTTTTGCTAGATATCCAGAAAAATAAGTTACTGAGCATGTTTCTAGTGATAATTTATTCATTTTGGTCAATGGGCTACTATTTGAAGTCGACGAACTGCTGGAATCAGAATCCGTTTCATTACAATTTTTATTGTCTGTCGGTGAAACCGTCAATTCTTCAGTATTATTCTCAACAGCAATATCTTTTAGAACGTCAACAGTCATAAACTCGCCATCGTCGGTTTCGCAGTTGCCACAACTTGAACCACATCGCATTAAACTATAAGAGCATATATGCCCGAAACAACATCTAAATATTCGAGCTGTTGAATTCCTGTTATACCCGATAAATATATTTTAGTATTAAAGTAAAATAAATAAATATGCAGAAAAAACTTATCCTAGAGCATTATCGGATTTGTTATAAATTATAAAATAAATTACCAACTTATCGTAACAAAAGTAACTAAGCTTACCCATTTTTTTGACGCATTATCGAAAATAAAGTTTCTAGTGCATCTTGTGTCAGTCGGTTAGTCATAAGGAAATATTCTTGATTTGGATTTAAGTTCATAATTTCCAATTTTTCGGACTCACACATCTGACGAATAGCAGAAGTTGTCCACAGAACGCCCACAAAATATGGTGGAGTGCTAATTTTTTTTGATTTATGACATATTTTCCGAGCATTTTTAAACATAGTATGAGCGATATCCAAATTCTCTATTACTTGCGGATTTCGGTCACACATTGGTCTTCTATTAAGGTTTGAATCATACAGATTCTTACTATTCCCTGATTCAAACATGTTATTCAAAATATCGATAAAGCTAGCAGTGTTATTAGCAGTCGATGATTTCAGTTCTCCGGTGGCAATACAGGTTTTCATTGCTATGGAAACTGAATGACTAAATAATTGAATCGCCAATTTGCAATTCATTTTCTGAAATGGATTAGGTGCTAAATGAGTTGGTGTAATCTTTACCATTGCTCGAGCTATATTTTTTGAATCTATACTGTACGTATTTTTAATATCGTATATTGACACAATTTTATTACCACTAATTTCGAAATCTCCATTCAATAAATTGTTTCTTAGGCTCTTCATTAAATGTGGCATATCATAAATAAGAAACAATTTTTTGCCATTTATTATAGTAGATGGGTCTTCATCTGTTCCTCCAAGAAGTTTAAAAATACGCGTTGATTCTGAGTACCCTGATCACAAATAATGCAAGTCGGTAATAAATATTAGCCTAACCATATTAACTTTATTTGATTTATTTTGTGGACTAGGTAATTCAATTAATTGTGATACAAACGATTTAGTAGCTGGGGATATTGTTGGTGGTGTTTTAATGCTTTCGTCAAATATTGAAAAATTTGGAGTTGATGTTTTTTCATTTCTGCTGTACTTTTGTTTTGGTGTTAATACTTTAATTGTTTTAGGTGAGTCGAAGATATTGCCTGATAAAAAAAAGAGTGAGATACAAGACTCGGGTAAGATACAGGCAGAGTAGGTCATTATTCGAATAAATGTGTATTCAAATAATTACCTAAAGAAAATTTTATTCTAATTATAGTTTAGTCGAATACATTTTTATTATCAAATCATCATCCGTTTATTAAAATTTTTAACATCAGTAAACATTTGCGTATAAATTCGTCGCAATAATTAATGCAGAATATTTTACAGCCACGTAAGTTACGCGGTGTATTTGACACATTGATTATTTTTGTTCGTTCACACCGTGGATACGAATTCTACAATACTATATTGTATAATACCATATTACCTAATTACCTATAATCCTATATGATATTATATAAAATAATAATAATCAAAGCTAGGGATTTCTTAGGCCTGAGATATTAGTTTGACGATTTTATTTATACAAAATAAATGTATAAAATTAATGATTGTGTTGGGGGACGGAGTGGCCGAGTGGACTCAGGTGGCGGTTACGACGCGTACCGTCGCCGGTTCGAACCCGGCCTCGGGCAGTCTCTCTAACTTGGACAGGAAACAACTGTCTTCGGAGAGAGACTGCCATCCCCCCCACTCCGGGGCATGGCAGAAACCTACGGGTGCCCCAATAGAAATTTTGCCAACCCGGCATCCGAACTGTAGACCCTAGGGTCTGCACTCCCGGATAACCATGCCATACGAAAAAAAAAAAAAAAAAAAATGTTTGTGTTTACCTCGCAGTGTTAGGTCTCGTGTACATTGGCGAGCGTTAAGCGGCGGCGTCGGTGGCGGTGACGCTCGGCAAGCGGCGAGCGGCAACGTGTGTACATTGAGGCGCGTTATTTTCATCAGCGGCATGCTATATTTTTATAAATTTTTTTTCAGTACATAGTTGTATTTTAACTGCTCTGTGCGTGTTATTACCGTATTGTTTTGCGTGTTATTACGAAAAAATTTCGTTCCTCACAGTAGAACGTCTCTCGTTAATCTTGGATAATCCATTTTTACGTAAAAAGTTACTTAAGAAAGAAAAGGTTGCTATTCATCCCATAAATCGCCGAAGAAAAATGTATGGAGAGTATCATCATTTGTATAATGACTTAAGGAAATCACCAGATAGATTTTTCGAGTACTTACGAATGTCAGTTGAGGCATATGATTGTATTTTATGTAAAATCAGTTATCGTATTAAAAAACCTACCTGCCCCCTTGAGCTTTTGGCCCTCCACTTGTTGTGTAAAACCACCTTGTGTAGGTAACTTAAATTCGCAAACTTTGGTAGGCTATAACTTCAAAGTAAGTCGAGTTACATATTAAGTTTCGATAAAAAAAAAAATCAAATTGGTGATGAGGAACTAAACTACATTTATACCATATATTGTAGGTACCTATAAAAATAAGTAAGTACTAATAAATAATGGGTACATACCTTATATTCCAATTAATTATCCTATTTCTGACCATATTTTTTTGTTTTTTTCGACATTTTTATACTGTGGATGTGTATCATCCCATAAACATGGTCTAGTTTGAACCTCCGAAATTAAAATTTCTCGCATATCATTACTTAAATAATTTGCCTTGGACATTTTAAAATATTTAATGAACAAATTAGCAAATGTGTTCACTATGAACAGTGAACCTAGTATACTGTTTGATAATAATCTGACAAGTGACAAGTGAACAAGTCAATAACAGAAATTCACTGAACAACTATCGTCTATCATTATTATTTGGGAAACTTATTTATTTGTACAATTCTTTAAATAGCAAATTAAACGTTTTGATGTTCACCCACAGGCCAGAAATTAAATAATCTAGACTATTTTTACATTGGATATAGAATATTATGAATAAAATAAATATTTCGCATGAGCGGCGAGCGGCAAAATTCAAACATGTTTGATTTGCGACGCGTCGCGCCGCTACCGCTCACCGCTGCCGCTCGCCGCTAGTAATCAATGTACACACTCTGATTTAAATTATATGGGTTTAAATTTTTTTTCCAACGCGCCGCTCGTCGCTCGCCGCTCGCCGCTCGCCAATGTACACGTGGCCTTACGTGTCGTGGCACACATCCGTTGATTGTCGTTTTAATTGTCGTTTAATTTTAAACAAACCAGATTAAGGTTGAATTAAATTTATGCGTACATTCTTGTATAATTGTTGAAAAATACAAGTTATTAGTACCATTATTTTTGGATTTATGATTAAAAAACCAAAATCGATTCATCAATCATTATGACATTTTACGGTTTTTTTTCAATGGTTCGGTAGTTCGCATGTTTTAAAAACTACTAACAATTTCGTATAATAACCTTTCTAAAATATCAACTAGATACAATCTCTGATATTACTTAATGTATGCACACTATAGCACGGCTCGCGGATGTAGTATTTATCGTGTAATAATAAGAGACAATATAAAATTAATATAAAGAATAGACGAGGTGTCAATTATAGAATGTTGCGCCTCTCCAGAAATCACTGCGACAGTCCCCACTGCTGCGCTAGTCAGACGTGACTACTAGCGATTGCAGCGTTACCGTGCACAACTAACCACGGGACCGCAGCGCAGCCTAACGATACCGTGCAAATAGCACGCCACCGAAAAACCGGCCAGTGAGCAATCTATAGTATTTATAATCAATGGTATTACTAATAAATTTTTGACTCCGTTTGGTGACCAATTTTTAAAAAATAAAATATCATTTTTAATTATGAACTGTCTAGACTTTCTTTTGTATTTTGAATTATTATTTTCTTTTATTGCTGATATGATGCTTTTGCAAAATTCGTCGGTTAATTGATTTTCTTTAATTTTTTCTATATTTATTGTGTCAAAATTTATTTCTTCTGTCTCTGTGGTTTCAAAAATATCTTTTATTTGTAACGTGTCTACTGGGTATCGTGATAAGCAGTCCGCCGCTGTGTTCCAAAGGCCGGGTCGGTGTTTAATTTCAATGTCGAATTCTAATAATTTGAAAATAAATTTTGTTATTCGGGACGATGGATTTTTCATTGTTTGGTAGTATTGTAGACTAGAATGGTCGCTAAATACTATTACTTTTCTGCCTAATAAATATTCTTTAAAGTAGTTCACTGCAAAAACAACTGCTGACATTTCTAATTCAGTGGTAGTGAAATTCCTTTCACCCCCCTTTAATTTCCTCGAAGCGAAAGCTATAGGGTGTCGTTTCCCATCTTTGTCGTTTTGTTCTAAAATTCCCGAGAGTCCTTCTAGTGATGCGTCCGTGGTTACAAAAACTTGGTGTTCGTCCTCAAAATGAGCTAGTACGGGGGCCGTTATTATGGCATTTTTTAAAATATTAAATGCATTATCTTTAGAGCTGTCCCAATGAAATTTATTTTCCTTTTTTGTCAGATCGGTGAGCGGAGTAGCAATTTTCGCAAAATGTTTAATATATTTCCTGTAATAACTAGTTAGTCCTATAAAAGCTCTTACATCTTTAATTTTTGTAGGTATTGGAAAATGTTTTATCGCCTTTATATTTTTCTCCAACGGTGTTAGTCCTTTATTTGATACTTTATGCCCTAATAATTCTATTTCGGTACCTAATAGTACGCATTTGCTAGTTTTTAATTTTAATCCGGCTTCGTCTAGTCTTTTGAATATTTCTTCTAGCCTGTATAACGCCTCCTCAAAGTCGTTTCCGTAACAGCATATATCGTCCAAGTATGCTATCATTGTTCTATATAAGAAATCACTGAATAAATTGTTGATTACCCTTGAAAGATTGGGCCCGAGTTTTTGAAACCCTGTGGAATTCGTTTAAAATTGTATAGACCGAAATCTGTAATAAAGGCTGTCTTATCTTGGTCCTCCCTTTTCACCGGAATTTGAAAATAACCTTGGCAAAGGTCGATAGAACTGTAGTATTTTGCTCCCTCTAAGCTTCTAAAAAGGTCTTGTGACCTAGGTATAGGGTGTTTGTCACTAATCGTTTCGTTGTTTAGTTTCCTATAATCTACTAGAAATCTGTATTCGCCTTTTTCCTTTTTCGGAATTAAAAATACTGGTGCCGCGTAATTACTTCGACTTGGTTCGATAATGTCGGCTTTTATCATTTTATTGATTAATTTCTTTAATTTTTCTCTTTGGATTGGAGGTGTTCTGTATGGTGGCTGGAATATGGGTTTGTCGGATTTTAAGTTTATTTCGCAAGGCTCTACATTTGCACAACCTATGTTTAATGGGTCGGATGTAAATAAATGTTTAAACCTTTTTACTAATTTACGTGCTTTTTCGCGTTGATCATTGTTCAGCTCCTTGGAAATGTTTATTATTGTACCTTGATCGTCTTCTATTTCATTGTAATTGGTTACTGTTTTATTATTTTGATTTTTACACATAATGCTTCCGGTAGCAAAAATATTTATGTTATGACTTTTATTATGTTCGTACCATATTTCGTCCATTTTTATAGAATTATTTTCGATTTTTATGTTTTTATTTTTAAAATTGATTATTATGTTGTATTTAATATTGAAATCATTTCCTAATAGTAGTTTGCAACTTAGTCCCTCAATGACGTATACTTTGATTTTGTATTTTTGTGTATTGATTATAATTGTTACTTCTGTTGTTCCTCTTTGTATTAGTTCATTATTGTCTGCGCCTGTTATTATTATTTGTTCTTTGGGTTTTATTTCTTGTTTATTTTTTACTAGGGAATAATCTATACATGATAGATTTGAGCCTGTGTCTATTATTGCATTTTGTTCATTATCGTCCAGTTTTATTCTTATGGATAGCACTCTTTGTTTCCGGTCTGTGTTTGAATCTGCGCTTGTATTTTGATTGTTGATTTTAATTTCGTCTTTGTGCTGATTTTGCTGATTTTTTGTTTCTATGGCTTTCTCGTCTTTTTGCATGGGCCGATTTCGATATTCTCTTATGTAATTTCTGCATATTTCACAAAACATAACGTTTTCCTCATCACTCCAATACCAGTCTTTGTCATCATGGTCGTCTTGTATATCCTTGGTTGTGGACAAATATTCGCAGTCTTGGCAAAATTGTGAGTACCATATTGTTGATATGTCAGTTTTTAAATTGTTGCCGGGTTTATTTTTTTCTATAGGGTTTTGTTGTGATAATTTTAAACGATCGCAACATTCGTATAAGAAATGGTCTATATTTTTTTCAATGGTATTAAAGTCGGGAAAAACTGTGTTTATTATTATATTATTGAATTGACGTGGTTTATATGTTTTTGTGATGATTCCTGGTGTCCAATGACAGTCCTTATTGAATATTCCTATACTTTTCCTATTTAATTTCCAGTATATTATGGCATTTGTGTCTCCGGGATTTTCGTGTATTAAATATAAGTTTAAATTAAATTGGTCACAGATAAATGCTAGATCGTCATCTTTAAAATAGTAGCCAGATTTGCAATTAGGAATGCCGAGCATATTTAATAATTCTACCGTTTTCCTATATATACCATGATGTTTTAAACATATTCGTAGTGCGTGGGCACCACAATCACCGTCTCCGGGTACGTCCTTTGTTTTTACGAATGAGCCAGCGATTTGTGCTATTTCGTACCTTAGATTATCGCTGATCGTGTTATTAAAATTTTTACCTATCGTAATATTGGTAGTTTGGGAATTATTGTTTCTAATATTTTTATTTTGCTTTTCATTGTCGTTGCTCGGCAGTAGGCATATTAAAATTTTTATCTGTGTGTTTTGAAAAATAAACTTAATCATGGTAGAAATAACGTTCCAATCCTTTTTGTCTTGTCCAGTGCAAATTTTTGGTAATGCCAAGGTAGTAATATTTTTCTCTAAACAAAATTGCCTAGTATTAGTTAATGTGCTAAAAATGTTAGTGTATGCTGGTTTATCGTAATATTTATTTTTTGTTATGAGGTATAAAATCCATTGGCTTCCGTTTTTCAAATAAGTCATTTCGGTGGTTTTTTTTTGTTGGTCTATTAATTTATCTACGTTGTTAAATTTATTTCTGAATTGTAACGCAATCCCCTTCGACATGGTGAGGCATTGACTTGTGCAATGGCCTATTGCGATATCATTTGGTAATGAAAAAATATTTATCGTCTGTTCACTGTAATCGCATAGGAAATCGGTTCTATCGTTATTGCTGAGAAGGAATTTTTGGAATTCATTTAATGGGGTCAATTTACTTATTGTTACGATGTTTTCTATACATTTTTCGTCATCGTCGTTTTTTTCATTAGTTATTAATTTATTTGAATTTGTTGATTTGTACCAATTTTCTACAAAATGTATATAATTATTTTTCTCAATCTGTTTTTCTTTGTTAAATTTTGAGTTGTCGGTTTTTGTATAAATATTATTTGTTCCCCGAGTTAGATATTCCGATTTTTCTCTTAGCTCGGGTGTTATTAGTTTTTTGAAAAATTGCAATCGTTAGCATAGTGTCCTTTACCATTGCATTTGTAGCATGTTATCTTTTCTCTTCCGTTAAATCTCTCCGGCGTTGTGGATCTTGAATATCTTTCTCTGCTGTTTTCCCTACTGTACTGTTTCCTATTTGTATCATTTTCACTATTTCTGTTGTTATAACTATTTTTATCTCTGGATCTATCGTAGGAGTTTCCCCTATTTTTTGAATCTGACCTATCTCTATTATTGCCCATTTCTCTACCGTTATTTCTGTATTTATTGTTATAGTATCTGTCTCTACTCCTTTCTCTAAACTTATCGTTGTTGTACCTATCAGGATAAGGACTTTTTTCTTTATAATGGTTTCTACCTTCGTAATCTGCTTTTCCTGGATATGGACTTTTTTCTCTCTTGCGTGATCTATTTTCAAAGTTGACTGTCTTGTCGTTTTTTTTTAAAATTATGCATTTCGGTACATAGTTGATCGATTTTGGTACACAATTGATCAATTTTATTTTTATGATAATTGTCTATTCCTTCTAATTTTGTATTTAATCGTTTTATTTCTTGATTGCTGTCTTTAGTTTCATTATTGAGTTGCATTACTTGCTTATTTAAGATTTCTGTGTATTCGCTGAGACCTGAACTTCTTGAATTAATTCTAAATTGCATCAGTTCATATTTTTTCAAATTTTCTTTCAATTTCTTTAAAGTACTATTATCATGCAGTGATATTGCATGTAATATTGGTTCCCTAATACCTTTTAGTATGTATACGCAAATTTCTTCCTCTTTCATATCTTTTTGTACTTGGCTACACAGGTATTCTATTTCCGTAACAAAACTAGAAATTGACTCTAAGTCGTTCTGTTTTCTGTTTTCTAATTTGTTTTTCAATATTATCGAGTATCCTATGGGTTGATATTCGTTTATGAACTCGCTTTTTAGATTTTCCCATGACAAGTTACCTCCTTTGTTTTCCAAATTTTGTAGAAATATGTTAGCAGTTTCTTTCAAAAATATTGATAAAAACTTAATTTTTTCGTCGTCGTCCCAATTGTTGATCTGTGCTGCTTTTTCGTATTGTCTGATGAATGTTTTTATGTCGCCTTGCCCGGAGAAACTATCTGGTTTGACAATCATTTTTTCCATTTTGTGTTTTGGTTTTTTATTTTCCAATTTATTTAATTTTTCAGGTGTATTGTCTATTACGAATTTTGAGTTGCTAAAGAAGGTGGTATTTAAATTTGAATCAGTTGGACTTATGATATCTTCGTATATGTGTTCTACTTTTGTTGATTCGTTAGAATCTAAGTTTATTAAGTTATTATAACTGTTATTAGGGGCTTGTACTAAATCATTTTTATATAAATTACTACCAAGGTTTACTATTTTTTCTGCTTGGATTATTAATTTGTTTGCGTTTTCTTCTAAATCTTTGGATATATTATTTAAAAGGTCGTTATTAATTTTTTCTGGCCTATTTATATCGTTATTACTAGTTCCTGGGCTTGAATCACTTAAGTTGCACTTAAATATCGGTTAATTTTGTAATTTTTTTTCCCAAAGCTATAAGGTGTTCGTCATTCATATCATAATAAAATTTAATTTAATTAATTTATGCTTAACACTTAAATAATTAATTTTTGAACAGTTTGAAACTTTTATTTTTTTTTTTTTTTTTTTTTTTTTAAATTTTATGGTTATTTAAAACAGAATACAATTTAGAAAAATTATTGAATTAAAGAAAAATCTATTTAAATCATTAAAACTAATCTAAAATCCTAATATTAATAAATAAGTATATCGCTTAAATAAAAATATTTTGCGGTTTGAAAAAATTTTTGAAAAGAATTTAGAGACAGAAAAAATTGAACTGAAAAACTCCTGTAAAAACCTAATCTACTTTTTTTTTTTTTTTTTTTTACTTATCTATAATCCTAATATTAATATGTAAGTATATCGCTTAAATTAAAATCTTTTTGCCGTTATTTAATGACGAATAAATTTTTGAAAAGAATAAGAGAAGAAAACAAATGAACTGAAAAATCCTATTTAAATAGTTTAAAAAAATCTAATCTACTTGTTTAAACTTAAATTAAAATTTTGCGGTTATTTAAAATTTAATAAGAATTTTGAAAAATTATTAAAGAGAATAAAACCTAAACTATAATCCTAATATTAATATGTAAGTATATTACAAAACGTTGCTCACCTTGGCGTATATGTGTAAACGCACGGTTCCCAGATTGTACTACGCGGCACAAAACACAAATAAACACTTCGAAAAATTAAACGTGCCAAGGTTGAGGTACCAGGGCACAAAAATCAAAAAAAAAATGTCTCCGACCGTGGATAAATAACCCCGTTGGGCGCCACTCTGTGGTATCACCCGTATCGGATGATACGCGGTAAACCAAACTGTTTACCTTACCCCCGTACACTCTAGGTTAATGACTGTCTCTAGAATAAATTCTGATTAGCACTGTTAACCTTTGAGGTACGACGGTGTGCGTTTTTGTCGTTCTCCGTTCGTTTCTTAAATTGGAATGACTATTAGGACACCACAACCGGAGCACTATTCGGTTATTAAAAACCTCATTGACTATTAAGGTGTGTGGGTCTGAGCACTGTTCCAATATTAAGGGTAGAACGAAGAAAGACTTTGAAATAATACTCGGGTTTTCAGGTCGGAAACACTTTTATTATATATTAAAACACAAGTAAAATAATTAACTAATTCGATTAAAATGGCCCGTACTATGATTGACGTTTCTCACGTGCAACCAGAGTACATACGTCCTCGCCGATTCACTCAGCGACAACGGGACCTCCCGTGCCTGCCTGTACGGCGGTGTTATATCGTAATTTAATCGCTGTCTCAGCACATATGCTTCACTGACCTAAGTAATATTTTGATGACTGTCTACTATATACGACAATGTTTTTATGATTGAATAATGTATTAAATTTGTCTTAAGTGAAGACAATGTATTCTGGTATGTTCTAAATACTAATTCTGCAGTCTTACATAAAGTAACTATATCTTGAAAAGGTTTTATTAAACCACCCATATTTTCATAATCCAATAAATTCATTTTAATTAAAGTTTTATGATCTTCCAAAAGAACATTTGCACAATTAAAACAAGATATTTTTTTGAGTAATTTTTTTACAACAAATCCACTGATATAGTGTACCACATCATCTATATATCTATTATGTATATGTGTATTCATAATTGTCGACTGCTTATCAACAACATTTACATAATTACTGTACTCGTCTTCAACACATAACAAATCTAAATTTTTTATTTGCACTTTCTTTTTCTTTGCAGAGCTAACTGTAAAAATTGATGTATAATCTTGTGCTTCACAATTTGCTTACAATGAAACCTTTATTTCTGCATGAATAACCAAACGTTTATATGCAGCTTCGAATTGTGCGGATGTAGGATTATTATTAAATCCTCCCATTGTTCTTATGTTTGAAAATAGTAACTCAATATGATCTTGATAAATTTTATAGGTTAAAAAAAAATCTAAAATTCCTGGTTTTATTAAATCATCAAAGAACTCTTCTACACTTTTTAAACATATGATTAGTCCAATAAATCCAGTTTTTCTGGCTGATTTAATAAGTAGTTCATCATTTTTACTTATTCTTAATGAACTCAAGTAACTTATAGAATCTCTTATAAATTGTTTAATATTATCTTCATCACACAAGGTAAGTGTCTTTTTGTATTGTGATTTACTTAGAAAGTTTCTTGATTTAAGAAAATCAAAAATTTTATTTATATTTTTACAGAATGTAACTGTTGTATCAACATTAGACACATCACATGACAAACCTTGAGAACAGAAAAACAGTTGTCAGTAATCAGTTTCTTTTCATCTTTTAAATGTTGAACTAGGTGACTTAATGATTTGACTTCTTTTTTTAGTCTGTAATTTTCATTTCTTAGCATTTTAATTTTTTTGTTTTGTTTTGTGATTGTTTTTTTACTAATGTTCCAATATTTTAGACGACTATTAGGGCTCTCAATGTCTTTTATATATTCAAAGTCGCCAACAAAGATTTTACGCTTCCTGTATGGAAAAAATATTATTTATAAATGATAATTAAAGATGTTTTTTGAAACAAAATAGGTATGTTGTATCATTAGTTAACCTTTTTTTGATTATAGGAGTAGATGACATAAGTGGAGACTGAATAGCTACATAATTCACAGAAGATTTTTCCATGTCAAAACCTAAAAAAAAGTGTAAAATTAAAATTGTGGTACAATAGTAATATTCTTAATTTTAATAATTACTTACATGATGAGTCTTTCAATGAATGATTATTTGATATTGAAGAACAATCATTCTCACAACATTTACTAATAGCGCATTATGACGGTTTGCATTTTCAACACCTAAAAAAAATTTAAAAAATACAATAAAAATTAAACTATTTGTATAAAACATACACTCTTCAGGATTCTGTTGAACTTTTTTCTTCAGATTGTCATTTTTTAGCATATAAAAAGGATTTTTTTCATTAGAACCTAAAACAAATACAATTTACACATAACAATTTTAGTACACTTAATTTTTTAAATACCTACCTTCTGTCAAAGACTGAATATTAATTGAAGATAAGTAATCATGATCATGAAACATACTATAGTTCATTTTAATTTTTGACTCTTTGATACCTAAAAAGCAATTAGTTATTAAATAATTCTATTGAAACAAACCTAATTATTTTAACTGAAACTATATTTTCACTAGTTGACTCAGTTTTACTATTAAAGTAATTAAAATCTATTTTTCCTCTACCTAAATAAAATAACTACATATCATATGAAGCTCTTATTAATAAATTTTAAGAGTTAGTTGTATAGGAAATTACAATTTACAAATATGCTTGGAACCGCAGTTTTAGACAGAATACTATTTCCATATACTCCACCAATCTTATAATCTGTATTCAGGAAATGTTTACTACATATTACAGAGTTATTAGTAGGAATTAAATGAAGATTATGCTCTTGAATAACTTTAAGCCATTGACTCCTTTAAACCAAATTCTTTGGGATACTGTAATTTATAGTAGATAATTTTAGTTATAATTGATGTCAAATGGCTAAAATAAAATAAATATATATATATATATATATATACACCTATGCATTTTAATATCTTTATTTTTTAAATTATTACTGCCACATCCTTTTAATGAACAATACTTCTGCATTTTTGAAATATTATATTAAAAATACTGATAATATATAAATAACAAATATTGAAAATACAAAATAGTTTTAAAAGTTTATGAAAATTAATCATTAATTTTTTAGAGGGAAAATTTAAATGTATACACATGTACTTTAATTTGTCATCTAGAAATAAACATGGAAGATTAAATAATAATATTTTTCCACTCCATGAAAAAGCATAGTTTATATCTATCTGTCTCACTCAATATTGGGATAGAGTTTTAATAGACGGGGGTGTGTGAAAGCGCAGTCCATTAGTTTATATGTCTATGGTCGTTACCGACTTTGTCGTTTTCGGGTTCACAACAACCGCGCAGACACGTTCCGACATGTACAGACCCGACCGGCACAGACAAAATATTCTCCTCAAGCTTGTCGGTCTGTGCCGGAACTTGTCTGCGCGTACACGCAACGCTGACAAACTCTAGATGTGAAAATGTACATAGATAATGTATACTTAAATATCATTGTGTCTGGCACGATACGTGTCTGCCACGCGCGGTGACTGCATATGTGAATAGACCTTAAAGGTCCATTCCCACTGCTCCGGGACGTGTCCGGGCCGGGTTCGTGCCGGAATCCGTCCGAGTGCAAGAAAACAATTATCTATTGAGTTTTAAATACGACCGTTCTCACTTACCCGGGACGGGTCCGGGCCGGGAATCCGTGCCAGATCCGGGCCCGAAAATTATCGTTTGAGACGATTCTTTTTCCGGGTTCCCGGACGGATTTGAACCGGATCGGACATGTCCTGACCAGTGTGAACGATGAACCGTGCCGGGGACGTGTAGTCTCAGGGAATTCATTCATTACTTCGTCACTGTCACAACTCACAAAGTCGTTGGTACCATTGAGAAAAGTATTTTGAGTTTATTTAAAAAAAAAATGGATTCCGAAAAGTTGATAGAATTAGTGCGAGAACATCAAGGCTTATATGACTTATATCCCAAGTACAGTGATGCAAATTGGAAAGACCTAAGATGGAAAGAGATTGGCCAAGTTCTTAATCAATCTGGTAAATTGATTAAGTAGATAATTAAGTAGGTACTCTAGAAATTTTAAACAGCCATGAATAATATTTTTAAATTATAATAAATATAATTAAAATTGTTATAATTGGTTATTTAATATGTAATTTCATCCAAACTTGAACTTAAATTAACTATAAAAAAACTGTGTTAATATAGTTTTTAGATTTTATTTTCAGCAGAATTGACTTCTTACGAGGAACCTCGTTTTAAATTTTTAATCCTTAGCTATAAAAGTTGAATGTTTTATAAATTTTAACATCCAAAGAATTTGTAAATTTTTTCAAAATTTGAACTTTAAATGGTTATATATAGAAAAAAACGTGCCTATGTATTTTTAATATTTTCCAACTGCTATTATATCAACTTAAAAGGAAACTTGAATTTAAGTTTCTAGTATTTGACCCAATGAATAAAATTGTATTGGCATTTATGGAATAAAAAACTAAAAAAAAGGAAAATTTCAAATGTCTATAAGTAACTTAAAAATTTTTGAAACATTTTGATAATTTTATCAAGTATAGAAATTTATAAAATAAACATTTGGTGTAGGTAAATTTAAAATAATTCGTTTTTGAATAACAACAAAATAAGAATATCGGTACAAGATAAATTTTCGATAGACTTAAATTTTTATATCTTAGATTTAAAACGATAAATATTTATGAACTTCTAACTCAAAATACATTTAAAATTGTCGTGATTTTTACGTATTTTGTCAAAATTTGAACCTTACAATGCTTATTAAAAAAATGGTGAAAATGTATTTTTAATATTTTTTAACGAACATTGTAACAATATATTAAGAGCCATGTATTGTAAATTGTGAAGCTTTTTTACCAAACGAATACGATTTTATTGTCATTTATAAAAAAAATTTCAAATTTCAAATGTCTATAAATTACCTACTTAAAAATATTTTTAAAATTGTATCAAGTTTATAAAATCCCAATATAAACATTCAATGAAAATTGCATGTATCTACAACAGTAATTAGTGTTAGAGTTACACCAATATCCAAAATCAAAAACCGATTTTGCGTAAAAAATTTTTAAAAATGATTAAAATTGTTTAAAATGTAAAACAATTGTGTATTAAAAGCTAAGAATTGAAAATTAAGTACAAGGTTGTCTAGAGACACGTGGAGGGGGACAGGCAGTAAAAATACTACAAATACACCAACTGAAAAAATGTTATTTAATATAAATATAAATATAATATAAACAACAAATAATAAAAAAACAAATTTAAATATTTAATTATAATGATAATATGTATTGACAAATTGTAGGTATCCCAAAATATATTTGCTTAATACTTATAGTTATAGATTATACTAAATACAAAATTAATTATAAATTAACATAACACTTGCGAAGAAGCTTAAAACTTATACGACGTCATTTTGCCATGAAACTGATGCAGCTGTAGAATTGAAAAATTCTTTGAAAAGTTCTCTCACCTGAAAAGCTGGTTGACTTGCATTTCCACCCTGTGTTGGAATATTTTGTAATGTAAGATCTGCTGTGGGATTATTTTCATCTCTATTGTATGTTATCCTGCCTTCATTTATTTTAATGAAATTATGCAAAACACAAGTGGCTAAAATTATATTGTCAGCATTTTCAGGTTTTGCCTGGATTCTTCGGTTAAATATTCTAAATTTTTGTGTCAAAATACCAAATGTATTTTCAACCACTGTCCTTCCTCTACAATGACGATAGTTATATATTCTTTTTGAACTATCATCGAGTTGTTTTCCAGGGTAGGGTCTCATTATATATGTTTTTAAAGGGAATGCCTCGTCTCCTAAAATTACAAATGGTGCCACGTTTTCAGTTCCGGGGAGTTCTGTATCTGGATGTACATTTAGTTGTTTACTATCTAAGCATTTTTCTAGTTTTGAGTTCATTAGAATACCTCCATCACTATTTCTACCATACGCTCCAACATCTACCACAATAAAATTATAATGAGCATCGACGAGAGCTATAAGTACCACTGAAAAGGTCTTTTTGTAGTTAAAATATAGTGATCCACTATTTGGTGGTGCTAGAATTACTACATGCTTGCCGTCCAATGATCCAATACAGTTTGGAAAGTTCCAACATTTCCAAAATTCATCCGCGATTTCTCTCCATTTTTGGCTGGTGGGTATTGGCATCACTTCAGGCATTAAACTGTTGACTATAGCTTCACAAGAATTTGTCACTATTTCATATACTGTGGAATGTCCAAAACGATAACTATATGAGATAGTTTTAAACGAATCACCCGTTGCTAAAAATCTGAAATACAGGGTGGGGCAAATCAAACAGTGCAGTTTTGAAAGGTTGGTACTTCACGTGTGGTGGGGATAGTACGATTATGGTGGTTTCATTTAGTCGGGCACGCCATGCCGTTATTAGTCATTACCATGGTTTGGTCTGGTGAACAACGTGGCTTTGTCGTCCGTACGTTTTTTGAAAATGGCCGATCGTTCGTCGCAACTCAGCCAGCGTTCCGGCTGCAGTTTAACCTTGCGCGTCATGATACCGTCCCTCACCGTAATGTTATCGCGAATTGGGTGCGTACATTTGAAGAAACTGGATCTACACTAAGACTAAGAGGCTCAGGAAGACCCAAAACGGCAAGAACACCCGAAAATTTGATAAGAGTGAGTGAAGCTATTGTGCAGTCGCCTACGCGTTCTGCCCGGAAACATTCAATTGCATTGGGCATTTCTAATCGGTCAGTAAGGAGGATTTTGCACCAAGACTATACAAAATTATGATTGTCCAAGAGTTGATTCCACTCGACTAATGAAAATCGCATGAATTGCTCACAAGAAATGTTGAACCGGATCCATGTGAGGTCAACATTTTTCAGTAGTGACGAGGCTCACTTTCATCTCAATGGGGCGGTGAATAAGCAAAATTTTCGCTATTGGGCAGAAAATAATCCACGGCAAATTCACGAGAGACCTCTTCACTCTCCAAAAGTGACCGTGTGGTGCGCGATTTCAAAATTTGGGGTGATTGGGCCTTATTTTTTTGAGGAGAATGGACAAACCGTAACTGTCAACGCTGAACGTTACGTTTCCATAATGGACAATTTTTTTGAACCTCAATTGGAAGAGTTAATGGAAGAAACAAATATGGGGGACATCTGGTTCCAACAGGACGGGGCTACAGCACATACTGCTCGAGTTTCAATGACGAAGCTGCGACAGATGTTCCCTACACATATCGTCTCCCTGAGGGGCGATTTGAGGTGGCCTGCGCGCTCACCAGACTTGAGCATTTGTGATTTTTTCTTGTGGGGCTACCTGAAGGAAAAGGTTTTTAAACATCGGCCTCACACAGTCACAAGTTGGAAGAACTCAAAGACCGAATTAGGGAGGAAATTGGCGCTATACCAGTCGAAATGTGTCAAAATGTGGCAGAAAATTTCAGAAATCGCCTTCATCAGTGTATCGCTGCTGGCGGCCATCATCTTTCTGATGTCATTTTTAAAACTTGATATATAAAACGGCATGATGTACTGAAAAAAATTAAATAAATATAATTTCTGTAAGTTGCGTAGTTTTTTTTTAATAGCCTTTCAAAACTGCACTGCCTGTTTCGCCCCACCCTGTATTAGTAGATATTAATAATATTATTATATGTATAATATATTATAGTAAAATATACTATATAATAAATAAATAAAAAAGTTGTAACGATCACATACACCTGCCACCATCCGCTATGCCGCGCCACTCGTATCATGACACCGCATGTCGGCGCGTCACTCCCATGAGATAACGGCAATAGATAGCGCTGTCGCGCAGTAGTATTTAAAACTTAGATTCATTAAATTCAGTTAATAACATTCACTCCCTCAAAACAATCAAGGGATAATACAGTTAGAAAATACACCACAGGTACAATGGGTGGACGCCTCTGGACAATATATAGATCGCACAATAAAGAAATAATAATAAAAAACACATCATTTTACTCATTCGAGGAAACAGGTCAGCCACCACCTGATACACACATAAGCTAGCCCGACCGACTGAATAATCATCACGTTTTGACTTCGTGTATCGGTAGTGAGAGGAGTCACCAGGTTTCAGAGTCCAGGGTACGGCCTTAACACCCCGTCTGTCGGACTGCCTGACCTGTCTATCTCACCACCGATGTCAATATTTTATTATCATTATAATAGTCTGGTGTAGCCGTAATACCCTACACTTTCGACTATAGATACGAATGTTTGCTGTGGAATAGTTTATCTTTTTGTTATCGTTATATTAGTCGCCTTCTTGAGAGTGAATAAATACTTCAAAGTACCACAGAGCCGTGAGTTATAACCACATTACATATTATTATAATTTGTATTAATGTATCCGTGTATTAATGTATTCATGTGTATTAAATGTATTCACATTGTTAAATATTCGCTTTGTCAAGCCTAATTCTATCTTACTTATATCTATATTGTTTTGTATAAATTTAAATAAATAAACCAATCTTAATTGTAATGATAAAACCTAGCGTGTTCATTTCATTACAAATCATATAATAATAATAAAATAATTAATATATTAAATCAAATGTATACGATAAAAAACATTTCCGAACGAAGATGATCTGTCAGCTTTTGATTTTTCATTTTATTACATTTAATACTATAATATTATTGTATTACTATAATAATTAATTTTAGATTATGAGCGGAGTGATGAATGTGTTGATTTTACAATGATTATTTTTATTTATTTATTTTTTTTTTTGTGTCTGTCATCACCGTTTAGGATGGTAAAAATTCTTAGATTTTCTTCAACAGTATCTATTCTGATTGGCCACCAAATCTAGTTGGTACTTTGGGGATCAAAGTAAAAATATCCTAGTAGTTTTCAAAAGCGCCTTGAAAAAAAAAAGAAAAATTCGGTAATATAATAGCATCAAATAATATTTGAAAAAAGTTATTACTTTTCAAATTAATTTACTACAAAAAACTATTGATATTTTTAAAAAATTCTAAAAAATCGACTAGTTGATTTAGATAAATATTTTTAGCATAAAGATTTTTCTTATTTACAAATTGGCTCTTTTTTTGAAATCTCCTATCAGAATCGTTTTTCGTATACTGATATTATATCATTGAATTAAAATTTAATACCATCCATTACAGTAACCTACTTGTAAACTACTGTACAGCAGAGCGACATCCACTTACTTACCCGCTTTTTTTAATATTAATTTTCAATTAAAAAAAAATTTGTAACGAGTCTTATAGATATTTAAGATTACTTTCAAGCCCTGATTTAAATTAAATTGAATATTAATTTTTAACAATTCATCGTTAATCATTTTATTCCCAGCTAATACATGTAAAGCAAGACGGAGTAACATAAGAGACCAGTACAGAAAAACCTTGAAGAAACAAAAAACTACTAGTGGTCAAGCATCTAAAAAATTACTAAAATACAAATATGAAGACAAGTGAATTTTTTGAAACAATACTTCCAAGAAAGATCAACTATTTCAAATATTGAAGGAAGTGATTCTGGAGATAACATGTATGAAGTGCCTGATATGCATGTAGCTGCCGATACTATAAACAATTCTGATCACGAAGAAACTTTAAATACAACAGCTATGTCTACGCCAACACATCAGCACATTCAATTTGGGTCTCGTATTGATAAAAGAAAAAAGAAGGACTAAGAAACTGCATCATCAACATTGATGAAGTACTTATTAGAAAATAGACAACGCTCAGAAACTACGACTTCACAAAAATATCCCACAGATGCATTTTTGATGGGCATTGCAGCTACGATGAAAACATTAGATCCTTTTCATACTAATTTAGTGAAATCGAAAATTTTCACAGCAGTTCAGGAAGTCGAAAAGCAACAGATTATGCACAACCAACGCCTTATGTACAATCCTCCTGGACAAACTAATTGGGATTGGACTACTCCTCCACCTTTTTCTGATGTTCAAAGCGTTCAACATAACCCCCCAAACAACCCTGAAACTTTCCAACTAGTTTCAGAAACAATATCGTCTGATATGATAACACATTTATAAATTATAAGATTTCGTTAACAGTTTTATCTAGTATTATTTTTTTATAACTACAGTAGACAGCAGTGATGTCTTAATTTTTTTTTCTGTTAAAAATTTCATTGCTATATATTTTTCAATGGTAAACATATTTTATGTGCAATAAGTTATCTATACAGTATTGTATTTCATACTGTTTGATTTTGTTATTAGATGAAATTAATTTTTTTAATTTTTTATTATACTCGTATCTTTTTATTTAAATTGTTATTAAATATTTAATTATTCACATAATTTCCTAAATTTAAAAATTAATTTTTAAACTTACCGATTAAAATTTTGTTATACAATATAAATAATAAATAAATAATTACGATTCCCTCTGCTTGATTACAAATTTTACTTCACTGTTTAATTTAATAGTTACATGTAACTTACACCTATAGTGCGGTCAGCGAAACTAGAAGTGTGACCGTCTCGCTCCCGGTGGCAGTTTTTCGTCAGGGTTTCGAAGAATGCTTTCCCGCGTAAAATAATTTCAAATACGTATACTCGCGTTATATAGAACCCGTTTCACAGCTACTCATACGAGTCGTATGGCCATACGGTACGCTCGCGTATCGTAAATTCGAACGTGAGACTATGAAACGGACTTTTACTTTAAAGACATAACATTTTATATTTCTGTATACTCATTTATTATTAATTTATTATCACATATTCCAACTTAAAATAATAATAGTAACATTTAAAATATTTAAAATTTTTTTGAAATTATAATAATAATCATAAAAAAATCTACTCTTCCTCGTCGTCATCATCGTCGCTCGAACTACTGTCGTCTGGATAAATAGTTAAAATAATTGGTTCTAATACTTCGTCCCTTAGTCCTGCTTTATAGAAATCGTCCTCTTGAAGTTTAGCGCAATGTTCCCCACATTTGGCCCAATCATCTGCAGTTATCGCGTCAATTTCTTTATTTACAAGTGCTTCAACATCAACTATTTTAAAAGTTGAATTTTTGTCTGCCACTCTTCCTTTAATTTGAGCCCAAATAAGTTCTATGGGGTTATACTGACAGTGGTAAGGTGGAAGCCTTACCACTTCATGCCCCATTTGGTGTGTCAGTTGATCTAATTTATGTATTTTTCCACGCGGCATCGCAAGTTTGACTTTCGCTCGTAACTCATCGAGAGTTTCTACAGGAGAAAAGTCTATATTTTTGTCACGTAGCCATTTTTGAACATCCACCTTCCTACTATTTGATTTCGGGTAGTCCTCGAGTAAAGAAGAATGATATGACGCGTTGTCCATTACAATAATACTGGGCTCTTCCAAGTTCATAAGCATTTGTAAATACCAGTTTTCAAAAATTGTAGCATTCATCAGAGAATGGTAATCTTTGTTATTGCCAGATGTACAACGGAAAATTAATTTTGTGTCTTTGACAAAACCAAATGAAGGAGACCCAGCATGACAAATAATAAGACGATTGCCTTTCCCTGTAGGTACTTTTAAATCCTCCGTATTTTCCTGGTTTTGCCAAATACGTACCCGAGTATGGTTCTGGTTAATCCAGGTCTCGTCTAAGTAGACTACTGGCCGAGTATCATTATTTGTTCGAAGCTCGTTCATTTTACGTAGAAATTTTACGCGAGCAGCTACTATGTCCGACCGCTCCATTAGAAATTTGCGACCGTCATTACATCTTTTGCATTTAAAATTAAGTTTTTTCAAAATTATTTTTACTGATGATTTTGACCCCCCGGGTAATCAATTTTTTCTCGCAATGCCGCTAATATTTTTGCACTAGTTGGAAATTCTCCCTTATCATAAAAAGTGCGGACCACCCTTCTGACCACTTCACCGTCGAAATCGTCAATTCCAGTGACGGGTTTGTCACGGCTGTAACGTTTTCTAGGTGATCGAAATTGAATGTCCGTAAAACTTCCAACACCTAACTCTTCTTCAACACTAAGAGATATAGTTTTACTTTCTTTACAAATTCTCTGTACAGTAGACTCACCGCACAAGCCTCTGCCGTCCTCTCCTGAAATTGTCGGAAAAAATTTGCTACTTCCGGCTGTTCTTTTTTACTGGCCAACGTTTTAAAAAAATTGTATACGCTGCATATGGTCTTTTTGGTTTGAGAATGAAAATCTGGCCGGATCGACATTTCAAATAAACAGTTCACACACACAAAAATAATGAAAAATCGCAAAAAAAAAAACAAAAATTTACAAATAAACAAAATGTAACAACCGAACAAGAAATTCGTAACAAGCACAAATCAAATTACAACAATCAGCACACACAGAAAACACGTTACACGAAGCGCAGAGGGCCAGTGACTAACGAGTAACGAGTGATTCATACGGCAGCTGGTTAGGTTTGTATTATGATCAACAGGTTTTCGGCGTGCAACGGTCACACACAATGGCAGGCTATTATACATATATTATACATTAATGATGGGTACTCAAAATACTGGGTACTCATAAAACAGCTGTAACAGCCTTAACCCTGCAACCGCTAAAATAAAAATATTAATTTCGAAAAAAGATCGCGCCGCTGCTCGAATAACCTGAATATTTAGAACCCCTGGATTTCATGAAAATGGCCACTAGGTGCGTGACGGTCACACTTCTAGTTTCGCTGGCCGCACTATAGTTTCACATTCATTTTTCTAAATAAAATTATAACATTTTAGATTAGTTTAACAAATGTTTGTTTTATCATTTCATCACAATACTATTTATTTTTTTAAACATAGTTCCTTTAAGCTACTCAAATATTTATTGTTACTTGTTCGTGATTCTTATATTATCATATTATTATATTCGTCATTTTTATACTATCATTATTATATTTGTATTATTTATATTAGCATATTATCATTGTATTATCTTAATTATTGTAACCGGTCCGCGCACATAGGAGACCAGCGACGAATCTCAATATGTTCAGTACCCACCGCGGATAACGACCGCAACGTTGTGCAATACCTTCCGTTACCGAAATTTGTTGTATTTATTCTGTGCTAATTAATCATTGTACACTGTTATTATTATTACCATTATTGTTGTGTAGTCAAGTTGTTTTTTTTTTCTTTTTTAAATAGTAGTCAACACCATCGAACAAGATAATTGAGTTTATTTTATTTACGTCCTCGTGTCCGATTCTTAATTGCTACCTTCTTATCAACTACAAAAAATATCCATTTATACAGTCCACATACCTAAGGAACATTACTTATAAAGTTATATTTATATTTATTAGTGGTTATATTTCAATCGCCCAGTATTTTAGACTTAAGCATTGATTATAGAATAGATAGATAGTCCATGGTATAGAGATATTAGGCTACTAAAATTATGTTTGTTCTTGCTGCCGATAGAATGCGTTGAATAATACAAAAAATAATTATTTTACAATCTGTATAGATAAATACAGAACGAGCGTCGAGTGCTGCCACACTGGGCGGGGCGGGCCACGGGGTGCTGATAACTCAGTATTGCATTGCGGTCAGAGTTATTTATATACATTTTATTGATATTTATTTCCTAGCACTCGTACCTAATGATTTAATATTTTAAATGTATGATATAATATGAATAACGACCCTCTATTGACAATTTAATAAATTGTAACTGATTTCATTTGACATTTTTCAAAAATAAAAATATATTTCAACATCGTTTAACAATAAGTCAAGTACCTATATTATTATAATGTTAAGATGGTATTAACATGTTTAACTATATATAAACTATAAATAGGTATAATGCATTTAAATAGTAATATATTTTACAAGTACCAAAATAATTATAACTTTGTATTATAGTCAGTGTGGGATCTAGGTATCAGGAGGCCGGGGTGCAACTACTAATTGGTGGCCCCTTAAAAAAAATATTGGTCGATATATCACTTACCTATTTAGATACGATTACGAATCATGTATATTTATTTTATGCATATTGATACATTAAATGAATAAAAAACACAAAAATGTAATTACCCAAATAAATAAGTAAATCAAAAAACACAACTATTCATACACCTTGAATATGATGTAGTAATTATAATATCAAGAAATGACAGAAGTATAAAACAAGTTTAAAGTAAATAAAATATAAATTAATAATTAAAATTCAACTCACAATACCTGAATATGAAATTATTAAGTAAGTAAAATAAAACAATAAAAATATAATTTATATATAAATATAATAAAATACAATGATAATATGGTATACTTAATTGTCAGTTATATGTCATTTATTTACACAATTGCATATCACAATTTTATAGTAACAACAGTATAAACACAAAGATATGGTTGCAAAAGATTAGCAACCTACAAAAATAAAACAATACAGGTAAACTTGTAAAAGAAAGAAAATGTTTTACTTCTCAGGCACAGGTAACACCAAGATCAGCAGGCTCTGCAAGTTCTATACTCAGTGTATCAGCAAATATATGGATCGATTGAAAAACAGATTAAATCAACTCATAGGTACAATGTCAGAACAAAAAAATAATGAATACATTAATATAAAATTGTTATTATTTAAATATGGTTTAATACTTTAAGTTTTGAAAGTTTTGCTAATTTTGATGTGGATGAAAACATTTTTGTTTTATTAAATATTTCGCACATTAAAAGGTGTTCAATTATATACAACTTATTCTCTAAACAGTTTGTCATTGATTAGTTTAACCATTTTTTAATTGTAATATTATTTTTTACAAGTTCAGTTAATTGTTGTTTTTATAATTATTTTCAAAAACATTTAAAATTTTATTTACAACATTATTAAAATTATTTGATGGCGCTTTAAACCCACTTGCATCATTTATTGGAGTGTAGTTTTCATTCAGAAGAAGTAATCGTTTTTTATTACATAAATTTTTATTTGTAAACAGTTCATGTTGACAAAAGTTACAATTAAATTTGTTTATACATTTATAACCCTAATATCCAGCTAAGTATGCAACAGAACAGTCCTCTAAAGTAACATCATTATCAGTATTTACATTTTTAATAGAGTCCTCATCAGATGATATAGAAGAAAAAAGGAATAAATTAGAAATACACTATGTGTCAGAATCAGAATTTAATTGTCATCTTCTAAGGTTGCCTCAAAATTTGTTCTAGTAGATGTGCATAAAGAAAAAATACAATTACTTCTTACCGAAGTCCTAATCGTTCTGGCTGTTGGATTTTTGTTATAACCACCCAACTCAATAAAATCTGCAGTGTTTGAAGCAGTGCTACTTAGAAGTTGTCCTGTTTGTATGCAAGTTCGGGGGGGAATGCTATTGACAAATGTACCTATTGTGAAGTTTTTCCTGTTCAATTGAGAACAAACTTGAGTTTCCTGCAGAGATAAACCAAATATAATAATTGTTTGAAAATAATCATACATATGGAAATTTATGGGTGTAATGACCATACTAACTATACAATGTTTTGATAATGAAGCAAGAAAAAAAAAAGTATCTAACTATTATTACTCCAGTGTAATAAATAATACTTTTTTTGTTATGTATTAAAGCATTATAAAAATACTTTTATAAAAATATTTAAAACAAATTTTAAATAGGTATTATTTGTTTTTTATAATTAATTAGTACTTAATATGAACTTAGAGATATAGTTTTTTTTATAGATTTACCTAAATTGTTCATTATAGTTACCTACACCAAAACTCCAAAACAAAAAAGCAGTTTATATGTGTTTGATAAATAATATACAAATTACAAAATAAGTTGTTATCCGAAATATTTTACAAAAAACGTATCACTTAATAAAAGGGATTTATAGCTAACTTGGTGACAAATCTAATAAACCGAAAAAATAACACCTGAGCTCTTTTTATAAATTTAAAACATTTATTTACCCGAATTAATTATCCAAATTTCTCTTCTTTCATCATTGGGAAAACGGAAAAAACTCAAGTTTGGAAATGTTTTCTTCGACTTTCCACAATTTAAAAATTGGCATTTGTTACCAGACATTTTTAAAATTACTCACAAGACGTAAAAGTAATAAAAAATAAAGGAAGTAACAAATAACAATAAGGCAAAATACTTAGAATATAAAACAAGCAAGAATCTTTTTCATTGACAAGTGACAACTGCAGAGAAGAATACTTAAGACTATATAATCTAATCGTAATTCGTATGTTCACACAGTAAACGGTAAAATATAGACGAAATAATGATAATAAAATGATAATCGATTTTATCGATTATAACGGGAATAAATATAATGGTACTTTAATTTTTAATTTTACATGAAAAAGAATTCTATAAATTATTTTTCGCCGACCGCGTGATTGCCTTCCCGTACTTCATGACTATCTATGATAGAGGTACCACCACCTTGAATCCCAGCACCCACCGCGTACGTAGTTCATCTACCTACGATAGAGGTACCACCACCTTGAATCCCAGCACCCACCGCGTACGTCGTTCATCTACCTACGATAGAGGTACCACCACCTTGCATCCCAGCTCCCACAGGGTTCGTCGTTCATCTACCTACGATAGAGGTACCATCACCTTGCATCCCAGCTCCCACCGCGTTCGTCTTTCATCTACCTATGAGAGAGGTACCACCTCCTTGCATCCCAGCGACGCCAGCGCTCCATAGCGGTTGCATCCTACGAGTAGTCGCCAAATATTAACATTGCGTTGGCTATCTATCTATTCTATAATCAATGACTTAAGTATACATACTATCGTACATAGTATAGTTTATTAATTTAATTTTTATTATTATCATTATTATATTTTTTAAATTTTTTGTATCAATCTTGAAAAATAATAAGTCAAAATTTAACTTAAGTTTATGCCTAATAATAATAATAATAACATGTTTATTTATTATTTATTTTCTTATCTTAAACATACAGCCAAACGATGCCTAGGTGGTATGCATTTCCTAAAGTTGGTGTCATGTTTTTGTAAGTCATTTTCAATTGTTTTAAGTAAAATGTCGAACGTATTCATTGACATCCTGAAGTATCCATGGAATTTGGTTTCGTCGTCAATAAGTTCTTTGTATAAAGTGTGAAATTCACCTTCAGTTTCACGCTTTTTCCATGCTGGGTGATCCCAATACTTACGGTGTGCTTGATCTTCTTTTTCCTCGTCGGCATCGAGCAGAAGAGCTATTATAGCAAGTTCTTCAGTTGAAAAATCCATTTCTATTGATTAAAAAGTTCAATTTAAATTTACTAAATACTGTCAAATAGGACCCGTGTTAAGGGGGGGGGGGATGGAAGCTTTTTCTCCCGAGCGCCACAATTTTTTTAAACTATGGGCCACCGGCTCAATATAAAACAATAAACATCCCTAGCTAAGGCTTAAAGAGGGAGGCACTCACAAATTGATTACCTTGGGTGCAAATGACTTAACACGGTTCTACTCACACATTGTATTATTGTAATACAATTTAATGAATAATTATCATAAAAATAATAGGTTATAACGTTAACTTATTACTTACTCAAGGTTTTAAAAGAAGTTTTTACTTGTTTTTTAAACAAATATCTTAGGTTAACTTCACTCAACAATACGTAAGTAACTAGCACGTGGTTGTACTTTCGATGCCCGACTTTAACTGATGACAAAATATTCTATTAACACGGACAGGGCACTGAATAGTGTGAATACCTGACCGGGCCGACCCGGACGTGCCAAAATCTGGCACGGACCCGGCCCGGATACGTCCCGGAGCAGTGAGAATAGACCTTAACCGGGTCACGCAACGCGTAAATAACGTAATCAGGTAATCTCGGCACGCAGGATACACAAAAACAATTGCGACGAAAGTGATGTGCCCCGAGGCTCGCGTCTTGAATTACGGCCTGTCGGGATCAGACGACAACTGATGAGCCGACACGACGACACAACACGTTCGCGAATATTGGCGGCGAGCACGTGCCAACGAATAACGGTAACACAACGGCAACAGCCCGACGATGCTCACAAAACACACACACACGACACGACACTGTCACCATACGGCACCAAAACAACGGCTGGACGCGACACGAACAGCGAAGCATAGCTGGGAGGTCACTGCGGGCGATCTGGCCGGAGTTCACGAGTCACGCGGTGCGCTGTCTCGCTGGCTATCGCACAGACCAGTTATATTGCATGATAAATCCGGAAACAAGTTCGAATATCTATATTCAATCAATGGATTCTCATTAAACCATTTAGAACTAAAACTGTGCTGTTTACATTTGTTAATGTTGGGATTTACCATAATATGATTATAAAATCATTTTTTTAAAGTACACACATTTATTTATAAATAGCGTATACGACCCAGCTTATAATATTATAAACATGGAATTAAAAATTTGATTGAATTACACTGTATAAAAAAATATAAAAACTTACCGGAATTAAGTTTTGCAGTTTAATCTGTTTTGATAAATGTTGTGAAGTTTCGGTCGCACTTTCGAACGAGTGTTTAGGAGCGCTGACATGTTTCTCATTTATCAGTTTACCATTATGTATCTTCTCTTCGTGTTTTTTCTTAAAATCGTCGTTAAATCTACTGCCACATTCTAAGCACTCAACTTTAACACGTTTTCTCTTACGTTTAATACTTGTGGCACTCATTATAATAAATGTACAAATATAAAATTATATGATATAAAACAGTTTAGAAAATTATATAAATATTATGTGCAATGTGCAGCGTGTACGTGTAGTGTAAGAGTTTCGTCTATGGTACACAAGTCTAGTCATTAAGAGGACGTTACACCGATGATTTTCATTGTTAAAAACACATTTACGCAGTCTGAGTATAACTCGCTTAATTTAGGTTTTAGAGTAAAAACGCCGATAGCAAAATTAAAAGATGACAATATTTCGGAGGGCAAGACGGTGAGTGGTAAGTGGTAACAATGAATTAAACATCATAATACAATTATTAAAGAGGGGCGTAAATTAGGGGAGAGGGTGTGCAAGTATACATTTTACTTATCACGAAACATCATACACAAACGTGTTTCGGAGTTTATATGCCTGAAAATAAAAATAGACTATTCGACTTCAATTTATTGAACACAATTTATTATTAGATATTGAATACATTTATGGACTTTTGAATAATTTTAAAAAGAACAAATCGTAAGTACCTAATAACTAATTTGTATTTTAGTCTAAAATTGTATTTTATTTGAAGCAATTATAAATTATAATTTTTTTAAATGTACGCAAATTGATTTTTTATGTACCAATTTAAAGTGAAATATTTATTAAAAAATAAATTATAGAGTATGAACATTAAACATTTTTAATCAAATTTAGGAATTTAGAAATCGCCAAATCGTAAAAAGTTGTATAAAATGTTTAATATTTACACCTATGGTTTGAAAATTCAATACAAGGTTCATTTTTTTCAAATTAATAAAACTTTAGGGATCATGTTGAAGACAGAGTTATAAGTGTTGAAGAATCTCCAGTTCAAATTCGGTCGAACAATGCTAATCAAAATTCGAGGAAATTACATTGTTTATAAGGTACCTATATATAAGTTGTTGTGTATGGGGCAAATAGTGTTTGTGAAGTTCAAGTCTATCCTGGTCTAGATACTTTTATGATGATTATACATCATAACAAAGCTATAAATAAAAATTAAAAATTTACTATATTTTTTTATCGTTTGTTTAAAAAAAAATCCCTTTTACATACATATTAAATTCTGAGTTCTGAATATATTAATTTTACAATGATTTCGTCTGTTTACCCATAACTTGTCGAAATAATCCTTCAATTTAAAACTTCAGGGGTAGTTTTCGGTGGAAAATTGAAAATCCTTGGTGCAATATAGAGGTAAAAAGTAAGAAGTTTCCAGCAGTTTTCAAAAAAAAAAAATCGGCAAAAACAAAAAAAAAAGTCACCAAAAAACGAGAATTTTTACACAAAACCAGTTTTCGACAAAATCGATTTTTTTATATAGTTGTAACTCAAAAACAAACCTCTATAATTACTTGAAATTTTCACAAAATTTTAATGTTAGTATTATCTATAGTCTATTCGGAATAAGAAACGTAGACGGTGGCCGACTACTGCGCATGGGCGTGGCCTCACTACGCATATCGAGCTTTGGCACCGTCGCCTCATTCTATTGTTGACCAGTAACGCGAACAAATAACTTAAAATGCATTGTTTACATTATTTTCGCATGCGGTAACGAACTAATACGGCGACTACGGTCGTATGTCAGCGGCCGTCGTCAGTAAAATAGACACACAGTGGGAGAAACATCTGTCCGCCACCGTCGAAAACTGGTCGCCGCCGTCTACGTTTCTAATTCCGAATAGACTATATAAACAGTTAAATTTTCAAAATATTCTGGCTTTTTCAAAGTTATTTATAGACAACTAAAATTTTTGATTTTTCTAAATATTTTCTGTTTGAAATATCGATAAAAAAAATTTGAATGCCCAAAAATACTTGAAAATTCAATACAAGGTTTCTTATAAAATTCTTATAAAAAAAATTTTGAATGCCCAAAAATACTTGAAAACACGATACAAGGTTTCTTATAGGTTTTTGTTATTTCCGTTAAATAAAAATCAAAAATCGTTTGTCACAGTTTTTTTTTATGAGTGTTTAAAGTTAAAATTTCTACGAAATATGTCAAAATTCCCATTATTTGCAAGTTATTATGATATTGAAAATTTATAACATTTTTATTATTTATATCTAAGGCTGAGGTCACAGTGACACCGACGTCGGCCGATTCGACCGACGACCGACGTCGCACAGTGGGAGGAATACGAGTTCTAGCTGGCCAAAATGTATAGAATTAAACCTTTGTTTTAACTTTAAATTGATATGAATACTTATACACAGGTACTTTTTGATAGTAAATAAAGCACTATCGATTATATTTATTAGGTCTATTAGCGTGGCACAGCGATAATATCTGTTTAATGTCATTAGATTATTGAATTCTGTACAGTTTATCATTTTTGTTTGTACGTTGCAACGCATCGTTGTAGGCTTTTTCCAATAATTAAGAAAAATTATTTTTAAAATTATTAAAATGGACGAGCCGATGTTGGATTTAGAAGGTATGATTTTCATTTAAATTTATTATTTTGATAAAAATACATACATAATTTAGGTCTTAAATAATTTGGGTTTTTAGGTATTAATTTTACTCTAAATAAGGTAGCAAATAATTTTAGAGCCTCTTAGAGGTTTAGTTTATAGCTTTATATAAGTCTAAAGACGTGTACTTTAATATGATATACTAGTTTTTACCCTCTGAACCCCACTAATTGATTTATTGATGTTTTTTCAGACCAAAATATAAATAAACAAAATATAAAAAATAGTTGTTTGTTTGACATATGTTTGGAAAAAGGGTTTAGTACACATTCAAGTGAAATGAAAAGTTTATTGATGGATTATTTAAAAAATAGACTTGGTAATACATGTAATTTTGATAATGAAGAAATTAAAAAATGTTTATCGAATAAAATTGATGGATTTTGTAGTACTGCGAATAAAAAATGGAAGGAGTCGAAATATTGTATTAGAAAGTTTAAAAAAAAAATGAATTTTGGCTACAATTACATTTTGATATTCCTTACGTAGTAAATTGTGATATAAAACCAACCGTCGACAAGTGCCGGTAGGCCATTCAAAGTTTTCGCTGACCTAAGTGACCGTTCTAAACGTAGGCATGTTAAACATTTAAGAGAGACGACTACGTCAGATGAACTAGTTTATGCTGCAAAATCTACATTATACGTAGAAGGAAAGCGTGCAGCAGCCTATGTTGTTTCACAAGTATCCGAGTTTTCACCTAAACGTGCAATTAAAATAAGGAAAATGTACAAAAATCCTAAGTCCCACCTAACCCCATACACAGAGGATGAGGCTCTCGCATTTATGGTTGATACTCGTATGACCAAAAATTCTTATCATTTAACCAGATTAGGTGCCAAAAAACACGGAGCTAATATATATCCCTCCTATGATAGAATACGATTGGCCAAAGAGAGGTGTTATCCAAAAAATATTATTATAAATGAAGTAGGAGCCACAGTTCCTCTCCAAGATTTATTATTTATTTATTAAATCATACATTATTAAGATTGTGCGAAACACTTGATTTTGATGATAATATTAATTATGGAGAATTATATACACAATTTAAATTTATATGCAAATGGGGATACGATGGGAGTTCTGGCCACAGTGAGTATCATCAAAAATTTCGAAATACGTTAACAGACGATTGTGATGAACGCAAAACAAATCTGACAGATTCTAGTGTTTTTTTATTTTCATTAGTTCCTCTGCGACTTGTAGCAAACTGTAAAAATACAAATGAAAATTTTATTTTATGGGAAAATCCATGCCCTTCATCAACCCGATATTGCAGGCCTATAAAATTTAGCTACGAAAAGGAAACAACAGAGGTTACCCGAACTGAAGTTATGAAACAGAAAAAGGAATAATCGAATTAAAATCATTAGATTTAAATATTAATAATCATATTATTAGTGTAAGTTATACCATGCTTATGACAATGGTTGATGGTTTGTATGTACTATAATACATTAACCTTTATTTAATATATTAATGTGGTTAATTTTTTTATTTTATACATTTTGGCCAGCTAGAACTCGTATTCCTCCCACTGTGCGTCGGTGAAACTCGCCCGATTATTTTATGTAAAGTAAATATTATACAAGTGGTCTCAGTGCCTCCGACCGTATCGGCCGATTACGCCGACGTCCGTTATCCATCGGACGAAATTCAATTTCGTTTGTTTATATCGGCCGATTCAGTGACGTAAATCAGTTCAAACACAAATATTATTTTAAAATATTATATTTTCATCATGGACTGAGAGCAATTAATAAGTTTGGTCCATGAAAGAAGGAGCTTATGGGACCAAATCTCTGGGATGAAATCGCTGTATTATTAAAATTGACTGCTTTTGGATTTTTTCTTTTATGTTTTCCAATATATAATAAAATGTTGATTTAGTCATTCTCATATAACTGAAAAAATCTTCCTCTTGTTCCAAAGTTGGTGAAACAATGTATGGAATTCTCCATATTTTTCCTTTTCCTTAAAAATGTCATTCGTGTGCAGGCCCGTACTGGCAGCTGTTATGGGGCGGTTGCAAAAAAATTTAAGGGCGCCTAAATTTTTGTTATTTTATCCTATATATAGGCTATAAGTGAAAGACCATTAGATTACAGGTTAAAAAAAATCTTAATATTATTAGTTGCTTTGTGCTGAAAACAATTAAATAAATAAACACCAACTTATTGATAGTAAAACTTTTATTTTAACTTAAATCAAATAAACATACGCTTTTATAGTTGTACCTTTACAATAATTAAATAATAAATTGGGAAAAAATCTTATTATAATAAATTTAGAGTGAAAGTAATCGATTGATTTCTTGGCTTAAAGAACACATCTTATCAATTATACGATTCCCGTCAACTTGATTTAAAATATCTCGTTCGCATTGCATTAAAAATAAACATTCTAAATTTTCCTGTGAAGTTGTGGACCTCAATCTTGTCTTTAAAAGTTTTAGCTTCGAAAATGTACGTTCACATGTTACTTGTGTGAGTAGAAGGGTGAGTAGATATTTATACACAGTATACAATTCTTTATATTGTATAGAGTACATATTAAATTCTGTTAATATGCGCAAGGAACATTTTAAACATCTATTACATGTCTCATCTTTATTGCACTTTTGAGGCTTATCGAAATCAACGTCTGTCCATTCGTCTTCAATGTTATCTTCGTCTAAATTATCGTATGCGTTATGCAAATCTGTATTAGATATCAATGGCCATGATGTAGCAAATGATACGAGTTCATCTTTAAGTTTACCTCTATTATCTATATTGGGTAATAGTTGGCAAATTTTTTTTAATGCATTTGATGGAACACCATTTTTCCTTATGTCTTTGAACCTACGAGGGTCAAAACATTCTAACTCTAGATAAAGTTCTTTATGTAATAAAAAACGCGTTTCTATACTTTTCAAAATCGTGTCTAATGTATAATTAAATATCGTTACACGAAATCTATCAATATCATCTATAATACATTCATCTTGAGCAAGTTCTCCTGGCATGCGTTTTATGGTTTTTTTACGTCTTATTGGAAGTTCTTCTTCGATTTCAATGTCAATTTGATCTTCGTGATTTTCAATTTTACTTTTAAAATAAATAACAAAGGATTTGGCAGCTTTCATTGTATCGTCAAAATTAGCTTTTATCTTTAAAAGACTTGCGTAAGTACAACTTATATGGTTATAAGCTTGGACAAAATCTAGATTTTTAGTCTGAAGATAATCTGATAATGGTGTGGTTATTTTAAAAATTTGAAGAAACATCATTGCCACTAGTATAGTTTCAAAAGAACAAAATTTTTTTAAAAGAGACAGTGCATCATTTCTTGTTTTTGAATTAAATTCTTTAGAATTCAAAATGTTGTACAAGGATACCAATAGTTCATAATAAATACATTTATAGTGACTTTCAAGTTGAAAGTCTCCATTCTTCCAAAAGTCAATACGCCCAAAGATTTTTACGATAGCATCATTCTTACTTCTCCATCGGGTCGCTCCTATACTTGCTAATCTAAGAGATGGATTTTCTTTTTCGTACACAGAAAATCTTTTATAGGACTCTTTAAAAAATACATGGACTTCTTGAACACAACTAAAAAATGAAACACATGTTGTTAAGCATTGGGTCGCATCTGAAATAACTAGATTTAATACATGTGCATAGCACCATGTATGAATGTGATTAGCGATTATTTCTGATAACTTTGTAGATACACCATTATATTGTCCACACATGTTCGCAGCACCATCAAAAGCATTTGCAATGCAATTTTCTAGAGGTAAATTGAGTACATTTAGAGTATTACATAGAGTATCAAAAAGTGATTGTCCAGAAGTAGAAATGACGTGCTTCAATGCTATTACTCGTTCACAAACTTCATCGTGTATTACATATCTAAGTACAATTGAACATTGATCAAATGAAGATAAGTCCATTGTAGTGTCCATCATTATAGAAAACAATTTTGCTTCTTTGACCTGATTTGATATGATATTCTGAATTTCATGGCCAATGTGTTGAATTATATTAGTAACAGTAGTCGAACTCAAAAATGTCACCAAGCTTCCACGACCATATTTCTTGTTACCTTTTGCTTCTGCTGACTGATAAGCTCTTTTACTTTGCTCAATTGATTTTTGTACGTGGGACTTTAATATACCGTCTGTATTTGATAAAAGTAAAATTATTTCTAAAAAGTTCCCATGATTCAATGAAGCATCATCCAGTTTATAGGCAGCTTCGCTCTTATCACCCCTATAAGGTATGCCTTGTTTTCCAATCAGTTTAATTACATCTATTATTTGTAGAAGTACACAACGCCTCTCAAATACTTCTTTCCTTTGTTTCTCCATTTGTGCTCCAAATAATAAATGTGAAACGCTTTTTTCTTTTTTATCTTGCATATAAGATTCTGCAGATGAAATATGATGTTTAGAATGTTCATGTTCTTTAACGCGTTGGGTAATATGCCTCCAATCATTGAAACCAGAGCGAAATTTCGAAACATCATTTCTATACACTAAACATATGGTACAATATAACATTTCATTTTTTTCGTCATATGTTAACCACCGTCGATTGAATTTATTTCCTTGGTCACCGAAAAATATATTTTCATTAAATGGCAAACGCTTTTGTGACGTATTATGTGGCTGGATTGGATGAAACGAAAAAAATGTACTTATTTGATTTGTACTTGGTTTACAAAACATACTAATTAAATTTGTTATTTTTAATTCGTCAACAAGATTAATTGCTGTAATGGATCCGTCCTTTATTTTTTCAAGTTTTTCAATTTCCATGTCTTGTGTTTCTATTTTTTCGATTCCCTCGATGTCTACTTCTTGTTGTATTTCTATTTGATAATCTTTTATTTCGTTATTCGTGTTTTTTAAATTTTGTATTTTCTCGATGTCTACTTCTTGTTGTACTTCTATTTGATCATCTTTTATTTCATTATTTGTGTTTTTTAAATTGTCTAATGGCACTTCTAAATCACTAACATTGCACGGATTGCTAAAAAATGAATTAATTTTCCGCGAAGTGCTAGCAATCGAAAGAAGATCCTTTTTCTTTTTTGCTGCACGGAACTCATGACCACTCTTTTTCTTTTTTTTAGAGTCCATTTCAGCTACAATACCAGTAAATGTTAATTATAAAATATAGTAATAATAAATTATAATATGTTTTAAATAATAACTCAATATTAAATTCATATTTGTTAAGAAATAAATGTGGATACATTTTTTTTATTAGTCAGTTCAAATAAGATTATTTTAGTAGGCAGGCACCAAAAAAAAAAAAAAGCCAACACGTTTTATTTATATTTTAGGCCCTAGAATCTAGAGTGACGACACCATTCACCAATAAATGCACAAATTTAATTTTGAATACTTGTTTTTATAAAATGTTATTAGTTTTATACATTTTATATTTGTATATAATTAAATTATATGTATTGAAAAGAGCTAATGAAATAAAATATTTTAAAATTGTTATTTGATTATTAAGAACATATTAAGACAATTATTCCAATAATTATTTTTATTGGTTTAAAATAAATTTAAATATACATGTATTATATAGGTAGGTACTGTTTGATAAATATAAAATCTCAAAATGCATTGTATTTTAAATACGTAACCTCGTCTTTTATATATTGAATAAAAAGGCACCAAAAACAAAAATAAATATCTTATTATAAATGTCGATAATTATGATAATCTATTAAAAGTAAAAAGTTAAATGTCAAATTACTAGAAATAAAGTTCATCTACTGGATAATTGATAAAAAATACTTACCTAAATAATAAAATGTCAGCAGATACTGCAGGGTTGGACTGGGTCTTTAAACCTGCCCGGGCTAAAACATTTTACCGGCCCTACCAAAATGAAATTATTTTACATTCATATTACAATAGAGAAGATGGTCTGGAAGACACCAAATCTCAATTTTTATTTCAAAATTGAATTTATTACATTAATTAAAACTTAAAAGTTTGGTTAGACAACCCTTTATTTAATATAAAATATTAAATGTCTACAAATTATTATACATAATTATAGACATAGTTATATAATAATTATTAAATAAAAATTGTATATTATTATAATAGTTCTTATTTAAGTTCTTTTCTATTTTCAAATACAATACTTAAATTAAAAATTATTTTTAAATATAATAATAATGGCTTTATTAATTATTGTAGGTACTTACTAATTACTTATTATAAACAAAAGAAAAAACATAGTTATCTACGTAGCACATTTAGGCTATAGGTATTATATATTAAAATATATAAATTATTAATTAATTTATCCAATTAGTTATTTGTTCATTAAGTTACTGCTTTGCGCGACATATTCAATTATATCTAAATTTTTCAAAGAATATATTACATCTCTCTCACACGACATTATAATAAATTCTTCCACACGCTCTTGACTTAAATTACTTCTTAATCTGTTCAAAATATATTTTAATTTCGAAAATGTTCTTAAAAACGAAAACGGTTATTATTCTGAATTTACGATAATTATCGACGAACTTTAATACTTTATCAGCTGATAATCGGAAAATTGTAATAAATGAGCGGGAGTAAAAATAAATTAAAATATCGACGTGCAACGACGACGTTGAAAATAATTCGCTGAAAACTATTTAATTGGCTACCTATGTCTTACGTACACATCGATTCCACTATAACGCGAGTTGCGTGATTTGACTTATTTTAATGTTACTGTATTATTTATTCTGAATTTCAATATCAGCTTTTTTTATGTTTTGAAACTTAATTTTGCTACCTAGTGAAAAGTTGTTCGGTTTTCACAATTATTTACCAACACAAACATTTTATTTTTGATGATTGATTTACATAGAAATATGTGATTTTTGTGCTCAAGACAATAAAGTATCAGAATTTCAATATAATGCTATTTTTTTTTTTATATTAAAAATACTAAAATATGTCGTGCGTGGTGCGCGTACGTAATAAAGATTACTTTTATACAATTTTAAATATATCAAAAAACTAAATACTAGAAAAATTCTAGTTTTATTAATGTTTTTAGTACATAAAAACACACCACATACCACATACGTACAAGAACAATAAAAATTATAAAATACACTTTAAACGTAGGTTATAAATAGGTAGGTAGGCGTAGGCAGATCGCACATATACACGAGCTGCCACTGAAAACAATACAAAATAGATTTGATACTTACACTCGGAAAGTCCGCAGGTCCGCACAACCACACCGTGGCAAATAAATGAATAAAATAAATTGTTAATACAGACTGAATAATTCCACGTAGAAACGAAAAAGTCACATATCAGAAATCTAAAATCGGAATTGTACAGTGGGCACGATAATTATTTATATAGCCATCACGTGATAATACAATAGTTAACTCGACAGTCTCGACGGAAGTCGCAAACTCGCAACCCACCCATACAACATGTATTTTTTTATGTTCGATAACAAAAATAAAAATAAACCATCACGATTATCATCAAAATTATTATAAAATAAGTGAGATAAATATGTCATCTATTTTTATTATTAAGAAAGTTTAATTTTTAAATCTGTTTGTTTTTTTATATAATTGAAATAATTTAAGAATTTTTGTTCTTATACAATTTTTCAAATTTCTCAAAAAAAAATGTAGGTATTAGGAATCCATTTATGAAATCGGCCCTATACAGCCATGGTAGCCCGGTGGGCCAGTCCAACCCTGGCAGATAGGTATTAGATGTTCTTAGACTTCGACGTTCGCACGTCGTACACTCGTAATTTGTTTACACGTTAAGCTCTGCTATACTCTGCGCCACGAGAGACCGCACCACTGTCGCGCATCATTAATGACCTTTTTCTAATCGCGAGTCTATTTTTTAGTTTAGATTTTTTTATCGCGAGTCTATTTTTGTCACATTTGTCAATGCTTATCGGCGCTCATCGTGTTGTTATAGTAAAGTTTTATGGTGGAACATGCCTACATGCGCGAAAATATATACGTATCGGTCGCCGGCCGGGTGTAGTCTCTCGTGGCGCGGAGTATAGTTGGATACTCAAAACCTTATCGGTAACACATTATATTATTAATTTCGATTTTAAAATAACACAGTGGCATGTGTCATTTATGATTCTATCATACAAATATATAAAGGAAAGTGTACTTTGTACCAATAATCAACTCAGAGCCGAACCTATTTATTATTATCTTAGTCCATGGTTTTTGAGGAAAAACATTAAATGTATTAAAATTTTAATGTAGACGCAATTTTCATGAGGGGCGCATTATGCATTGTCATTTTCATGGGGCGCATCGTGCATCTGCCCGGTTGCCCGGTGGGCCAGTACGGGCCTGTTCGTGTGATACTTTCGATTTTTTAATAATAAATATTTAATAGCAGGACTTGTTTCCAAACACAAACATGAGGGGGCATCCATTTTATAAATTATAACCAGCATTTATTGCATTGAAATGAACAACTGTCGGCCAATTTTATCGGCCAACGTCTGATGCACTATGACCATCCTATCGGCCGATAAGATCGGCCGACGTCTGACAAAAAGTATCGGCCGGCCGACGTCGGTGCCACTGTGACCGCAGCCTAAGGTTAAAAACTTCAACATCTAGTTTTCCTTAGTCACAAGTTTGTGACTAAAATTATAAAAGCTTGTTATAAATTTGACAATTGTTTTCATTATAACTGATCTTAAATACGTATACTTTTGAGTTACAAAAAATATAAAATAAGTTTAATCAGTTCAAGTTCAATCGAATTTTAGTTTTGAGTCAACGAATGGAAATTATGAATGCACAATTTTTAGTTGTAATATTTCTACACTAGCATTGTTGCAATTAGAACCTACATCATCTTCGTCCCCGAAAAAGCAAATATTATCTGTAATTATAAGTTTTGTGTGTTTGTACATTTTAAATTTATATTCTTTTTGTTTTTAGTACAATTGTTCAGGGCCGTTTTTAGAGGGTGTCGTGGGGGGTCTCCCCCCTCATGATTTTTCAACATGTCGGCAAATTTGACATTTGAATAAAATTCTCGGCATCGCCAATATTTCATATGTATTTTTATTATTTCCACAAATATTTATATTTTCTATTCAAATTTAAACTTTAATTTATATAAAATATAGGATTGTTGGCAATTTTCAATAATACAATATAATACTACCAACATACTACCTATTATTTAAGTGTATGTGGAGATAACTGATGTGTCAAAAATATCTATCCTAACAGTTGTACTTTTGTGAAAAAATAGGGTTTTCACTTATAACAGTTTCTAAAAATAGAACCGTACCGCGTATCATGCAGCGTATTACAGCATACTTGTTATCAAATAATTTTCCCTCTCTATCATGTGTCTGTTCACACTCTACGCCTTAGATATTAATAACGTCAATATACGAGTTTATACTTACTACTAGTAGTTTAGAATACCCATTAAATATTATTTTTTAAAAGTCGCACAAAACATGTCAAAACGCCAACGAATTAAACTCGAGTGTCTTGATTGTGGTAGTGTCTTCAATAATGACTATAAGTTAAAGCACGAGCGTGATGTGCATGGCGGAAAAAAAATAAAAATCCAACATTTTGGGGCTCCAAGTAACCCATTTACTCTTGCGAAGGCAAAAAGTAAAAAACAATTGCAGGTAAGTTTTTACTACATTCTATAAACTTTTGCTTATAGGAAATTTCATGCACCTAGGCAATTGTGTACTTTAGTATGTCAAAATAATAATCATTATTGAATAATTGAATTTTTAGTTTAATTTTAATAATATTAGTTAAGTATGTTACAGTTCATTTTTTAAGGAAATTTCACTGGGTGACAAACATGTTTTCTCAAAATAAATTGTCAATTATAACCATTGCAAGAATAAAACTTCCATTCTTGAGAGTTTGTTGTAATGTGAACGCTTTTTTTGATGCTTCTCTGTCCTACCATCCTTTTGTATTTTTTCTAATGCAAAAAATGTTGGTACAAAATGTTCCTTGAATGTAATTACAGCATCAAGCCGTTCGACCCATCTGGTTTCGCAAAGCTCCATTAGTCGTCGCTTTTTCGTTTCACAGTCAAATTGGTAGATTACATCCATTATTATGGTTTGTCGTTGTGCCGATATACGGAAAAAGTTAATTGTCTCTTTTATAGATCCAAGACTGTTTCTGATAATAGGAATGTTGCATGTGTCACTCACGACTAAATTTAATGAATGACTAACTCAGTGGACATACAACGCTTGTGGATATTTTTCCATTACTTTAGCAGCACACCCTTGAAATTCTCCACTCATTGCTGCCGCTCCGTCGTATCCTTGGCCTACTAAATATTTTAGATTCAAATTTAAGTGTTGACATGTTTCCAATAAAGTACACATAAGTCCTTTTCCGGTCACATCATTTACAGGAACCAAAGTTAAAAAATTCTCTTTTAAAATAATTCCACTATTAGTTTTTTCAATGTAACGAACGCACAACGAAAACTGTTCAATGCCGCTAATATTAGTAGTTTCGTCAGCTAGTAAACTAAAACACTCTGCTTCGTTAACTTTTGAGATAATCTTATTTAAAATTACTTTTCCACATATTTCTATTAATTCGTTTTGAATTTTTGGACTGGTGTAACTAATAGAACGATTTGATGGCATTGCTTCTATTCGTGATAGATGGTCATTTAAAGTATTGTCTCCTGAATCTACACGAAAACGCAACAACGCACGGAAGTTTCCGTCATTACAGCTTGAAATTTCCGATAATACTGGACCTGAACCACGATGACCTCTTAATAAACGATAAAATTTTCCGATTTTGTTCGATTGTCGCTAAGCGGGTTGTATTAAGCTGAAGACTAATATCAACGATTTTTTTTTCGTGTACATCTATAAAATTCTGAGCAATTATACAAGAAGTTTTATGATATTCTAAATTTGTGTGATAGCGAAATTGTTCTTTTGCATCTTTCCAACGACAGAATGGAGTCACTTCTTTAGAACAAAATAAAAAACAGAATACGCAAAAAGCACCGTCTAATTTTCCTGAATACGAAAGCCAAGGAAATTCCAGTAACCAGTGTCTTTGGAATTTAAGTTTTCTTGTTCCACTAACGGGAAATTTATAAAACTCATTTGGTATCCATCGATTTTTCGAAATCTTATACTTTTCATCATTAGTACACGTTTTTTCTACATAGACACCAATATCATAATCATACGTTTGCGAGTGTATTTGTGTACTGGTGCTAAATGATTATTCATTTAAACCTATTAAGTATAAATAATAGTTTTAGTTTAATGTATGAAATATATACGGACCTAGTGTTTGCGAGTGTTTGCGTGAATACGTATGAACACAGTTAAATAGTTCAATTTTAGAGTTCAATAGTAATAGTAATGATTATATTATATTACAATAACAATTGCCTTACCTGAACTAATTTCATTTATTTCTGATGTCTTTGGTTCGTTGTAATAATATGGATCATGCTGGTCCCTACTTCCCACATCAAGTTTAGGTTTTTTTATTATCCACTTATCCATTGTTAATATACTTAAATTTTTTTAACACAAACACAAACGACGTACAACGATTATTCGATAAAAAAAATAATAATAATTGTGAAATAATCACTACAAATGGTTCAATGGTAGATCAAATAAAATGTACTGCCTTAGTAATATACATGAAAACGACAATACCAATATTATCGATTACAGAGGCTAACACACTAGGTGATAGATCGCACAAAACAAAATACGTTTAACCATTGATTATAAATACTATAGATTGCTCACTGGGCGGTTTTTCGGTGGTCTACAATAAAACTCTCGGTAGATGGCGATAAGAGTCAACAACATTAATAAATTCTTATTTAATTTTTGTCGCTGTCGTTATCGCCGACTGTGGTGAGAGTATACAGGTTTTCAGCGGGGCGTCGGTGCGATACGCATTTTATTTCTTATGGTAGTCACTATCTTTTTTCCTGTTACAAATTAAATAATTGAAATTGATGTTACATCATACACCAAATAATGAATACTTATTTTACTTTTTACTTATTAAACTTTTATTACCTTTTTATTATATTTTAAAACTATTTATTTATTTTGTAGAACACGTAACTTGGCTGCATTTTGGACAGTTCTTCTTCCAAATTTCGCGTTCTTCCGCTTACATTCCTTATATAATTTTGTTCTAAATAATAATTCGATTATATAGATGTAGTGGTTAAGGCATTCTGAATTTCGAATGTTGGGGAAGTGTTTATCAATTTTTTCATTGGCCTTTTCCTTCAGTTTAGATATAATTGCTTTAGAGCTATTGATTTTTGGGAATTTTTTTTCAAAATCGTCTAAAAAAATGTTGACTATTTCTAAAAGTTGATTTGACGGAGCCTTAAGTCCTTGAATAGGGTCGACGTGATCTAATGTTTTATACATTAATAACAGAAGAGACTCATCATTTAAATTTGTTTTGCTTAATGTCAAATTTAATTCGCAATCACAACAAACAAATTTATCCAAACATTTTTTTGCTAGATATCCAGAAAAATAAGTTACTGAGCATGTTTCCAGTGATAATTTATTCATTTTGGTCAATGGGCTACTATTTGAAGTCGACGAACTGCTGGAATCAGAATCCGTTTCATTACAATTTTATTGTGTGTCGGTGAAACCGTCAATTCTTCAGTATTATTCTCAACACCAATATCTTTTAAAACGTCAACAGTCATAAACTCGCCATCGTCGGTTTCGCAGTTGCCACAACTTGAACCACATCGCATTAAACTATAAGAGCATATATGCCCGAAACAACATCTAAATATTCGAGCTGTTGGATTCCTGTTATACCTAATAAATATATTTTAGTATTAAAGTAAAATAAATAAATATACAGAAAAAATTTATCCTAGAGCATTATCGGATTTGTTATAAATTATAAAATAAATTACCAACTTATCGTAACAAAAGTAACTATGCTTACCCATTTTTTTGACGCATTATCGAAAATAAATATTCTAGTGCATCTTGTGTCAGTTGGTTAGTCATAAGGAAATATTCTTGATTTGGGTTTAAGTTCATAATTTCCAATTTTTCGGACTCATACATCTGACGAATAGCAGTAGTTGTCCACAGAACGTCCACAAAACATGGTGGAGTGCTAATTTTTTTTGTTTTATGACATATTTTCCGAGCATTTTTAAACATAGTATGAGCGATATCCAAATTTTCTATTACTTGCGGGTTTCGGTCACACATTGGTCTTCTATTAGGGTTTGAATCATACAGATTCTTACTATTCGCTGAGTCAAACATGTTATTCAAAATATCGATAAAGCTAGCAGTGTTATTAGCAGTCGATGATTTCAGTTCTCCGGTGGCAATACAGGTTTTTATTGCTGTGGAAACTGAATGACTAAATAATTGAATCGCCAATTTGCAATTCATTTTCTGAAATGGATTAGGTGCTAAATAAGTTGGTGTAATCTTTATCATTGCTCGAGCTATATTTTAGATTCTGAGTGAAGCGAAGGATCTTATGGTTTTACAATGATGTTTATTTATTTTTTTATTTTTTTTCTGTAAACTCTTTTTCGTATAGAAATCCTTGTCCAAAAGTTTCGTCCAGCAACTTTTTAGATTCGAAATTGAACTGAGATGGTACTTTTGAGAGGTCATTTTTCAAAAATGTCCATAGCTTTTCCAACAATCAAGAATAACGTTCGAAAAACTGAGTAAAAACGGTGAAATCGGTAAAAATCCGCCGTAAACGAGATTTTCACTGTTCAGATTTTAGGTATTTAGTCATAAATCGAAAAGTATTGAAGCTAGAAACTTGAAAATTTTATCCAATATCAAATACATACTTTTTTATATTGGACAACATTTTCAGAACAATTATAGCACTTTTAACTTAAATATAGAACTTTTAATTTACCGAATTGTTTGAAAGTTATAATGTTATATAATTTTAAATATTTGACAAAAAGTTCTGAAAATTTAATATGACCTTACTCATATACCTACCTAATCATCCTAACAAAACTTCAAAAATCGTGAGTCAGGATTTTTTTTTATACACACTTTAATAAATTATTATACGATTGTTTTTAAAATTTATTTTGATTGTTGAAAATTTGTATCTAATAACATTTTTAATATTTGTCAAAAAGCTCTGAAATATTAAAATGACCTTACTTAAATAACTATACTTTCTTAAATATTCTAAAAAAAAATTTGAATATCGTTAGTCAGAATTTCTTTTAATACATGTTTTAATAAGATAATATAAATTCGTATACGAAAATATTGGCTGTTTTTATGTTAATTTTTTGCTTAAAATCTGTTTAAAACTATTTTGGTGTATCTGATCACGATAAAACTTGGAACGTAGATATAAAAACATTTTTCGAATCTTTTGGTGACAGAAAATTTCTAATGAGTTATAATTCGCGGTTGCGCGTGAAAAAGGAGTTAAGTCAACATTTTGTGCAAAATGAGTTATTTACATCAAAAAATGCAGAAAAAAAAACTACGTATATTGTGTCAAAAGATATAAGTCAATTTGAATTATTGCATGTATTATTTCATAGCGCGTTTAGTGTTAACTCAATTTTTATGTGCTACAAGAGTTATGTCACGAATAGCTACATATATCTTTTGGCACCGAACTCTTTGTGGTGCACGAGGAGTTAAGTTTGACTTAAATCTTTATGCACAACAGAATAATGTTGATCACTGTTAAAGATAAGTCAGCTGTTTAAACTAATAATACCAATATTACTGCTTTTGAACATGGTTGAAGATATTATCTACAACCATGGCACTGCTAAAATATGTTTGTTTATCAAAATAATAAAATATAATAGATAATGTTATCATTGACAATAATTTAATTATGGCCTACAATAGTTTAATACTTTAATATAGTCATGATTAGAGTGTGATTTCTTCTAGAAGTTTCTTATTTTTATATCTTATTAATATTATTATTAATATAATATTGTAATAATAATAATTAATAAGTATGTTTAGATCAAGGAAAATAGTTGCTCTTGTAAAACCCTCAAATACTGAAGGTAAGTAAAAGATTTAATTAAAATTCATTGCCCAATACAATAAAATTGGTTTTATAGGTAAGTATTATAACAATTTATTATTCATTGTGATTTTTATAGATAATGTGAAAAAGGCAGAGTATGATTCACAAAAAGGTACCTAGCTATAACTTAACATTCTAAACACTAACTAAACATTAACAAGAGTTAATTTTTCTTTAATTTAAATTCAAAATTTGTCCAACTTTGAATTTATTTATGTTAATATTCTACTCAAACTATTAAACTATTTATATAACATGTTTTCAAATAATGAATTATTGTATTAACTATTTATTTTGATTATCTTCATTTAGTTTTACACTTTTATTAACACAATACATATTACATAATATTAAAATATTATATGTTTCACTTTTTGAATGTAATAGAAAAATCAAAGTCATATGTGGAAGAGTGGTTAGAAAATCATACATTTACCAGTGGTGATAACTTTAATATTGATGATGTTTATACTGATATAAATATAATATCACCTCTTGTTGACTATGTTGGAATTAAAAGTAAATGTTTATTTTAATAAATATTTTCAATAACCAACAAGTTTTTAGAAGTTATAATTAAGAAAAAAAAAATAATGCCTTAGGACTAGCACTACATGATAAGAGAGGCCTTTCTAGTCCAAAATCGAAAGTTACTGAAGATGTAAAAGAGGCAATTAAAGCTCATTTATTGTCAATTCCTAGTTATGAAAGCCATTATATCCGAAAAGATTCTTCCAGGAAATATCTGCCATCTCATTGGTCTTTAGCTGACTTATATATAGACTATACATTAAAAAATCCAAATAAAAAAGCCAATAGAAAATTATATGAAAAACAGTTCCATGACTTAAACTTGTCGATAAAACAGCCAAATAAAGATACATGTATGACGTGTGACAGATTGACAATGGCGAACAAAATCAATTTTCAAGAGAATATTTCCAATGAACTTAAAGAACATCAGAATCAAGCTGATTTAGCATATGCCATGAAATCCAAAGACAAAGAATTGTCAAAAAATGATGAGAAGTTACATACAATAACCTTTGATATGCAACAATGTCTGCCAACTCCAGTAATATCCAGTTCTTTAGCATTTTACAAGCGTCAACTCTGGACGTACAACTTGACAATTCACGATTGTGACAATGGTCAAGGACATTGTTTTTTGTGGAATGGAACAGTAGGAAATTTTAAGCAATACAAAAACTCATTCATTTTGTAGTACAGAACTTATAGATTTTAATGATGTCATGAACTAAGTTAACTGTTGAATACCTGATCTTGCATATTTAATTTAACTTTGTTTTTGCTCTCCTGAAAAATTTGATTTTAATGACTTAACCCCTTTTTAACGCGCACCCGCGAATTGTTATAACAATTGAAGTTTAAATGAGTAATATCTAATTGAATATTTTATGAGGGTTTAATTACAAAAAAACTCACCAAAAATTATACAAATAACCGTAAAATACGTAAACAGTATTTAAATAATAATATATTATATTACACTGAAGCTTTGCTCAGAATCGTTTTATACTAAGGAAATGAATCATCATTTCTTTAACACTTAATACATTCATCCCAATATCTTGTCCGGGGACCGAAGGGACGAAGAACGAACTTTTACCACCATCATCTCACTTCCAGCTTTTTTTGAATCTATACTGTACGTATTTTTAATATCGTATATTGACACAATTTTATTACCACTAATTTCGAAATCTCCATTCAATAAATTGTTTCTTAGGCTCTTCATTAAATGTGGTATATCATAAATAAGAAACAATTTTTTGCCATTTATTATAGTAGTTGGTCCTTCATCTGTTCTTCCAAGAAGTTTAAACATACGTTGATTCTGAGTACCCTGATCACAAATAATGCAAGTCGGTAATAAATTAAGATTTACAATTTCTTTGACGCAATTATTAACTATAGTGATTAAGTCATCTCCTTTTATACCACTACCGGTAAAAAAATAACACAGAGGAAATTTCCAATTATTATAAATGCAACGTACCATGAAGACTAATGCTTGAGAACCAAATTTATTAGTTCGTCCTAATGTTCCCAAATCTTTAAACCCTTCAATCTCGTCTAAATTCTTATTATTCTAAATTTTTATAACTACCATAATTGTAAAAGTGGTATTTTTTTTGGGATTAGGTACTTCAGTATTTGGCGTATTATAAATTGCGAGTCACAACTTTCAACTTCATGAAATAACTCGTGAAATAAGTAAATTAGTAAAATGTAAATAGTAATGAACATGTGCGATGTGCCGATGTATCTGATATTATAATTTATATGGTCGTATGGCACGTCTCGCCACAGCCGACACCGCTGCCGGCATAGGTGACTACTAGCGATGACAACGTTATCCGATCTAACTAGCCAAGCGACCGTGGCGCCTTGTAGCGGCACCCGATTATTACAACAACGCCGAAATCACGGCCAGTGAGCAATCTATAGTATTTATAATCAATGGTTTAACCATTCGGCAGGCGCGTATGCACGTTTTGTACGACAATTATAGATTTATTGACATAACTTTTATCTACGTATCCCGATTAATACTATTTTTACTATTCCACAATGACATATATGTTATAAATACTTAATAATTGTTATCTAATCTTACGTATTTTTCAAATTATTATAAATGTATATTATTTCAGTCAACTCCATCCGATCCACATAGGAGTATTGATATTATATAACCGATCATAAGTCACAATCAGCAAGTTAATCAAAAAAGTCGTTAGCACTACTATTATTAAAGCCACCTAATCGGTCTGTCAAATGGTTATCAGTAAAATTTCTTAAACGCTTTCCACTCGTCGTATAGTCAGTCGTAATCTAGTTATTGTCCGAAACGCATATAATTGGTTTTCGGCACTTTCATTTATATTTGTTTTGATCTTTTAATATTTTGATATTGCGTGGTTGAATTGGAAAAAAATTATTTTGAAAATGGAAAAGGAAGGTACGTACTCAATTTGTAGCAAAAATGTATTGATATACTGCTTATATTATGCTTTTACGAAATATTTTAATGAAGTCTAATATGTTAATTTTAACCAACAATTATTAGATAATAGTGTTTTTTTTAATAAGTATGGTTTTATCGGAGTATATTTTTTTGATGGGCATTAAACCGGGACATTTATTTATAATAAGCTACCATAACATTTTCCGCCCACATCCGCCATTTTGATTCTGAGCATATCAAAGATATTATTATTATCTACTAAGATGCTCAATTTTTTTCTTATATTTCTGTAAATGACTTCATATCAAAAAAAAACCCTAGGAGTATGATTGATATATCTTTCTTATACAAAATATTGTTTGTAAGGTAATTTGGCATATACATTTTGTCTATAAACTGAAATAACAAAGAGTTACAAGAGAAAAACAACAACAAAATGTTTGGTACATGGTTCTTTGATAGTTTTAAAAAAACTTAAAATTCAGACAGTATTAAAACTGTATTACAATCTATATTTATTTTTAAAATAAAAGTTATGAACTTTTGCAGATTTTATTATGTTGAATATTATAGAATTTGTTTACAGAAAATATTTTGTTAAATCTTAAATTTGAAGTATTTTTGTTTTTTGGCTTGCAGCTTCTCAGGTAACGTATAAGATATTTTCTCGAAGCCAATTATGTGAAATATTAAAAGATTGTAAAGGTAAGCGATTAGAGGAAAAGTATTTGTTGTTAGAAGAAAAACTTATGAAAATAACAAAATATCCAGAGGAAAAAAAAATGTCTTAAGTCACTCTTTAAAGTTTTTTAAGAGCGATTATAAAAAGAAATGGATTGAGGCTAGTTATAAAGACGAGCGTTTCATAAAAAATAACGAAAATTGGCTTTCGTCATCGATTAAACTGCCTTACTGGCCTGTAAAGCCAACAACGACGTTGAAACCCGGACGACCATCCAAAACATTCAAAGAGCTAAGTGATTGTAGTAAGCGCAGAAAAACTAAAGATCTACGTGTGCAGGTACCAGTTGAGGAGTTGACATATGCAGCTAGTGTAAGTCAGCGCACATCAGGAAATAATAACGCGGCAAAGTTAATTAAATACGTGACTACCACACCAACCAGAACTAAAAAATGTCGTTAACTTATTACTACTGCTCAAAAGCAATTAATAACTAAGAAATTTACACCACAAGAGGCACTAGCGATTTTTGTAGAAGGAGACTTCACCAGAAAACAGTGGGAAGTAATACAAAGTGCTAGTAAAAACATTTATCCCTGCTACTCATTGATAAAAAAAGCCAAAACGGAATGTTACCCTATGGAGGAAGCGATAACAGTGACTGAAACCTGTTCCGAAGTTCAACTTCAAGCCCTACTTGACCATACTGCATTGCGTTTGTGCAAATATGTCGAAGAGGTGGTAAAAACGTGTTCAGAAGAAGAAAAGAAAAATATGGTTTTATTATCAAAATGGGGTTGTGACGGGTCGCAACAGACCCAGTACAAACAAAAATTTCAAAACAGCAATGACAGTGACGCAAATATTTTCCAAACCTCATTTGTTCCTTTAAGATTAGTTGTTATTATTGATGGAGAAGATATCAAAATTATATGGCAAAACCCAGTTACTTCTTCTACTAGATTCTGCAGACCCATACGTATACGTTTCATCGCTGAATCTAAATTAGTAACTAAAGATGAAATAAGATACATTGAAAACCAAATCAAGGCCCTAACAGAAACAGAGGTGTCCACTCCTAGTGGAACAGTCAAAGTAAAGCATACTATGATGCTAACAATGGTTGAGGGGGAAAGTGTGCAATGCAGCCACCGATACTGTTTCTACAATGAGATGCTTCATTTGTGGACAAGCTTCAAAAGATTTTAATAAATTAATCCAACCAAAAGAAATTAATGTAGAATCACTGAAGTGTGGACTCTCAATTCTTCATGCTAGAATTCGATTTTTCGAATCGCTTCTTCATGTAGCTTATAAATTGCCACTGAAAAAGTGGCAAGCACGATCTCCTGAAGACAAAAAAGTTGTCAAGGAAACAAAAGAAAAAATACAAAGAGACTTCAAAGATGAAATGGGACTTTTGGTAGATATTCCCAAAGCGGGATTTGGGAATACCAATGACGGAAACACTTCAAGACGATTTTTTGACAACCCGGAATGTTCTTCTCGGATAACTGGAATCAATATCGATTTGATAGTTAAATTCAAAATTATACTTGAAGTGATTTCGAGTGGCTATAGCATTGATCCTGTTAAATTTGATACATTTGCACTCGAAACTGCAAAAATGTATATAGATCTGTATGGTTGGCATCCCATGACACCAACTATACACAAAGTCTTAGTTCATGGTGCAGCAGTGATAACTAATGCAATTCTACCAATTGGCCAGCTATCGGAAGAGGCATCTGAGGCCCGCAACAAGCACTATCGACAATACAGATTGCATTTCGCTCGAAAATTTTCACGAGTGGATTGCAACAGAGATATATTGCATAGGCTGCTACTTAGTTCAGATCCATATATAAGTAACTGCCGACAAAGGCAACACAAGAAAACTGAGCCCTTTTCAAAAGAGGCAGTCAATCTAATGATCGCAAACGCACCTCCAATACCGCCAACTGGAGACGATCGTGATAGCGGAAGAAATATGGAAGATACTGAAGAAGGAGATGATGAAGAAGATGACGACAAGGAAGATGATTATGAAGAAGAAGACGAATATGATGATGGAGAAAATGACGACAAACAGTATAATTCTGATTAAAGTACTTTATTTGTTTTTTTTTTTTTTTTTTTTTTATTTATTTATTTATTTTTATTATTTTTTTTTTTCTTCCAAATTTATAAAATTATTTAGTTTAATTAATTAATTAAGGTCAAATTGTAAATTTTATATGATAAAATTGCAAAAAAAATCAATAAATAATTTTGATCGGTTATATTATACAAATACTCCTATGTGCGATCGTACGAAATACCTCGTGCCTGGTCGTCGTGATATTTTTTTTTCATACAAATATTTTTCTTTTTATCTATTTTCGTGTATAGCTGTTTTTATCTCATTATGGACGATATTATAACTTCGATAGAAGATTGTCATAATAATTTTTTACACCGCACGTCCACGTTCATATCTACAATATCTTCGTGGAAATACTCATATTCCCGTAGGTGGTCCCCACATTATATAATAATAAAAGCTGACAACGAGTAACCCGGATTTTGTCCGGAGACCGAGGTCTCCAGAATCGTGCGACGACCCACCGCCTATAGGCAACTCGGTGCCCCTCGCGGTGGGTGCCGGACAACGCGGCTAAGCCGCGTAGGGGTATGTGTCAATGACCCCGTGACACCCGGGGTTGCCAAATCCCCGTTCCAGTTCGTTTTCGCCCACTGGTAAGCGGCGGATCTTTAAATACCACCCAGCGAAACGCACAAGCCCGTACGAATCCAACCGCACACGGGCGGGAATGGCCCGAAGACCATCCACGCCCGTGATTCCCGGACCCGACGCATAAGGCTAAGGCGGGGGGCGCTCTGGGAATCCCGTACTCCCGACCGTTCTCGCGTCGTCGGTTGGACATGCTGCGTGGCTATGCCACTACCGAAAAGACGTACGGTTAATCCCCCCCCCCCGTTAGTACGCCACTGTTTATCATTATTTATCTACCTATGTGCAAATAACAGTCATTATAAATCATAATCATTCACTTAACCCAGTATTTTTTAAACAATTTATCATACTTTTTCATGATCCGTTTACCCAAATAAAAATTTGTTACATAATTTTAAATTTCAAATAATAAAATGTAATCAATAATCATTATTGAATATATCAATTTGAAACAAAACTTTTTATTAGGTTATAATATATACAATACATATACATAAATATAAATTTAAAATAATAAAAGATTCTCTTTAAAAACATTAAAGGTGTAATCAATTATATATGAACTCTACGGTTTTTCAAAGTTGCCCATAACGTTGCTATTTCGTGCATATCTAATTGATCAACTATATCTTTTTCTATACTTAAAATCATAAGACAATCTAATCTATCATCACTTATAGATGATCTTAAATTATTTTTTACGAGGCGTAGTTTGCTAAATGATCTTTCATTTGTTGCAACAGTTACTGGCGCAGTCAATGCCAATTTACATATTTTATTAGCCCATTGTAAAATGTGTTTCATTTCTTCAGATTTATTTATAAGAATTTCAAACGTACTTGAATCACTACCTTGACACATCCCAAATAATATTTCCATTTCTGCTAGAACGGCATCTATATCTTTGCATTTTGCTTCTTCAGAATTGGGAGGAAATAATACCAGTGCACTTTTAATGACATCTAGTGAAATGTTTTCTTTTTTAAGTGGATATGATAACATTTGGAACAATGGCTTCATTTTTTCAATACAACTTTTCAAATTGTCCTTTGATAAATTGATTAATGTAGATAAAACACATTTGCATTCTTTTCGGTAAAAAGTTTTGATAGAATAAACTACTTTTGTATTTGAATTTGGATCTAACCATGCTGGAGGTTTTTCTGGCGATGGTGAAGTTTAAAATCAGCTTCAGGATTAATTCCAAGGTTACTTGAAAATGATATTGCACTCTGAATTAAATTGTCCATAGCTTCATTATTATTATCAATATCATGTAAATTGTTTATTGTTACATCGATTAAATTAGCAGCATCAATAATACATACATTTTTTTTCTCTAGAGTTTCAGTGAGCATTTTGAGTTTATACATTATATTTTTCATAAACATTAATGATATAATAAAATCAAATGAGTGCATTTTTTTGTTCAGTCCCAATGCTTTTGTTCTAGTAAAACCATCAAAATAAGTTGTATTACAATAAATATTTTGTAAAGAAATACATATAACTTCAAATGAATTCCAGACTGCTTTGATGGACTCGGCTCTTGCAGTCCATCTTGTTTTAGATAAGTTTTTTAATTGTAATTTATTCTCTATGTCCATTTCATTATTTAAAACACTATAACGCTTAGTACTAGCAGAGAAAAAAACATATAAACTTTCTAAAAATTGTTTATCATATTTAATATAATTAAACTAGCATTACAGCCATGCTCTAAAAATGTGTTCATTCGGTGTGCTTGGCAAGGAATATAATAAATTTCATGGCCTACCAATTGGGAATGTTTGACTTGTGCTCCATTTGATGACCGTGACATATTACTTGCAAAGTCATATGATTGAAATAATAAACCATCTGTATTTAGATTATTCTTCTTTAATACACTAACAATTTGTTTTGCTGTGCCCATTCCAGTTTTATCAATTCCTTCATTTAATTCTAATAGCCTCTCCATTGTTTTTCCTTCATTGTTAACATAACGGACACAAACTGCTAACATATCTTTATGGGAAATATCTGTAGTTGTATCAGCCATTACTGAATATAAATTAGCATCTTGAACTTCTTTTACAATAATTTTTTTAACTTCATTACCTAAAATTTTAATCATTTCATTTTGAGATTGAGGTCCAAGATATGACACCTTATATGAACGCATTGAAATGTCTTTTATCCATCGATTCATGAAAGGATTATGTCTTGAAATCAATTGTACAATCTGATTAAAATTACCACCTGATTCATCTTCATCGCCACGAAATGCCAACCCTTGTCTTGATAATGTTCATACAATGTCAAACAAGATCATAATAATTTGCTTGTTAAACCCTTTATCATGTTCTAGTCTAATTAATTCATTTCTGTTTGCTCTATTCATAATTACATCTATATGATTTGTGTTTTTCATAAAATTGCAATAATCATCAAGGGAAGCTTTATGAGATAATGAAGTGAAATGTTGTTCTAATTTACCCAACTTAAATTTACCTCTACTCTTCATTTTGTGCCATGTTCTAACACCTTCATCTACCCAAGCAGTACTTGAAAACATTTTTCCTGATCCTTCAGGAAATAAACAGCAAGCAAAACCATATGCAGCATCTGTTGCTTAGCTATACTCTAACTTTGGATATTCATTATACCAGGATGGATTAAAACTTTGTTGTTTTCCTTCAGCAATATTATTATTAATTGGAAATTTTAAAAATTTAGGCTGATGTGGGCCAATTGCAATAAGATATTGTTTTTGGGATAAAGTAATAACTCGGTCTCTTTTACCTGGATCATGTTCAATAAGATCATTGGAATTCTGGTTTAATTGATCATCAAAAGGTTTAGAAACATGTTCTGAAACCATTTTTGAAGTTTTTAAAAATAGTTCACACTTTGAATTTAAGTTGCTGATAATATGTTCACTTTCTAAAAGGAATACTATTGGATTAGGAGTAGAATCTGATTTTAATTTTGTTAATAATGCTTTGCATTCAACTAAATCTGCCACAATACCTTCAATATGACCAGCACACGATAACCATGAATTTTCATTCTATGGATATGCATTAATAAACATTAGCAATTTAACATACAAACACTTTTATAAATAAATAAAAATAATTGGGTTTTCATTTTAATTAACTTACACATTCCTCGGAACACTTAATGTTATCATCAATGACAGAATATTTTGTTAGTGTTTCACGAGGTGTTTCATTACTAACTTCAAGTAAAGGTATATCAAGTGATTCTGAAGGCTAAAAAAGCAATACAACAAAATATAATAAAGAAAAAATATAAATATCATAGCTACCTAATTTGCAGATAAAATTATTAAAATCTATAAAGGTCAGGTGGGAGTGAAGAACTGGGACAAGTAGCTTATTCAGTCATTTCAAATATAAAAATACGATTGAACTAAAAGTTAAATTATATTTTATACGTAGCTAAAAAAGAAATACATCAATATTTAATACACAATATAACAAAGAAAAATTATAATTATCATAACTCATTTGCAAATAAAATTAATTTTAAAGACTGGGCTTATTATCTTTATTTTTACCATTTAATACTAGTAATTTATATAATTTAATATTATATTGAGTGGCAAGCATGAAATACTTCTAACTATTTATACCTACTATAATTGACAATTTATTTTGAGAAAACATGTTTGCCCCCAATTTTACTTGGGGGGGGGGTTAAACGAGGAAAATACGAGTATTAAATATAATGAAAATGAAAATAATATACTGACCCCGGGAAATGGCCAGCGATTTTTTCAGATTCATTACGACTTCAATTAGTAAAAACAGGTCCCACTAAACCAAATAAAGATTTCTAATATCCTAGAGATGCGTTAAATCGACGGTTTCCAATTTCTATTTTAAGTAAAGCATTAAAAAATTGTGAAGTTATAGAACGTACGTGGTTAATTTATTCTGTTAAAAATGATGTTGTGTACTGTTTTTGTTGTAAAATATTTAGTAGTGAAAATTATGCATTGACTAAATTTGGCTGTAATGATTGGAAAAACGTACATAATATAGTTAAAGAACACGAAACATGCAAAATACGTTTTAATTCTTTAAAAAAATGGATGGAACTGTCTGCTAGATTAAATAGCAATAAATCCATAGATGCTGCCCATCAACGTGTATTAAATAATGAAACTCGGCATTGGCAAAATGTACTTGAGCGTTTAATGGCAATCATTGAATTTCTTGGTAAACAATGTTTACCTCTTCGATGTTCTTTACGAAAACAATAATGGCAATTTTCTCAAACTAGTACAGCTGCTGTCAAAATTTGATAGTGTTGTATCAGAACATGTTCGCAGAATTTAAAATAAAGAGATTCATAATCATTATCTAGATAAGGGGATTCAAAATGAAATTATACATTTACTTTCTTGAGCAATTAAAAATAAAATACTTGAAAAGTTAAAAAATGCTAAGTATTATTCAATAATTGTAGATTGTACTCCCGATAAAAGTAGAGTAGAACGAATTTCAATAACTATACGGTTTGTTGATATTAACCGAGATACAAAAAAAGTATATATTTGTGAACATTTTCTTGGGTTTATTCCGGTTGATATTACCACAGGTCAGGAACTTACAAATGAAATATTGTCAGGATTAAAAATAAATAAAATTCCAATACAGGATATGCGAGGGCAAGGTTATGATAATGGCTCAAATATGAAAGGTCGTAATTCTGGTGTACAAAAAAAAATTTTAGATATAAATAGTCGTGCTTTTTTTGTACCATGTCATGCTCATACACTAAATTTAGTTGTAAATGATACTGCTAAATCATCAACTGGAGCAAGCAAATTTTTTATTCAAATTCAAGCTATATTTGTATTTTTAAGTGGTTCTACTCGTCGATGGGCTGTTTTAAAAAACATATAACACAATTGACTTTGAAGCCATTAAGTGAAACTAGATGGGAGAGTAGAATAGATGCAATTAGACCATTCAGATATCAAACAGGTGAAATATTTGATTCATTAGACGAAATAAGTCAGGATATATCTTTTGATCAACTTACCCGATTAGAAGCTGAATCTTTAGCTAAAAAAATAAAAAATTTTAACTTTGTGTGTTGCGTTGTTATTTGGCACTCAATTTTAAATCAAATAAATCTAGCGAGTAAAGTGTTACAGAAAGTAACATTAGATATATCTGGCGCAGAAAATATTTTATCTGAAACTATTAATTTTTTTTAAAAATTCGATGTGATGAGTGTTTTGATAAATTTTTAAAAGATGCTGAAACCATAGCTCTTGAATTGGATATTGAGGCTTCTTTTACGCAACAAACTTTTATACGCCCACGAAAATAGAAAACCGTGTTCTTTTCTTATGAACAACCAGATGAACCCAAAATTAATTTAAAAACTAAATTTAAAGTTGAATTATACTTTTATATATTAGACGTAGCTCTCAATTCTCTCGAAGAAAGATTTGAACAATTACATAACCACCGCGATAACCATAGGCGAAACTACGGGTCGGGTCAGTCAGGCCGTGGCCTGACCTAATGCAGACAATACCCTGGAAATGATACAGATGATGGACATATTTGAAGAAACAATTACATTTAAAAGAAAACTAAAATACAGATAAGACAATTAAAATTAATGATAATTCTAGTTTATAACGCAAAATATTGATTTTGTTTATTATAAATTAGATTTTGTTCAAATTTGTGTTGGTTTCACAATAATTTGTGAGTGTGTGTTTTTTAAACATTATTCTATTCGGATAGGTAGTTTTCTAACAATGCTGATAAAATCTCAAAAACTGCTAAGATTTTTTCATATTTTTTTTGAATTTTTAAAAAATATTTTTTTGAATTTTAACGTGAATTATTATTTTCACAGTAGGTACATAGCGATTTTTTCAATCAAATTGTTATTAAATTTTAAATAATTTATTCATCCAGTAAAAAATGTTCATTTTCAGATTTTTGACTAGGCGAATTTTCTTATCTATGTTCTAAGTTTTATAAAGCTCAATTTGATAAATTATTTTTTACAAGAGTTAAAAGTTGAAAAATTACGACTCAATTGTTTGTGTGAAACAAATATTTATATCATGATTTTTCTTTGCCCGTACACCTAAGTTCCAATACATTGTGATATTGTGACTATTTTTATTAAAGACATGTAGATATATTAAATATTTATATAAAAAACACAGCCATGAGCATCAAAATTTTAATTGTCGATTTTTTTTTTTAAATGGAGAGGGGGACATTTTTAAGTATTTTGGCCTGACCTTACACAAATGTCTAGTTTCGCCTATAGCGATAACTTTAAATTTTTGTATGATATAAGTAGTCTAAAAAGTATAACGAAAGATAACATTGTGAAAAATTGTATGGATCTTCAATTGCTACTATCAGAAAATGGAAATGTTAGTAATTCAGATATTGATGCTATAGAAATGACAGATTAGTTAGTAGCAATATCCGAGTTATTAAAACCCAACAGTACTCCATTAGAAGTGTTACAGTTTATTGTAAATAATAACAATTTTATACCAAATGTAGCTGTAGCACTTCGAATTATTTTAACTCTGTCGGTCACATCTGGTGAACGGAGCTTTTCAAAATTAAAAATAATTAAAAACTATTTAAGGTCTTCTATGAATCAAGAAAGGTTAAGTGAACTTAAAACAATTTGTATTGAAAAAGAAGTAATGGAAAATCTGGAATTTAAAAGTTTACTGATTGATTTTGCCCAAGAAAAGGCTGGCAAAATTAATTGTATTTAATATATTTTTAATTTTTTAGTTAAATATTTTTTAATGTTAAATTAATTACATATTTTTAATAATTTATTTCACAGGCCGGCCCTGTACCCAGGCTACGAATTTAGATATCGCAACGCACGCGTGACACCGGCCGGAAAACGCAGTGCATATTAGGAACGCGATTACGACTTCGGTTTAATCAGCGCCGCCGCAACGTGACAAGCCGGGCCGCCCGTAGCATATCGAACGTATTACCTCATCAAAAACATTAACACGCGTCGCCGCTGTACTCTAAAATTGTCACGACACACGGCCGACGCTGTAATATTAATTAACGAGCCACCGCCGTCCCAGCCGAAAACAGATACACGCCGCCCCGCTATTCACGATAAAGGTAGCCACACACGGTCCGGTTGGCCTGTCAGTTATGCCTGCACAGGCCGCCGGAGACCGGTCGGCCGGACTGACGTCAGCGCCCCCATACGTTCCGGTGAATCTGTCCGGCCGCGGCAAGTTTTATATTGTAGAGACATGGCTACCAACGAAGACGTGCTTGCTGTTTTAGGGTTGTTGATAGCCATGAAAAATAATGCAATTAAAAAACGTAAACGTAGACTGTGGTGTAAAAATTGGTTACAACAAAGAAACGAATATTCCCACATTAATCTGTTAACCGAATTCAAGTTGTTTCCGAAAGACTGGCATAATTATTTGCGAATGGACGAAGAAACGTACTTCCAACTTCTTTCATTAGTGACACCATTAATTAAAAAAAAAGATACAGTTATGAGGAAATCAATCTCCCCACACGAAAGGTTGACAGCAACGCTCAGATTTTTAGCTACGGGATAACCTAACCATCCGCAATCGTTCCGCGAGTCTGGCGATGGTTCCACAGGATGGACGGGGTGGTATTTAAGCATTTTGTTCTGCCATCTATAAAAGAACAATTTATGGTTAGTTGTGTTGGAGCAGAGTATGGGTCCCAAGTTTGGAGTAATAGCACACATGTAAACAAAATAGGGATGGGGTGACCTGCCCTGTGAGGGTCGGTTGTGATCGGGTACCCTTGTAGAGCTATGGGGTAAAGATTGTACTGGGTTGGCTGGTATTGAGTGTCTACCTGTCCTGTCCCCGTCATTTACCCTAATGTGCGTACTCTCGTGTGTTTGTGGGCGTTGCAGTGGATCATCCGTGTGTTCTGGTCTCGACGTCGACATACCTAACTCGATTCGCCTGATACTGTCCGCAATTGAACGGTGATCGTCAAGACAGCGGGCCAAACATGACTCGAGTGTTGATAATCGCGACTCTATGTTTGAATTCAACGAATAATCCACTGTGTTTTGCCGAATTATGTTTAGTTGTTCTGACGCGACCTGCATTGTGTTAGTCACGTAAAAACTAGCATTCAGATCTATTAAATTCGGGTGTGAGTTGCCCGGCTCGCTTAGTGTTGAGGTGTGGGGCCCTGCTAACCGCCGTCCGTCCTTTCACTTTCAGCGTTGACCAGGGTGGACTCGTTACCCGAATTTCCCATGGCGTCGTTGGTCACCGATTGTGTTGTGACCTCCGTTTTAGCCTTTTCGGATCTTTGTACCCTAATGTATTCGGTAAGCCGGCCCTCTAGGTCCGCTTTAGAGCCCGATGTGCTTACCCCGCGTTTCTCACACCCGCGCTTAAGTTCAGCTAAGGTCAACTGATTTATTGGTTTTCCTGACATTTCGATAATTCTGTTTTCCTATCTACGACTTACATAGTGTTAAGAGTCACGAACGATCTTTCTACACTTATTAGAATCGAAGACGGCACTAAATTATCTTATTTTGTTTGGTGTTCAAAACAGTATCTACGTAGACTGGATGGCGAGTGCAATGTGCGTGGGTACTATGGTGGTCAAATTTATTATTCTAGTCGGCTGTCTGTGTTAGTGTATTAGTTTCATGCAAAATAATAACTAAGCGAGAAAGAAATTGCAAATTTTTATTATTATTATTTTGTTTACCAACAACGCGTAATAATTTACCTATTCCATACCTGGGTCATCTTCATCGAAAATTGAAAATTCTCATAAACCTTGTTCATCTACATTAGATAACTCACCAATTAAAACATATAATAATTTAGAAACAAATTGTACACCATCACCAAGCACAAACAATGAAACAACAGAGCACACTTCAAAATAGAAGGATTTTAAATACAGCCGTTCTCAGAGAGAAAGAGAGCCAGAGAAAAACATTTGATGAAATATGGTGAAAAACAACTTTTGATCACAAATTTTTATGAGTTTGTTGACCAAGTGGGTAATTTTATTAAACAAAACAATTCATTACTTGAATCTATTGAAGTTCTAGAAAAAAGTACACCGATTTGGACAGAGACACAAGTTGAATCAATTTTCAAAAAAACCAATACTAGTGTATTATTGAAGGCTTTGTGTAAAGCATCATCAAAAAATGTAAATTCTAAAAGTAAACATTGTAATAGGTATGATGACAGTCTTAAACAGTTTTGCGTTTTTCTCTATTTTGTTGGCGGAAGGTTGCTGTATGAAACCTTACAAGCAAATTTAACTAACTCTTTACCTACCATTACTACTTTAAATAGATTTATTTCATTAAATAAAGATAATATTGTAGAAGGTGAATTTAGGTTTGGTCAATTGAAAGAATTTTTGGAGAAAAATAAACTACCAATGTGTGTGTGTGGATTAGCGAAGATGCAACACGAATAACGAGTAAGATAGAATACAATTCCAGTAGCAATAAAATTGTTGGTTTCGTAATGCCATTTAAAAATGGCATGGCTGAAGTTGATGCTTTTTTAGCTACTTCAGCCTATGCAATAGGGTCATATTTTCAAACCAACACAAAAGCTGACTATGCTTACATTATAATGGCAAAACCATTAGAAGATGCGGCTCCACCGTTTTGCTTGAGCGTCTTTGGCACTGACAATAGATTCAATTTTTCTGATGTTATAGATCGATGGGATATTATGAACAAATTAGCAGAGGATTCAGGTATAAAAATTCTTGGATACTCATCAGACGGGGACACACGATTACTAAAAGCTATGCAAATAAAAAACTTATAAAAACGAAAATATGCGTATGCCGTTACAAGATACTGTACATATTTGCACTAAACTAAGAACTCGATTTTTAAAACCAGATGTTATATTACCAATTGGTAATTATATAGCTTCAGCCACCCATTTGCAAACCCTAATTGAAATATATTCAAAAGACAAACATTTTCTTACTCAAACAGACATTAGTCCTGAAGATAAAATGAATTTTAACTCTGCGAAAAGAATGTGCTCACCTGTAGTCATAGAAATATTGAAAAATATCCCAGACAGTCAAGGAACAATAGCTTTTCTTAAAGTAATGAATGATATTCTATTGTCATTTTTAGACAAATCAATTACTCTTGAAGATAGAATTTATAAAATATGGTATAGTTTATATTTTTTACGCATCTGGAGATACTCTATATTAAAAGATCAACGATTTACTTTAAAAACTAATTTCATTACAACTAATTCATATTCATGCATTGAATTGAATGCACATTCATAGATACAACTAATAAAAATTAGAGATAATAATTACAGTCTACGGCCATCTACGTTTATACCTTGGTCATACAGTAGTCAAGCTTGTGAAGAAATTTTTAGAACCGCAAGATCGATGACATCAACTTATTCAACTATGATTAATTATAGTATGAATGATATACTGAAAAAATTAAATAGGATTCAGCTCTTAAATTCTATTCAAAATGACCTTCATGAAAACCAGAAAGACATTATTATAAATGACTTAAAAAATAACCTCGAAAATAACAATACAATAGAAAGTTCTGTCTCAAACTTCAGTCAATCCTCGAGTCAATCAGATATAAGTTCAACTTTCCTCGATAAGAAAAACATAATACACATTTCACAAATTCTACAAAATACAGGAAAACATCTATTCAGTTGAGAGTATAAGTGACGATGTTATTGATATTATACGTGCCAAAAGTTTAAAAAATGCAAAAGAAATGGCAACAAACTTGGTTAATTATAAACAATTCAAAATGCTATAGTTATTTTTATTTAATGTTTGCAAATTTTTTTTTTTATTTTAAGGTATAAAAATATATGGAGATTCTTTGTTAAGACCTCAGTATTTATCAAATGCAGTTCTTCAAAATGTAAATGAAGATTTGGATGAACTTATGGATGAAAATCTATCATCATCTGTTAGCAGGACATCTTCAATAGTTAATGACATTTCAGAAGATACATTTAAGGATTTAAGTAACATATCAGAATTTGGTGATTTTGGTAGTGCTTTAAATTTAAAAGATTTTTCAATATCTGACAAATTCTTAAACACTTATAAGGTACAAATCGCATATAGTTTATTCTTATATATCTTGTTGTTATCGACAATCAGTGAGTGTGGCATAATTGCTCGATTTCAATGAGTTCAATGTTCTATCTCTAAACACGGTATCGAGGACGTCTCCGTAATTACGAAGCCATAGTCCATCTTTTCACATTCGTTCTGTGCAGAGCCATGATCGGCGAAAGGAAATAACCACGTAATCACCGGAATTCATAATTTATAAATATGTTCCTTATGTGCGGATATCGGCCAATTAATTTATTTTATTATTTAATTATCTCCCCGTCCATTGTCCGTCCGCTCAGCGATGGTGTGTAATTGGCAAATCAGAAAATATCCGTTTGTATTTTTCTTTCCTTCGTTGCGCGAACACCATGAGCGGCTAAAGGACACCGTTTATCCGATGCGTCTCGGGGCGACGCCTAAGAACTCTTGGGCGTAGAGTAATGTATTTATTTTATTTTTATTATTTATTATTATACTTTGGCCGGTATCCCTTTTGTTAATTTTAACAATTAATTATCTTATTCTATATTATCTAGTCAAATTATACTTCTGTCCGACCGTGAATTTGTTAATATGTGTGTGGTGTGAATTTTATAATAAAATTGTCGACTGCGATATTTGGAACATTAATAAACATCGTCATTACGAGTTTACCTCCATAGGTTATCCGTAGGGCAAATAATCTCCCTACGTGGCCACAGGCAACGACCCCATGCGCATATGATAGTAATATACGTCTGGTTTGCGACCGCGTATTCCTATGGAGTCTCCATCTAACTCCGTTTAAACACGTTGAGCTCTCAATTACTGCGACACTTATTATTATTATTATTATACTAATTCATTTATCCACACATATCATATACTATATCTACATATTCATGTATGGACCGTAGTCGTTTATTTGTTGAATATTTGATATTTGTTTCAATGTTTTATATTATTTTCTTTCTCTTGAGTTTTTATGCCTTTGGCTTTTCTGAAATAATTATACTAAATTATCGTTTTATTAATATACCTTAACTTTATTATATTGCTGAAACCAATGTTGTTCTATTTTTTTATTTTACTTTCCTGTATTGTTCTTATTTTAACTTATAAATCCTATACGCTCCGGCCTTTGGGTCTCGGCGATAGGTTGGCGGCCCTATACAAAACGGTCCGTTACATAACGCTCCATCATACGTGAGTGCGAGTCGTTACATACTTTATATTTAAATCAGAAAAAAAATTTAGGCAGCGATAATATTAATTCTCAAACAGAGTTTGTTAATGTATCATTAGATGAAGATTCAATGACAGTAGTGAAAAAATCTAGCCTTTGCTGGCTGATGGATAATAAAAATAAAAAAGTAAGCAATGATCGGCTACAAAGGTTTATCAATAATAAGCCTGGTCAAAACTACAATACAAACAAAAGGAATAAGCAAAAAGAACCCTCACACAAAGATAAATCCGAGGATAAATCTAAATCCATTTACAAAAAACCGAGTAAAAAACAAAAGACCAAAGTATTTTTTCAAGATTCAGAAGACTCTGATGTGGAGTTAAAACTATGTGTTAATGGACCAGATAATAATGATGTTTTTGTTTTGGATTCGAAAGAGTTACAAGTTACTAACACCGAAGAAGAACATAAAAAACCGGCATGGAGTGACATTAAACCAGGAGTTTATTTATTAGTAAGATTTATGAAATACAATAAAAAACCTCATAGAGAAGAAACAAAATTTGAGTATGTTTGTTGTGTGATTCAAGTAGAAACTGATGAAGATAAAGGTATCATACAAGTTCAAGGCATGGCAAATGAAAAAACAAAAAAACATTTCTCTATGAAAGAAAATGACACTTCGTGCATTAGTATGGATATGGTTTTAACAGTCCTTCCCGAACCCATACTTGTGCAATTATTATATGTCTTTCCCAAAAACACTGATGTATATGAAAAATAATATTGATTAAAAACAAAAAATAATTTTTACATACTTAATTTTAATATATTTTGTTTTAATTTATTTATTATGTATAAGTATAATATTAATGTGTAGGTACCGAAGTAGGTAGGTAGGTAGGTACTTTATTGTAATTTTATATTAAAAAATATTTTAATTATTTTAAAATATAGGTATAACTGAGGGTATACATTTTATAAAATAATACATTTAAATAGATACCTATATAATGTGTGTGAGTATTCAAATACTTTTTTATGTAGGTATTGAATATGTTTTTAAATATTATGAGCCTCAAAGTATTTTCAAAAGTAGGTATTTTAAATATTTTTTTTTAATTAAATACTAATTTATTATGAATAATTTTGTTTTTGTTTTTGAACATTTTATTATTATATTGCCTACCCTAAGAATAGATTTATTTGGTTTTAAGCGATGACCAAAGACATGAAAAACCTAAAAATATTTAAATTTTATTGGTAATCATAGCTAATCAATGGTAATCAAAGGTAATCGGTAATCTGGTGTACACAAAAGTTAACAGTGGTTTACCGCTCGGATTAAACGCTCTACTAAACACTTTACCACCTTTCTTATCTTTTGACTGACAACACAACTGTGGAATTGGTTTTCCAAGCTTTAGCAATTGATTTTTGTCATTAGTTATCCAACGTCGAAATGGCGTTTCTAATAGTTGAACCTCAGGGTCATATAAAGGATTCATTTTTAGTATTGGTAAAACGCCCTAACGTAATACGAACTAATTATCTAATGAAGAGTCTACAGTTTTACTTCAAACCTGACACCAACACGCCGATATAGTGAAAATTTGAAATACGACACTAAACTTGACTAAAACACTTGTAATACACGTCTTATACAAGCTGTAATATGTAAAACGAAGAACAATGACGACACTACGGACACTAGAAAACAATAGTATACAGACGGAATATAATATACGGACACTAGTATACAATATAACTACACGATTCAGGAACAGATGAACAACAAACCAAAAACTATTCTATTCTGTATTTTTGTACTAAAACGTCTAAAACAATCAATGAATTATCATATTCACAGATAAAGATAATATTTCACGACCAAATGATAACAGACGTGCGACACTGCGACGGCCATAAAGTAATAATACTATAGAGACGGCATTATGCATAAAGTAATAAAACTCTTGATAAAGCTTACGGCCATGTATCAGTCACGATTTAAGATAATCTACAAATAATTTGAATCGTGGTATCAGTGACTCAAGGGGTGGCCATATCATTCTGGAAGTGAAGCGCAAACGGGGTACTTGCAGTGCTACCATTAAATGAATGATAAATTGTAGTAAATATACACATTTATGGTGTTTTCTCCATATTACCCATATAATTTGCTATGGTTAACTAAAGTGACTTGAGTGCTGCACTGGTGACCTTGATGCAGCAAAATAAAATGTTAATAGAACGCTTGTTAAAAGTTGAAAGCGCCTCGGTACGAACTTCGCCTGTTCCCTCCAATGGTTATTTTATAATGCCAGGTTTTAATAACCTGTCTGACTTTCCTGGAAAAGAGTCGTGTGCGGACGCATTAGTTTGGATAAATTCTTTTGAAAGCATCGCCAAGCTGCATAATTGGGCCGAAGAATTTAAGTTGGAGACTGTGCGTACCAGACTAACCGGACCAGCTCGAAATTGGTATATCGGTCGAACTTTCACGACATGGACGTATGGTAGACCGTTTTAAATTAATTTCAAATCGTGTACAACGACGAGACGAAGATGTTATCGAATATTTCCATCACAAATGTAGACTTTGTCGAGAAATTTGTCTGTCATTTCACGAAACGAAACATCAGATTGTTGAAGGGCTGTATTCGAGAGACTTATGTCATTATTTATTGGCACGTGATCACGTGAGTGAAGATGACCTTATGTATTATATTAATGTATTTAACAATATCAACAATGCAAGGTCTTATCGTTTCCGCGAGTCCAACACATCGCAAACAAGGAGTGAACATAATGCGGCTACAGTAAATAACTCCGCAATGAAGAGTAATAGTCGACAGATATCGATTGAAAAAAACCGTTTAACGTCAACGCAAACTACCAGACAAGGGACGCGTCTAAGGTAACATGTTTCAACTGCGGTTCCATTGGTCATTTTTCAAATACATTTCCGGGATGACGTGGAGGAGATGGTCGGTCATGCTTCCGGTGCCATTCCAAAGGTCACATAGCCCGTGACTGTCCAGGTGGAAAAGGAGATCAAGCGAATACTACAATCAACAATAATCGTGAGAATGTGTCTATTTTAGAACGGTCCCCCCAAGATAATGTGCCCCCTTATACATTAAGCATTAATATTAAATATCCTAATGGTGTATCCACTGATATGGTAGCCCTTGTAGATACGGGAAGTCCAGTTAGTCTTCTTAAGTCCACTGTTGTCCCTTTTGTTTCTGGTTCTGTACCCCCTAAGTCCGACCTAGCAGGTATTAATGGGTCCAAACTTGATATTGTTGATCAGTTCTCAGCAGATGTTAGTCATGCTGAACTTGATGTCCCGATTAGTTTAAATTTCCACGTTGTACCTAATAATACCATCAAAAGTGATTGTTTGTTAGGACGTAACTTTCTGTCACATCCTCGTGTTATTTTGAGTGTTTCTGATGGGGAATTTTTAATTAGTTTCAAACAAACGCTCGATATACCATTTGGTGAGATTTTATCCTTAGATTATGACAATAACGATAAACGTGAATTATTAGACCTCGATTTAGATATAGAAACTACATTACCGGTTGAAATTAAATTTAAAATAAAGCAAATATTTCATGACTCGTAAAATAAATAAAAATACATTTTAAAATAAGAAGAACCATCTATATTATATAATATACAAATATATAATCATAATAATATTATATTATAATGATAATATGTATTACAGTACAGATAAAAATAAAACAATAACAAATTATGCAATATTTACACTACTGACCTTTAAAAAGGATCATTTTGTTGTACCAGTTTCTAAGTGAAATATTTTCTGAGCTCTTTTTGCATGCATATTTTATTTTTAAATCAAAATATTTTGAAATTATAGATTTAATTAAAAGATTTACATGATTAGTCATACAGCCATTATCAAAATTATGAAACTGTATATTATCATTAAATACAGAACTATTATTAATAAAAAAATGTAGAGTTTTTGTTTGAATAAATAATTTATGCATTGGTTTATCACACTGATGTTGAAAAGATCTCATCATTTTTTCAGTTTTAGTACATATAAAAATAACACTATCACTTGGATATGACAAACCACCAACATCTTTAAGATTAATCAGAGAACTTAAAAAGTTATCTTTCACACCAAAAAGAGCTCCTACACAAATCTCACATTTAATTTTGAATGAAAGATGACGAGAAACAAAACCAGCAATATAAATAATAATTTCTGTACAAAAGTCATTAAGAGTATTTTGTAGAATGTAATCATGATCATGTAAAGTTAATGTTTCAGGTTCAAGCTCAATGTCTTTACATAAATTTAATTGTGTACTATTAATTAAGTCCTCAGGTTCTGGTTTTTTTATGCTAGAACAATTTAAAATTGTAATATTCTCAAGAGGAATACAATTACCAAGAGCACTATTTTAGATTCTGAGTGAAGCGAAGGATCTTATGGTTTTACAATGATATTTATTTATTATTATTTTTTTTTTCTTTTTTTTTTTCTGTAAACACTTTTTCGTATAGAAATCCTTGTCCAAAAGTTTCGTCCAGCAACTTTTTAGATTCGAAATTGAACTGAGATGGTACTTTAGAGAGGTCATTTTCCAAAATCTCCATAGTTTTTCCAGTAATCAAGAATAACGATCGAAAAACTGAGTAAAATCGTTAAAATCGGTAAAAATCCGCCGTAAACGAGATTTTCACTCTTCAGATTTTAAGTATTTAGTCATAAATCGAAAAGTATTGAAGATAGAAACTTGAAAATTTTATTCAATATCAAATACATACTTTTTTATATTGGACAACATTTTCAGAAAAATTATAGCACTTTTGACTTAAATATAGAACTTTTAACTTACCAAATTGTTTGAAAGTTTTAATGTAATATAATTTTAAATATTTGACAAAAAGTTCTGAAAATTTAATATGACCTTACTCATATACCTACCTAATTATCCTAACAAAAGTTCAAAAATCGTTAGTCAGGTTTTTTTTTTATACACACTTTAATAAATTATTATACGATTTTTTTCGATATTGTCTGATTTCTTTTAAGTTTATTTCTAATGAGTTATAATTGTTATAACAATTGAAGTTTAAATGAGTTATATCTAATTAAATATTTTATGAGGGTTTAATTACAAAAAAACTCACCAAAAATTATACAAATAACCGTAGAATATGTAAACAGTATTTAAATAATAATATTTTATATTACACTGAAGCTTTGCTCAGAATCGTTTTATACTAAAGAAATGAGTCATCATTTCTTTAAAACTTAATACATTCATCACCAATATCTTGTCCGAGGACCGAAGGGACGATGGACGAACTTGTACCACCATCATCTCACTTACCAGCTTTTTAATTTCAGCATGCATAATTAAAAATGCATAATTAAATGTATGAAATGCATTTAGAATAATCTACTGCATCGGCATTGAACGGATACAATCCACATTTTCGAAAACCATATGTAATTGAACTAGTTTGAACTGAATTGAATGCTTCCTTGAAATAATTAACAAATTTTGTTTTAGTTATTGGATTTCCTGATCTCTTGTTTTTTCCAACAACACTTTTCCAACTTGCTTTTAATGGTTTAAATATAGCAACATCACACGGTTGCATAATGTGGGTACTATTCGGAGGCAAGCAGTATAAAATAATTTTATTAGCAGCACAAAATTCAGCAAGTTCCACACTTAAATGACTTTTATGACCATCAAGGAACAATATCACAGGGAATTGTATATTATTTTTAATCAGCCATGGAAAAAATCCATTTGAAATGTATTCATAGAATGTGCTACTCACCATCCACCCAGAGTCAGATCTTCCAATCACCCAATCCTCAGGAAACGTTGCCAATATTGATGTTGGAATTCTTTTATATGGGTATAATACCATTGGCGGTGGAACACCACCTTTTGCTGAGTATGTACATAACACAGTAACACACTCTTTTTCGTGTCCCTGGGCAATTTCATAAAAGTCTTTTGTGTCTTTAGGACCTAAAACTCTACCAGACTTGGGACATGTTTGTAGACCAGTTTCATCACAGTTGAAAAGTCTACTAGGATCATCTAACACATCACGACAATTTTCGTTTTTGTCATATAAATCTAACTCTGTAAACCAATCACGGATTTTTTCTTCTGTAACCGCTGCTCGTGCTTTTGAAATTACTTCTGTATTTCGATTTACTATTTCAGGATTTCTTTTTAAAAATAGTTTCATCCATTTATCCCCTGGTCTTGAATCTTTAAAGGGTGTAACCCGTGGAACATCATTAATAACTTTCTGCACTGAATCTTTGACATCATTTTCTCTCAAAGGAAATCCAAGTGTGGCATTGTTTGGGATCCAATTTTTTGTTTTATTTTCCTCATCAACATTTAAAAATGAACTAGGACCCATTTTCCTAATTAAAGGAGATTTTCCAGATAATTTGATTGACAATGTAGATTTAGGTATTCCATATTTCACAGCAGCTTTGTTAATTGATAATTTTGTGTCTCTTATATCTTTTAAGGCTGAATCTAGGTCTTCAACCGAATATTTGAATTTAATTGCCATCCTGAAAAATATTATAAGTGAAACCATAACCATAATAACTTGTAGCTAAAAAAAAAATTCTCTTAGAATATGGGTTGAAAAAAAAATATTAATTCATGGTTTACTGTATATAACACCTTGTTTTTTAATTTAATAAAGTTTAACATTTACATATATGTGCTTTATTTCAAAACAAAAAATATTTATATTCCTTATGCATGGTTAATGGTTATATTTTAAATAACTTAACAGTAATTTCTCAAATAATAATAGTAGGTATATTGTTCTTAAAAATAAAAACATGTTTATTGCATTATTATATGACATTTTAAACAACATGTAGATATTTAGTACCTATTATATATTTTAAAACTGAATACCTGCCAAATTTCTATTGAATATTAACATATTTTTATCCAATAATGATCCTAAGAGTCGTGGACGATAGTTTAATCGGATAATTCATCGTTAATCTTAACATATCCAAAAAATATAGTATAAAATACCTGTTCAATTACTGGATATATTCATTTAAGAACTATATGTAATATAAACAAAAATATTCCTTGATTTTGTTATTTAATAACTGCAAATTTTGAGACAAATCCGATTTTAGGTTAATATACCAGTAATTGAACACCCATTCAATAACTAGATATTACTGAATTTATGTTTCCAGTAATTGAACACTCAAATAAATAGAAATTAAAAATATTTTTAATACATTCAAAACTTTAAAACGGTTCAGAATGTAGTCTTATATATAATGAAACCATTAATTTTATGATAAAATAAGTATAAAGGAAGTTATTAAGTTCCCACTAAAAAATTCAAAGCTACTTACTTAGAGTTTTGATCTCGGTTTGCCAACAAATGTGAGAGAGCCGTTTTCAGACGTTATCAGTCCGGATTACTATCATACATGAAGTATCAAATTGTGTGTTTACAGTTTGAACATAAGGTCAAATATTTAATTTATTTATCATTACGTGATTTAACCAGACTGTTTTCTTAAATTCTAGATATAACTAAACTTTGTACAATAACTGGAGGGTGTTCAGTAACTGGACCGTTTACCCTACCCTCATCAAGTTGCATACTTGATATATCTGAAGACTGCTACAGAAAAAATGTACATTTTAATTATATAAAGATGCAATAGTATAGTACTATATACCGGTGTTACTGTACTTACAGGTATAATATTTCCATGTGAATTAGTCTCATTTACATAAGATACAAGCTCTTCAGGATAAACATTTTTGGCCTAAATGTAGATGTATATAAAAAATTAACTAATATACCGATACATATAAGTCATGACTAATACGTATTCAAGTAATTTAATCTAATATATTAAAAAAATTCTTATAGAGTGGGACGTTACGGGGGGTACGCGATTTTTCGTTTTTATTCCCCTTTTCTTTTTACTCTTATATCGTATTTTTCCTTAATACTCTGGACCGTTTTATAATCAATTCGGCTTTTTTCCCGATTTTTCTCCGTCCCCTTTTCCCGATTCGACCGGATGAAAATCTTTTTAGGTTATATTGGGGTTATCACTTTTAGTTTTTACGTTATCTACTATTTTAGTTTTCACGTTATCGGTGGCGGCTCCTCCCCGGCTTATCTTTCCTGCCGACCGCTCGCACCGTTTGTTTGCTCTCAATGATAATAGTATGCGTCGTGTCGTCGTATCACGAACCGTTTAAGAGCTCGAGTTTTCAATGTGATTTTCAACTCGAGTAGGTGGCTAGGTAGGTTTAGGCGTTAGGTAGGAGTCAACACTAATCTTTGCAAAGCGATGCACACCGGTTTCGAAACCGGGCGTCAGATACTTAATTATTGTTTTTTTTTTCGTTTATCGTCTCCCGTGTATCATCATGTATTAGACTTTTTCAATGTAATTTTAATATTTGTTTTCATCTCAAGTCATAATTTAACTAAAAAACCAGCATCTAAAACTTCATGAAAATTAAAATACACGTTTTTGCATAATATATTACAATTTTTCATTGCATACTAATCTTAGCCCAAGTGATGAGTTTTAATATATAAATAAATAATTCGTTGATTTTTATTGTATCGTATATCGCCAATCACTGATTTCAATAAATTTTTTTTTTGTAACTATATTTTTGTGTGTATTTTGGTAAATAAATTTTATTAGCCTAGGTGATGAGTCATATTTAAAAGAACTTATTATTACCATCTACATAAAATATTACGTTTTCTAACAAACACAAATTTCATAGAGTGATGAGTGTCTGCTAGACAGCGAACGCCATTTGCCGCCATAGGCGGCATCTTCCACGAATCCAATACTGTATTATCAATATAAAATTGATTTCAATCTCAGTCTGCCACCACCAGTATCTCATAAACCAAGTGATTTTCTTAAATTATTGTACACAATTTTTTTTTAAAGTCTCTCCATAGTCACTTGGTTTTTTTTTAACGATTCTCGCATTTTAATACTTCACAATTAAAATACTCTACGATTCACCTGTATCCCACCGGCAGCTAGTAATGAATAAATATACAACATAAAGTTAAACTAAACTAACAATATAGTTGAATAACATTTTTTTTTGTAATACTTATTACTTACACACTTCATTCTTTTAATATAAATCGAAGGAATAGCAAAAGGCTTCAATTGTCTGCTTCTAGCGTATTCATTAAAACAATGTGCATCAAAATGTAAAGAACAAACAACGGATTTTGGTTTGATTGAACTAACATTAATATTGCACTTGCTATGTATAAAATTTAACCACCCTTCTTTAAAATTACTCTGTGGAATTCTAAAAGAATAAAATATTTTTATTATTTTTATATATATAAAGACATAAAAATATCGTACATAGTAAGCAAATTAAATATTAAACAGTCAATGAACACGGAGGTCATGAAGTCCTCGTTGAAACAAAATTTTAATTCAAGACTTTAAGAAGTGACGAGATTAACATTTTTTAACGTAAAGTTTAGTTACATCCATTACCATTTATGACCATTTGATTAATAGAAGTACTAACCGGTGAAATGTAATATTGTCGTTTTCATTTTTTTGTTTCTGAGTCCGAATGCACAAAATACAGCTGACCATGATGATATATGGCAAAAGACAAACAATTGACTAATAACTTATAATAATTAAATACAAACCCCTAAACACTAAACTAGCATTACTCACAAAATACAGTAAATTATAATATAAATAATAATATAATACATAAATTATAATTTTTAAGCTAATCAAACATTTAGGGTGGGTTGCATAAACGTTCATTAGCGATTTACAGAGCCGTTAACGCACTAACGATCCGTTAAAAAAAATTGGGTGTTGCTTGAACGACTGTTAACGTTAACGGGTCTGTAAATTATCGGCTATTGGACCTGTAAACTATAGGTCGGATTTTGGATCGTTAACTTTTAACGATCCGTTAAATATGGTGATAAGAAATATTAAAATTTCTTATCAGCCACATTTTTTTTTATTATAATATATTAGTATTAATAAAATACACATTCAAAAAATATATTGTTCTTTTACTTTTTACTATAACACACATAAAATATGTCTTTATCTGATTCTGATTCATCGAGTGATGATGATTTTGTTATTGAGGTGCTTCGTGTGTTACCGAGACCACGTTTTTTTCGTGATAGATCCAATCCATTTACAGAATATGATGATATAGATTTTAAGCGGCGATTTAGGTACTTATAAAATATTTGTTTTTACTATTTTCCCATATAATAGATGGTAATGCCCTCCATTTAGACCGGATATTTGGTCTAAAAATGCAGTCTTGTAAAGAATGCTTTTATTTTGTATTTTAATAATTGAGAATTAAGGTGTTCAGATAGTTTTATTTGAATACTTTACAAGACTCAAAATGGGTAAACACAAATAAATGTCTCTATTTTCATGAACTTCATACTCGAGTAATGTTTATCAGGTTGTCTAAAACAATGTTGATTGAATTACTGGACATGGTTCAAGATCATTTATGTCAAAATACACAACGCAATATGTCATTGTCACCAATATTGCAGCTTCTGATTACACTTAGATATTATGCAACTGGTGCTTTTCAGGTGAATATTTTAGATTATTATGTATGCCCCCGATGAAGCATTTTTAACTATTGTATACATAAAAATATATATGTCAAATTTTAGGCAGTTCTGGGAGACCATATACGAATCCATAAATCAACAGTGTGTCGTATCATAAAAAAAGTGTCTACATGTATAGCGTCACTTAAACCAAACTACATTCAAATGCCAAAAACAGAAGCTGACAGAAAATTAGTCTATGAAAATTTCTATAAAATGCGCCAATTTCCTCAAATTATTGGAGCAATAGATTGTACACATATCAGAATCCAATCTCCCAATAAAAATATTGGAGAAAGATTCCGCAACAGGAAAGGCTATTTTTCTATTAATGTCCAAGCCGTATGCAACAGTAATTTGCAGTTCACAAATATTGTGGCTCGGTTAGTGATAATTTAATGCAAAAAACTTGTCATTTATATTAATTATTATTGATATTATTTTATTTTCTATTGATATACAAACATTATTAGATGGCCAGGTTCAGTCCACGACTCCACAATATTTGATAATTCTTTATTAAGAGCTCAATTGGAGAATAATGAATTTGGAGATGCTGTACTTGTGGGAGGTGGAGGTTATGCATGTCGTAATTATATGATGACACCTCTTTCCAACCCTACTACTGAAGCAGAAGTACAATATCAAGTAAGAAAACCATATGATAATTTCATAAAACAACTACAATATGTTTTGCCCTGTACAAAGCAATAACTGCAGTACTTGAAAGTATTCGAATACTTGTATTTAAATACTTTTTTTATATTTCAAATACTTTTAAATATTTTTTTACTAATATAATATTTTAAATACTCATAAAATACTTTTTATTTCTATTTTTACTATACTAAATACTTTTTTTCTTTCTAGTCTACTCCAAATTCTAATTACCAATATTTCGGAATGTACTATTTAAATTTTGTTTCTAAAATATGATTTTATAATGGATCTAACTTCTGAGAATTTATAAATTAGGTTTTAAAAGAAAGTATTTGAATAAGTATTTTAAACACAAAGTACACCAAGTATTTAAATAACTATTCTGAATATATTTGAAAAGTATTCTTAACAAGACTGGCAATAAGATATTATCATATTTTTAGAAAGCACAAATCGGCACAAGAAATGTCATTGAAAGAACATTTGGTGTTTGGAAAAGGCGGTTTCCTGTGCTATCTGTTGGAATTCGAACTCAAATCCCAACTACTCTTGTAACTATTATAGCTACAGCAGTATTGCATAATATGCTTATCAAATCAAATGATCCTCTACCTGTAGACGAAACTCTCTTAATTGATGATTTGCGTCAACAAGTTCCTGTCTTTCTTGTTCCTCAAACTGGGAACATTAAACGCAGAACATTAATTGACACTGTATTTTCATGATTAAAAATAATATTAAGAGGACGTCTCATGTATTGTCTACTACTTACAAATGTATAATATTTATGTATTTTTTTTTTTTTTTTATTAAATAATAACTGAATTACAATATTTCCTTGTAATAACAATAAACATCTTTGTATATCTAAAGACAAATAACACAAAAATTATTTCTAAACTTTGAAACATAAAAAAAAATATAAAATTAAATAATAAATGAATCCAAATAAGTAATTGGACATACCAGTCTTTATTTTCCCACTAGAGATGGTAATTTTATAAAATATATAAAATAATAATAATAATAATAATACACATAATAAACTCCCTGTTTAAAGTTGTCAACCCTTGAAAGACATATTATTACATTCCTTAACATAGCTGTATAATGAATGTTCAAAATATGTACCTACTGCAAAATAATTAGTTATTTGCAAATTTTTCTTTTTCTAAATGCAAAATGTCTTCTTGTAGTTGTAATTGTTTTTTTCTTGAATCCATTTCCATTTGTTTAGTTGCAAGTTCAGTATTTAGTATATTAATTGTTATTTCAGCCGCTTGAAGTTCTAATTTTGCTTTTTTCATTTTTATATCTTGGAACTCCGACAAAAACTCATTTTTAGCTTCCACTTTATTCATTCTTTTTTTTGTTAACTCTTGTAACCCTTCACAAACGGTTTTTTGTGTTGAATGATACTGTCCTTTAGGAACAGTTACATTTTTACTATTTTTTTTTGCTGATGAGGTACTATAAGTTTGATCTGGAATAGTTGTGTTGGATGGTTTTGATTTTGGCATATCACTTGCATTTGATGTAACTATTTCGCATTTTTCGTTTGATGAAATCTTACCTAAAGGATAATTTATAAATGAATATCTATGTTTATGTTACCTATAACTATTATGTGATTGCTTACCCCAGTTGATTTGTTGTGTACCAGCATATGTTAAGTCTTCAAAAGAAACATTAAACTCATCCATTTCTTCATTGTCGAAAGTAACAACTTCTACAATATCCATACTATCATTGTCATCCTGGATATTTTTGAAATTGTCTCTATTATGGTTTTCTATCAGTTCTAGAATTAATTGTTTAACAAAAGTTATACTTTCAATTTAGTCTATGTAAATTAAAATAATAGCCAATATTCAACCTGTATAGCTAAAATCATCGTCGTGTGGATTCACAAGAGATTCTATTCGGTCACCTATAATTCCCAAAACCTGTTCACTGACACCTGACATAGTTTTTGAGTACTTCCCACCCCCAGTTTTATATCTTTCAACCTGCATTTATTAAATACCATAATTATTATTTCATTTTAATATTACAAAACAAATTAAGTAATACTTTATCATTTTTATTTTCTTTTTTTGCCGTTTTGTTCAAATTTTCAAAAATTTGCTTGATTTCATCAACTGTTTTAAAACCAGATGTTTGATGAAGATTGTATGTTTCTGTAATATTTGACCATACTTCATCTAGTTGATACGGACGACTATTTAACTAAGTAAACATGATACATTATAATCAACTGCTTTGGGTAATTTTAAAACTTATTTCAGATTAATGATGGATACCTACATAAGGAATATACAATTAATTCCCAAAACATAATAGATATATGACGTCATGACATATCACATAGGTACATAGCTTATCTACAACTATAAATATCTATATACAAATATCTATAATTTGTTTATAGAAAATAAAAGTTCCTGTGATATTTTTTTGCATTTAATAATTTAAATAAAATATAAAATTATTGATAAGAAAATTACTGGCCTTAGATAGAAATAATATGGCTATACAACAGAAAAATGCATTTTTTTAAATATTAATACAAATTTCTCATTCAATTATGTTCTTAATAACTCTGAAATTCAAACCAAGTGAACTTATGAAGTATTTATGATTATAATTAAAATGTTTTAATGACCGTAGATAGAATAAATTAAATATCAATAAAAAACAATTCTTAAGAGTAAGGTGGCCACAGGTGTTGACTCCACCCTACTGTACCTATTACTAATGACTATAATTTATATAATAATAAAGCTTACTATTTCTGAACGGTATGACTGTACTAAATCTACAATTACTAATTGGTCTTCATCAGTGATATCTTTCATACATTTATACATTGAAACCTATGTTTAAAACAGTAGGTAGTGGTTATTTTAAATATAATTTATATAAAATAAAAATTTACTTTATCAGAACTCAGTTCTTTTTTGGCTCGTCTCTTTGCCATATCGTAAACATTTTTTAATTGAGTTACTGTTCTTTTTCCAGTTTCTGGGTTATTGTTATTGTACTGAGAAGTTATATACTCCCACGACTGGGTTTTCCTCTTTATGTTAATAGAATCAGTCTAAAATGCATATTAGTATGCTTATCACATTGTAATTTATAATTAACTATAAGGTTACCAGTCAAACACATACCTTAATATTTTCAATTACGTTCTTATGAGGAATTATTAGTTCCATTAACATTTCCTTTTCTTTTTCGGTAAAGTTTTTATTTCTCAAACGTTTGATAGCCGAAGCGCCCGTAGCCATCATCAACGAATAAACACACGACGTGCCGTTTAATATAATATTATTATATAATAATATAGTAATATATAGTGATATTGTAAAAACGAAAAATAATAGCACAGAAAATGGTACAGTAAACACGATGTTTGAATATTTTTCGAAAATATTTATAAATTATTAATTATTAATTTACACTTGATAATATAATCAGCAATCATTGTAATCAAATTAAATGTGGTATAATTTATTTGGTAATTATGGTTATCAATAAAATACAAAATAATAATAATCTTTTATGCAACTCATTTTTTTTTTTACAAGCCGTTAACGAGTTAACGAGTGATTAAGTTACAGGTCCGTTAAAACATTTACAGACTGTTCTTTATGCAACCCGGCATTAATATCAACAACGTCTGTTATCATAGAGTAATTTCGATTATCTATTGATTATTATGATTTAGGTTAGGTTCAAACTCAAATTATTTCTTATCACTCATTGATGGTACAAATATTTATTATTTGCCCGGCAAATTTTGCCGAGTTTCATTATTATTCAGTAAATAGCAATTAGCATTACAAAATAATTTATTTTGTCATTCTATTCAATATTGACCGGTTTTTTTTATGGTTATTAATTAGTTTTTTTTATAAACATGACATATCATCTAAGCAATCACGCTAGAGGCTTAGACAAAGATGTTCAGGAGAGGTACATTAAAAAAATAAGTGTACTTGGAGGTTTACGTGATCCCTATATTTTAATGAAGGATCAATGTTTACAGTGGACCAATAGTTTAGATTTAGTTCCAGAAGTAACTTACCCTGATATTTTTAATTATCTAGTTCTTACTAAAAGTGCTTATACGCTTGACGAGTTTAAAGCTTTCAAAAGCTTAGAAGCTTATAATTTTTTTGCTAGTGGCTGGATTTATAACACTAAATGGTATGCTATGAATGATGTTGTTCTAGTTGTTGCAGAGGTAAAGATTTTTTTTTAAATTGCTTTTGCTTTTTGATTTTTTATAATTATCAATTTATTTTAAAATGTTTTTAAATCTAAAAATTAGTGCTCAAATACAGAGCTTACAATTATTTAAATATTTTTTAATCCATTTAAAAATTATCTAAATATTTCTGTAAATGCTTAAAGCTTACTTATTATGTTTTGTATAAACTGTAAATTAATTTTATTTAAATCAAACTGCTTTTAGCTAGGTTACATGATTCAATAATTTTTTAGTGTATATATGACTTAGGTTGCACATTCACAAAGGCTTAATGATGCTAAATTGTTACCATGGATTGTTTTAAAGTTTTCTGGAGTAGTTGTAGCAGCACATTGTACATGTATAGCTGGGCTTGGAGAATGTTGCTCGCATATTGGCGCTGTGATTTTTTATTTGCAATATGCTTTCTTAAAAAAAAATGATACAAAGAAGTCTGTAACTGATGTGTCTGCGTACTGGACTGTTCCATCTAATACAAATGTCAGTTCACAAAAAATCAGTGAAATTGATTTTAATCAACCAAAAAAAAATAGGCACCAACCATCCTCAGTCACATAAAACTAAAGCTGATTATATTAAAAACCTTCCTATGACTATTAATGATACACATCATTTAAATTCATTTTTAACTAAACTGGAGAAAGTTAATAGCAATGCTGCAATTTTAAAGGTTATACCACCCTTTAATTTAAAATTTAAAACTGACTTATTTCCTAAAAGTTTTGTGGGAATGTATAAGGATGAATATGCTTTACTTAGTAAGGAAGATCTTGTAATCCTAGGCTCTAAACTAGACTTTTCTTTGACTAAAAATGAATGTGAGAACATTGAACTAATAACTAGACAACAGGCTGAGTGTAAAGAATGGTTTTACTATAGAAGCGGCCGTATAACTGCTTCAAAAGTTAGAGAAGTCTGTTTCACAAAAACGTGTAGCTCAAGTATAAGTCTTCTTAGGACAATATGTTACCCATTAGAAAACACTTTTAAAAATCAAGCCACTGTATGGGGAACCACACATGAAAATGAAGCTAAAGCTTTTTATAGTGAAAAATTAAAAAATGACCATATACATTTTTCTGTTATAAATAGTGGACTTATTATAAATCCATGTTTTCCATTCATTGGTGCAAGTCCAGATGGTATAATAAATTGTGACTGTTGTGGTACTGGTGTTTTGGAAATAAAATGTCCATATAGTCTAACACAAAATAAAAAAATAGAAAACCTTGACTGTATATTAAATGGGAAACTGAAGAAAACACATCAATACCATTATCAGATACAAACACAAATGCTTTTAGGTGGTTTTAAGTATGGAGATTTTATTATATGGTCACCTAAAAATTATTATATAGAACGTGTTAATATTGATTATGAAATATGCAATAAAATTACAAGCAAATCAAAATGGTATTTTTATGAAATTATTCTACCTGAATTGCTTGGTCGGTTTTACACTAATAATCAATCCATTGAAAAAAATATACGAAAAGAAAGTGTGGTAAGTAAAAATGGTCCATATCAATACTGTACATGCAAAAATGATACAGGAGGGAAAATGATTATGTGTACTAAAGAAGGATGCACAAACTTGTGGTATCATTATACTTGCATTGGAATCAAACGCAAGCCTACAACTAAAAAATGGAAATGCACAAACTGTAAATAAAAATAAAATATATTTTTTACTTTTAAATATAAATATGTAGAATTAAATACAGTATTTTAATATTAAATATTAATATATGTAATTTTATTAAATACATTGTTTTTAATCTAATGGTACAATAGAACTGCACATATTAATGAGAGCACAACAAACTGTAACTATTGAATCTAACAAACATGAGTTGTCATCTTGGTGTTTGAGAGTTGTTATTTGCACTGGGCCATTAAGAATTTTATACTTAGATCTAGTGAGTCCTATTATACGCTCTACATGTATTCTAACAGATGCTATTTTCCTTGTTTCTTCAATAGAACATGGGTGTAATTGAGGAAGACCCCTTGTAAAGGCAGGTGTTTTCAAAGTAGCAAAATGAAAACCTATACTCTCACTTACAGTGAATCCCCTATCTGCAAGTACTACATCCCCTGGCAATAAATTTTTCAAAAACATACAGTTTTCAGTTATGTGTTTGTCACTTACCCTACCACCCCATCCTTCAGATATAAATGATACTACCCCTTGAGGTGTAATAGCAATCAAATACTTAACAGTATTTTTGTTTTTGTAAGAAGACCAAGTTTGTGCTTTAGCTCTTAAATTACTAGGTTTTTCAATTCCGATTTCGAAGCAATCAATAATAACCGCAACTGAGTTACCAAAAGCATTAAAAAATGAACGTGGCATTAGATAACGTAATGCTTCCCTGTCTGGCCAGTAAATAAGTCTTTTAAATGCATGTTCTAAAAGAAATATAACCTTACGAAAAATAATTGAAGCAGAACCACAAGTGATATTAAACCTATAGCCTAAATCAACAAATGGCATGTTTAACCTTAATTTCATAAGACATAACAATAGTTTTTGAAATTCAGTTAACCTTTGGTTACTAGAAGTTAGTGCAGGTTTAATTTCCTCTAAAATTAATAAAAAAAGATCCATACTCTCTAGGCCAGTATAAAATGCTAACATTTTAGGACGACCATTAAATGTCTCTTCACTTAAATTTAAATAATTTATTTCTGAAGTAAGTTTGTTGATTATAAAATCTTTCCTTACTACTTCTTGTTCTAATGTCTGTATATTAGCCATGGTAATTGTTGTTGAAGTTGATGTCCCTGTTTCTATGCTTATATCCATATTTTCTCCATCACTAGATTCATTAGTAATAGTATCATTTTCCAAGTCATTTGGAAACAAAATGGTTGGTGTCAATGCCATTCGTTTAGTAGCCCTATGGTATCGCTTAATATCTGGTGTAGTTGCAGCACCTATATAAGTTTTAAATAAAACCAAAACTTTAATTAGATAAAGCTTTACAACATAAAAAAAAAAAAAAAAAAAAATAATAATTTTTTGTTATTGAACTCTTAATTGTAAATTATCAAATGGCATGATTATATTTCTAATAAATATGTAAAATTAATACTTCCTATTATAAAACATAAAATTATTAATTACCCTTATTAGTCTTGTAGCCCATGTTTATTGATGGACACCAATCAGGATGTTTGTTATTGGTATAGCAAGCTGGTTTACCTAAAGAACAAGTATTACAAAAATAGGTATATACAAAATACAAATACACATTTAACTGATAAATTATACAAATTCTTACCACTTTTAAAATGAGAAGAACATATACGCATAGCATCAACCTGCTTATTCTTCAAATCAAGTCTGTGAAGGGATTTCAGCCACATATTTCGTTGGTCCTCTTGTAGTTTTTGAAGATCTGTTGCTGCACTTTTTTTTTTTTGGGAAAACGGTAAAATGATACATTTTTATTAGTTGTTTTATTCGTACAGCCATAAACTGCACAAACAGTTGGCATATTTAAAACTTTAAACAACAAAGTAAAAATTAAAAACTACACTCGTCCGTACTATACAATAATACAAATCAAAATGTTTGTACCATCAATAAGTGATAACGTAATTATGATAACAGAATGACAGCCATACCATAATGATCAATTGAATTTTGCGGTCGACATCCACGCCATCTAGTTTTCACTAGAGTTGTAAGAGGGGTAGAATGGCGTTCAATTTTGCTTCAATCTGATAATCATAATACCTGCATAATGCCGTCTCTATAGTTTTATTACTCTACGCCAGTGGTTTTCAAACTTTTTTTTGACCACGGCACACTTCGCCCCTCACAAAATTTCCATGGCACACTATGACCTCTAATTTTAATACAATGAAACCTCTGAATTCCGGACACTCTCGGTAGCCGGAATATTGTCCGTTATTTAGAGGTGTCCGCTGTTCAGAGGGGAAAACAAAGCAAGAGAATATGTTCCTATCCACATAAAAACGTCCGCTAATCGGAGGCGTCCGGTATTCAGAGGGGTCCGTTAAGGGAGTTTTCACTTTATTCTAAAAAATTACATTACCGATACATTTTGTTAGGGTGCAATTATCATGTAACATAACTTATCTTAGTCGTTTTCTTACTGCAAACCTTCGATTTATCAGTATACGCTTAAATATTGCGGGTTCACGACAGTCGAACGCGTCCATTTTCTTACATTTACACTTATTCAATTCGATCGGTCATTTATCCAAATAAATAAAAACGTTCAAAACATCGCGGCACACAAAGTGAATGCTCGCGGCACACCAGTGTGCCACGGCACCCAGTTTGAAGACCACTGCTCTATGCAGTGACTACAGCGCGCAGCCCCCACCTAGAAAGTAGCGCGGCTGTATACAATTTATGTACCCGGCGCGCGGTGGCCGGAGGGCGGCGGCCAACGTTTAGGCTAGGTTCACATGGACGCACGTACACGCGCGGCATTGAATCGCCCAACGCGCGTTTAACTTTTATGATCATTCACATGGACGCGCGTCAAGTGTGGAACATTTTTGTTTACACAACAATTTCAGCCATCTAATTTCTAATATAACATAGTCTGTATTATACATTCAACGAGAATGGACGTGTCAGATGCTGTATGTTTGTGGGTCACATATCGAAGAATGAGAAGACGAAGACAAAAAGAAAAAACAAAATATTGGGTTCATCCCATTTTAAAAGCTAGACTTTCTTCAAGCCATTACATTAGCTTATATCCGAAGCTTAGGGATCACGGGGAAATTTTTTTTAACTATTTCCGTATGTCCATCAAATCATTTGATGACCTGTTGGATACAGTTAAAAACGACCTGGAAGCAAATGAACACGCTGTAAGATATTGTATTTCACTACAAGAAAAACTTATCGTTACATTGAGGTAAGGCCATTTACATAATTATTCATACAAATAAAAATAAAAATTTAAAAATTATAATTTTATTAATTAAAATTAAACAAAACAAAATATTAAATTTTTTTAACTGAAAAATATTTTATTAAATTGGTAGGTAGTAATTTGATATGTTTCTGACTAATACATTACATTTCATTATACATTTATGTAATAATGGATATGAGCATTTTACAATTAATAATGGTTTACATTTGAAGATTAGAGACGTGTGAAATAATATAATATAAATATGTATGTGAATATATGTGTGTTAGTGTGTGTTACAATATTAATATAGATTTTATTTACGTATTAATTTACATTTGCGTATACAACCAATTTATGTATTATATAGAATATTATTTATTAACAATTTATTAATTGATTATAATTATACATGTTACCAGAATATGGTATGATTTTAATAACAATAAAATTACTTATTCTATGGTTAGTTATTTTTATATAAAATATATTATTGTGCGTTTTTGGAAGACCTTAACGGGTGTGTTGGCCAGTGCCTGATCATATTACATCTTTAGATGTTGTTGGCTCTCGAAAACATGCGTATTAATATTATTTAATAATAATAATAATAATATGCATGTTATACTATACATGGGACATATTAATGACACTGTACTAGGTATTTACATAAAATATTTTAGATCAAATGAACAGTTAAAGAATTGATTTAAACATGTATACCTAATTAAATTAATACATTTTTTTGTCTATTAAAGTAAACAGTGAATCTGCTACCAACCACAGTATTTGTGCATCTGATGATAATGTGGCCTATAAGACATTGCTGTTGAACAACATGGTATCAGCTCATTAACCTGGTGCAAATTGTGAAGATTTTACAGAATGCACTTTATCAACATACAAACATTTTTTTACTCTGAATCAATAGATGCCTGCTACACCAATATTCTCTTGCAACCTACCTTGCCTGGTAAATGTTCATCTTAGTGAAACAACTAAACATTTACAAACATCTACCCATTCATATATTTCTGGTTTCATTATTAAAAAACTTAATAAGGATGTATTAAAAGGTTGTTTGAGTTGCCTTAAAAAAATGTGTACTGATAAAGTTTCTAACGACCATGAATTAATAATAGCTAGAGAATATCAACCATCAAAGTTAAATTTAAAATATCCTGGTACTTCGATCTGTTCAGTAGTCAATAAAATCATTTCATATATATATATATATATATATATATATATATATATATATATATATATATATAATGTATTGCCTACAATTTGTCACCACCAAATAATACAATCTTCTTTAATTGCTGGAATTATGTCAAGTATAAACATAAGTGACTTATGTTGTCCAGCACATGAAAAAGATTTTACCCTAAAAATAGTTAAATACATAATTAAATTATTTATTCACCATTGGTGTACAGAGATAAATAAAATATTAAGTGGAAAACAAAAATTGCGAGCTGGTGAAAATTATCCAGTAAAATTACTAGCTAATAAATGGCATAGTAGTCATTCAAAAAAAGTAGTTCCGAGGGGTAATTTTAATCAAGTTATCTAACTATAAAAATCATAAATCCTCATGGGAGGGACACCCTGTATTGTAATTTACGTCATAATAAGATCTTAGGTATAATTAAAAATTATATTTCTGTGGTTTTTAATAAATTATTAGTATGTATTTTTTTCACTTTTATAATACAACTAGTTGTACCAGTTATTATTATACCAGAAGTAAATACCTATTATTTTTATTTTTTCTATAACCAAAATATAATAAATTATATACTGTATTGTGATGTATGAATTATTATAAAACATTATCCTCTTATGTTGTTATTTACTTGCTATGTATTTGTAATTATATACTTGTAATGTGTAATAAAATTTACTTAAAGTTGTATCGTAAAAATCTGTTTATTTTATTTTAACCAACCTTAATACTGTCAAACAATAAGTAGGTATAGATTATAATTATTGTCGGCAGTCGTGTATTTAGACTGGGGTCCCCATGTTAAGTCTAAGTTGGAGGGCCACAAGAACTGTACGGCTGTACCATTACATAAAAAAACTTTTATTGGCCCTACCCACACAGCAAAAACATATTTTAAAAACTTTTAAAAAACATTTTCTTACAAATTAAGAATGTTTTTAAAATGTTTCAAAATGGTTATGGATTGATTGCGCAAAACTATTAGAAAAGTTTTTAAAACATTTTTTGGCCGCTGAATTATAATTTTAAAAATAATATGGGAAATATTATTTTTACAGTAAAAATATTCTACTATTTAAATTTGAAGAATATTTTAAAAATATTTCTAGAGAATTCCATCAAAATGTTTAAAATATTTTTTAAATAATATTGTAAACATTTATTGATATCATAATAATTTTTCTATACATTTTCTTTGCCATTGACTATTATATTATAAATAATAGAAAAGTTACTAGGTATTAAACCAATTCAATATATTGGATATTCATCATTCTTTGTAATAATTATAATCTTATTCAACTTTTTCACTTGCTTTTATTTTGTTTCCTCAATATATATAAATACAATCAAAAAAAAAGTAATAATAAATCCAAAAAATATAAAACAACTGTAAAATATTGAAATACAAATATAACATCTATTGTTTTTTTTAAATACAATCAAATGTATTTGATACCTTCATCTAAAAAAAAAAAAACCCTTACATTATAGATTAAAATATAAATAATAAATAGTAATCAGTAGTACTTAAATGTACTTAAATTTAATATAAAATAAAATGTATTTATTTAAATTTGACAAATCAATGTTATAAAATGTATATAACATAATATAATTAAAAAGGCACCTTTTATTTAATAAAAAAATCCAAACACAGCTGATACAAAAAAAAAAATCATACTTATAAATATACATAGTGATGTTTATTAGTTATTATTATCTATATCAGAATTAAGTGAAGAAGCAGCTTTTAAAAGTTTCTTATGTTGCCGAAATTTTGCTCCAGTGAGAAATTGACACAGTGGGGATTTTATCTCTAGGTCAGTAGCATTTTTAAATTTTAGAATTTTACGTATAACTTCTAAAAAAAAAAAAAAGAGGAAATACCTCTTGTTATTTTCATGCATCAACTATAACATACTTTTTGTTACATTTATATTTAAACATAAATCATATATATATATATATATATATATATATATATATATAACATAAATCACAATATTGAATTCTTCCTTTACATGTAATTTGTTAGATAAGGTCCACATACAAATGCATCAATTGCATCCGCATGCAAACTACAGATAAGTATAAACATTTATAATTGACTAGGATTTTTATAAATATAATTCATTTTTTATACTCCAAAAATATTGTACTTACCAAATACTAAGTTATTAGATTTTAAACCTTTAAAAGGTTTTTTTCCTTTTTGCCCTACATAAGAATAACTAGACAACAAATTATTATGGAATAATTTATTAAGTATGAGTCGTACAGTATCTCCTATATTTGATGTGACAAGGCGTACTAAATCACCAACCTATTTAACAACAACATATTACATCAATGCATTTAAAAATAAATATTTAAATCAACATATTATACATGTGATATAATAATGAAATAAAAATAAATATAATATAAATATTATTTATTACCATGCAACACGTACTAATTTTTGCTTATACACACGATCACATAATTGTGTTTCAAACTCTTGGAATTCTTCTTCATTGAGTAAAGGAAAATTAAAAATGAAATCAACATCTTCATCACATGCTCTTATTTGACTATACTTGTTGATACTTTCATGAATGTCTGTTTGCATATTTTCTAAACGACCCAGTTTCAAAGACATCTCATTCATGGTGTGTTTCATATTTAGGATTGTTCTTAACACTGTATTTTGTTTTTCTATATAATACAATATAACTACATAATGCAACTATTGTAATTAAATGTGATGTATATTAAGTATACTACATATGAATATACACCTGTCAGAAGTGTTAAATAATTAAGTACAACTTTGCTTTCTGATACACCTTCAAAAGATTGGTTATTAGACTCGTACTGATCAGACTGACATTGAAATTCACTTGAAACTATAAATCGATACCTTAGGGCACACATGTTCCATGTCCATTTTCCTCATTTTTGGCAAATCACTAAAGAAGTTTTGTTGTTTGCATAGCTTTAAAACTAGAAAATATATTCCTTTTTCTTTATAATAACTATCCAAAATAAAATATTAATTATGAAGTATTTGAATTAAAACAAGCGGTTTTAGTTACTTATGCTATCAAAATCAATTAAATAACATTTGAAGTCGGACATAGGACTTCTGTGCACAAAAAACCCAGCTTCAACATGGACATAAATTGAAAATTAAAAAATTAAAATATCAAATATCAAAACCTTTTTTTTATTGTTCCAAGAAAAAGCAATATAAAATAACAGAATACAAATAAGTATTATTTAAAAATTAATTTTAACATTTCAGTGAAAGAATTAAAAATTAAAATGAGTTAAAAAAATGAAATAAAAATTGTATACTTAGTTTACTTTAATGTTCGTCTAAAGTTTCTTCTTCATCGTTTAAATTCCACAATGCTTGGTCTCTAATTCCATTAGCTGAGGGTAAATTATCGAAGAAAGAGAAGTAGTCTTGAGGGATAACTCCTTTTTTGATGAGGTTCATAAGGTCTCTTTTTTTGGCCAAAGACACTGGGTGTTGCTTATTATATTTTTTGGGAATTTTAATGGATTCCCATAACAGATTTTTATTGTTAACGTTCATGTACTCAAAATTATCTACAGCTACATCATACTTATAGCCAACTAAATTTTCGCCTCTCACAAATCTCAACCATTTCAAATGAATCCATTTCACTTCTTTGCCCATAACGTTCTTTTTTCTGCTCGTCACTATTTTATGACTCAAGTCCTGAAGATCATAAATATCATCAAATCTATTTTGGTACACTTCGTAGGGAAATGGTTTTTTTCTACACATTTTTATTAGACATTTATAATCACTCGGAACATATAAATTCCGATGTCGTCTGTATTTTTCTATCGTCGCGTGGATGCTATCTGCCTCCAGATAGCTGTGCCCACTTTCCATAAACTTTAAGTCAATTTTTTTTATGTTACCAACTGTATTTACAGCATACAGCAAGGCAGCAAAAACATTTTGATTGCGATTTTGTCCACCACACGTATCTGCATAGAATACTACATGTTCAACTTCACCTGGGAGGTTTTTAAGATATTTCAATAAACAGGTTCCAATTTCCGCACTTCCTTTTTTCCCCTGGGTTTCGTCCCACAAGAAGCATACACCTTTTTTTCTAGAATCATAAACTGTAAAGTTCATAAGTGAGAGCTTTCTCGAAAAATAGATTTGGGCATCACCGGCGTACGGCAAAGTTAATACAGCCTGTAAATCAAAACTAGCGTAAATCATAGTTTCCGAAATTTCTGCATCATTTTTATCTTTTTTTTTCATATTTGCGATGTTTTCTTTCCTCTCCCTATGCCTTTTATAGTTCTCGTTGGATTCCGTGGTTTTTGTACGTTCTGCTTCATTGCATATAGAACACTGGTCTTTCTTGGGCAGGAAGATAGCTAAAGGTGGCTCAAATTCTTTGAAAATTTTGCGAAAAACGTTCATGTTCACTGCTTCAGAGTTTTCTTTTTTGCTGTATATCTCATAAAGGTTTGCAATAGATAAATCAGGTGGCAGATATAACCGTGAGCTCCGTTTTCTACAGTAGTGGGAAGGCACTTTAGGAATTTCGTTAAGGAAACTACGGACTTTATTAACTTTATTTGCCGGTGTTGCATTATGGGCTGGTTTCCCTTTTCTTTTATCCCTTCCAATGTAGGATCCATTTGAACTTCTGTTAAATAGTGCGTCATTAATGACTGTTTTAGAAATTGAAAATGTAGCGCAAAAAAATGGGAGGCATACTCGAACAATGTTCCCTTGTCCATCTGGTAAGCGATATACTCTGCTATTTTTTTTTTCAACTCCTGAATTTGCATTTCTTTTTCTCTTTCTAGCGATGGGCGTTTCATTGATTAAATTGTCGATGTACTCTTTTTGTCGGCCAATATCACTTTTACTCCAATATTCATCCAACAAGATTTTCTGCTGTGCAGCACTAACGTTTTTGCATGAATATCGGCATTTACAATCAATGGACTTAACCTCTTTCTCAGGTCTAACCTTACCTTTTCGATCGACATACGATTTTCCAGCAGCTCTATTCTGTTTGCGTTTATTTTTTACCCATTTGCTTGGATCTGCAAAACCTTTTCGTTTTCTTTTGACTGCTAGAAATATTATATAGGTTAGTTTATTTATTATAATTATTATAACTTAATTTACACTCGAATAAATCATATTATTTCGTCTTATTTTTTCGTTAAACTTATACAAAATTAACTACGATTAAATGTATTAAAATAATGTAGGGTTCTAAATTTAGTAGTAATAGTTAATAATATTAATACTTAATTTATTAATAATACATTTAAAATAAATACTTTAATTAAATGTCTTAAATTACCATCATATTTTTCTTTAGTTGGTTCACACAACTCATTATCTGAATTAGAACAATTACTAATTGTTTCAGATACTTCCACATCAATATTTGGTGGATCAACAGCAGTGTCTATCATAAAATTCATAATGATCAAAAAATTATTATTTATAATTTAAACCTCGTTTATCAATAATTATTAGTTTCTCCTTGCATTATTATTAAATAAATACATAAGAAAAAATTGTAATAATTAATTATTTATTTACCATGTTCATTATTGAAAGTTTGAGAAAGCGTCAATTCTCCATTTTCACCTACTTCATATTCGTAAACTACGTTATCCTCAAATGTTATACCTATAATGAATCAAATTAAAATAATTGAAGACTGTAATAATTATTTTTAAGCTATTATAATTGTGCGGGCCGGGAGCGTATAGCACGGACACCTAATAATCGTACGCCGCGCGCCTTTACGATCGTCACGCGGCCGGTACACTGTGTGTATGTGTGTTTACGTGTAAAGAGTCGAACATCAGTGGTTGGGATCGCCGCGCAAATACTGTCCGACTATGTAGTGCGGTGGTGTGTGTAAGGTGTGTGTACGTGTTGTGTGTGTATACTTAAAAACTAAAGGAAAAAGGGTAACTAATAATAATATAAAAAATGGTAAAACAAATTGATGGTAACTATATAGTGTTGCTGTATAATAAATACTAATTGAACAATAACAATAATAATAATATTAATAAGTAGAACTCACAGCAACACGTATATAAATTATAAATATAATTATATAGGATTTAAAGATTAAAATAAATCAACGATATATTATTATAGACTATAGTAATCAACTATATGAAGAAATCCGTGTATATTATGTAAAAGTGTAAAACATAATTCCTTCCATAAAACTTATCAAAAGTTATAAAGTCCTCCAAATAATGTAGAAGTTTTTGTGAATATTTCATTAAATTTTGATTATCAAAACTTAGTAAAATTATCATAATATCTATATATTTTACATTTTAATGAATGAAAATTATTGACTATTGTAACATTCCCGTGATAGAATATTTATATATATATATATATATATATATATATATATATATATATATATATATATATATATATATATATATATATTGTCCATATATTTATGGATATTATTTTCTTCACATTTTTAGATTATGTAATACAAACGAAGTATAAAAATAAGTAGGCAAGTGTCTAGAGGGCTCAATATATTATAATATTAAGATTTATTATTATTTATTTATGAATTCTAACAGTGTTATTCATAGTCACATTGGGCCTGGTTTAACAATAATGGTATTATACTATAGTGCAGAAGTGCAATAGTAGTTTAGCAAGTTTATTATTTTTGGTATTCAAAAGTTACTTAGACCATATTAATATACCTATAGACTTAGTTTAACGATAAACTCCCTGTTTATAAACAAGGTACCTAAACACTAGGTTTAAAGCTAGTTTATTATAAAATCACAATTATCTAATTATTATTTTATTTAATTAATTTATGTTTTAAAAACATAATGCACTTAAAACTTAAGATAAAATGGATATTTTTATATATAATATATAAAATGTTAGACACGTAAGGAATTTAAGAAGTTTTAGACAGCGGAAAATATACAAAATTCGTAAAAATTCATAGAACGAACTTACCAATAATAATTTTCGCAAAAAATATCGATTTTCGAAAGCAGAGTGCTTACATATCGTACAAAAAATTGTGACTTTTAACCTCAAACAGTTAAAAAAGTCGTGGAAAACCAATTTCGCTGAACTTACAAATTTTGATTGCACTTCGTTATTTAGCTAGAGGACAAGTAATTATTGATTATTGAGCAGTAGCATCTTTAAAAACGGTTATTTACTAAAAATGCATTATGCATATTCATCAAACATTTATCAGAAAATATTAAAATGTTTTCTTTTGAAAATATTTTAAGTATATTATTAATGATTTTAAAACGATACAAAAAAAATATTTTTTAAATATAATACAATATATATATTTGTAAAACAATGGCATTGTAATATTTTAAAAAGATTATCATAATATGAAAATAAAAATATTAAATTTATCAATATTTTAAATATGTTTATAAAATATTTCACAGTAATATTTTACATACATTACATTAATAATATTTTTATAATAAAATTAATTAATTTTTGACAAAATAATTTTCAGAAAATGATAAATAAATGTTAAAAAGATATTTTTTAAAAGTCTCTAGGAAAATATTTTTTTTTAAATCATTAAAATACATTTTATTCATATTATCATTTTCAAATTGCTGTGTGTGTAGGGCCACCAAGTTTCATGCTACGCCACTGATTGTTGGGCTATATTATATACTTATAGCTAATAAAAAAAAATCCGGCTCAGATCATAAAATAATATATAAATTGTAATAACAAATTGAGAAGCCTTGAAAGTATTATAATGAGAACCACTGTTTAATTCATAGTACTTATACCAAACACCTGGAGCGCTATTTGCAATGTCATTTTTTCTAACATGGTAATTGTTCATCTATATTCTATACTACATCCTTATCTATGGTCACAGCGCTTAAGCGGTGGCGGCGCCGCGCCGCCGGGTGCAATATTTAAATGAAACGGCTACTTATAGTTACGTTACAGTACGCTTTCGAACAAGTTTTGTACAAAAAAATGATATTCAATATTGTTGTTTATTAAACTTTAATTCTAAAGCATTTAATGTCAGAAAACTATAAATCAAAAATTGAAATTAAAGTATACGATTGAAATTCAAAATTGTACAAAATACCAATATACCTGAAGAAACAAATATTTTTTATTTTCCTGTAAATTACAAGTGAGGTGGTGCCTCACTTGCCTCACCCCCAAAACCGCCACTGAAATTTGTAGTAGACGTTGCGAGATCCAGAGTGTGTTCAGTTTGATACTATATCCATTGCACTATTCGAGATCCTTTTGTGTATATTATTTTAAAGTATCAGCTCTACGAGATCCCTGCGACGTTGCCGTTCTCTATTACATTATATGAATTCGAAGCCGACCAATTCACCACGAACGATTCACTGATAAACGTTACTCTGTGATCGATTCATCATTTATTACCGATCTGGATTTATCTTTACCCTACTCTTTGGTTACAACTTCTATTTTTTAAATATAGCCAAACATTTTAAGCCCTTTATTAGTTGTTACACAACATACGATAACATCCTATGTTCACCGTTCGTGATTTTTCCAGAGTTACACATTATAAAATATATATAAAACGATTTCGAGTGAAACATACTTTATACCTATTATATTTAGTTATTGTTTATAACATACTTATATTAGGTAAATGTTTTACTTACTTTTTTTATTAATATTTTTAAAATTTTATATTTAGCTCAAAAATAGTTTTTTTTTTAAATACGTGTTACAGGAATGTTTTACATTTGGGGAAAATGTCAAGTTTCTAATACATTTACTTTTGAAGTTATGACTAACCAACTAAAATGTATTCAATGAAAATCTTGTTTACGATAAAATATATCGTGTTTCTGCAACTTCTATTGATTATTAACCTGAACTTATAATTTTACAGTTGAATTAATTATAATTTATGATAATGGAAAGGGTACGAAATTATGCAAAAAAAACCTTTAAAATATACTTTCATCAATGTTATAAATTATAATAGTTTAAAAATATGGATATATACGAGTACACTATATTATAATATATAATCATAAAACTTGATAATAGTAAAAATTGAAAAAATCGTACGAAATATATATTATTATATTCAAATAGGTACCTAGTTCATTCTAATAAATATATGTGTTTGCGCCGCAAACAAAATTTGAATGTGATTTATTCCCGCCGATTGTTACTGTTGTGTTCATTGTTTTTTGTGTACGTAACGTTTAGTATCGTGCGTTTGCTGCGGTGCGGTCGGTAACGGCATCAGCTGTTTGCGTGTTGACTGCCCAGCGCGTGCGTGCTTTCGTTACGTAATGTTCGTTATTTCGTCGTTTTCGTTATTTCGTATCGCGTGTGTGCGTGCGAAATATTTCCGGTTATGTTTCGTGTATTTTTCAAGTCATTGCCCTCAGTGTCACCGAAAGTTCTTAAGTTCGTTTTTTTTTCAATTTATGTAGGTGGCACTGAGTATTCGTTTCGTACTTCATGTTATTGTCGAGTCCGGTTGTTAAAAACGTTTGACGAACCAGCTCGGCTCTCGTTCTTTTCTCATCGCTCGCAAGGAGCAGTTTTCCGTGTTTTTTCGTCGTCCATTGTCTGCAGTAGAAAACCACATTTTGTGAATTTGTGAATTGGCTGCTTGGTAATTATCGTTCGAACAATTTTTATTGTCAACGTTGTTAATTTTCATTCCCCAGTCTAGGGTGGTCAACATTGTACAGTCGTTGCCAGATAAATTGAGACGGCGGCGGCGGCGCGATAACGGAAAATCAGTGGTTCTCCGTATTTCAATATTCTTACCGAAAATACATCAATAAACCAACTATTGTTACAAAAAATATTTTACGATATTAATTTAAGATCAAATATGCCGATAATAATCTTTTATTTTAGAACAATAAGTAGAAATTGTAAAATAATATAATTAATGTTATAATAATACATAATATTTATAATAATGTGATAAAATAATAAAATCTATATATTTTTTGCACTGAGCCGGGTTCGAACTGGTGACTGCGCGCGTTGTAGCTAACTGTGGGACCTTTGCACCACACTGCCAGCGACTAGTTTGGGCTACACTTAATGAAAAGCGCCGCCGCCGCCGCCGTCTCAATTTATCTGGCAACGACTGTACCAGCAGTCATTGTGAGACTCACAATGTGAGTTGTGGTTTTCGTGTTCGTGCGTTGTATTTTGTTGCTGCAGACAACATTGTTTTGAGTTCGTCGTTAGTGACTGTGGTCTGGTGGTCGTACGTGCGCGGGGTTGCGTATTTTCGTTGGTTTAAATAGTCTAATTTTGTATTATACTACGCTTCCCCGGCACGGTCGCGTGGGATGAAATCCGCCATCGGACACAGTCACCTGTTATTGTGAGTATTGGTCGACCACGTGATTTATTTCGTTTCATTTCGTTTGACTGGTGAACAGACGTGTTCACCAGTACTTTATTTTACTTATTATCATTATATAAATTATATTATTTATTGTGAAACCATTTATTTATTATTATTATTTAAATTATTTATTTATTTAATTGGAATTGTTGGGCCAAACAGGCCATATATATATACATATTGTCGGCACAATTATATCATTATTATTATACTAATTTGGTTTTGATTATTATTTTTATTATACTTTTAGGTCGGCAGTGCTGCATTTAGTGTAGCCTACCCTCCTGTCATGAAGGCACCCTTATTATTATATATATAAGCGCTGAACGCGACAATATGCCTATTACAATCTGTTATCTAATAATTGCAAATTACTTTTGAAAGACAACAATTTTATCGGTGGGAAACAATATTGTAAGATTTGGTTTTTATTTAATGAGAAAAATGTTATAATATTGTATTCGATCAATAAAAACCTTTTTAATTAGTGTATACACAATACACATGTAAAACTGCAACACCATTTTTATAAAATGTTGTATTCCAACTAACTTTTTCACGTAGCGTCCGTACAAGATATTTTAATTGAATATTAATTTTAAAATAATTTTCAATAATAAATTTAAACATGGTGTTTTTACCTCCCAATTTTGCCTCGTGGCACAGGCGCACTGTCCCTTTAATCCCTCGACTCCCATGGTTCAAGAATCTAAATATCCCAAGGCACTTGATTGTCGCATTCACTCGCCTTCGCGTAAGGCACAGTCTTCTACCTCACCATTCCTTTAAGCTTTCCCTCAATTCTTCCCCACTATGTACTCGTCACCACTATGATGCGATTTGCGACTTCAACCATTTAATATTCGATTGTCCTTCCCTTCTACCAAGTAGACATCTTCTTTTTTCATTTTTGTCTTCCTTTGGCTACATCACTCCCGATTCTAATCTTTTTCTTAACTCTCGTTCCACTCCCATTATTTATTCCATAATTAACTTTATCTATTCTGCTGGCTTCCTAATTTAAAATTGTTCGAGTTGTTTTTTGTTATTAGTTATTTCCCTTATATCTTAATATAATTTTATTTTGTATTATCAATCAATTGTATTGCTACAATGTTTCTGACAAATGTAAAATAAATAAATAAAAAAAAAAAACATGGTGTACATGAAAAGTTATGAATCAATTCAATTTGTGTCAATTTTTTTAAATATTACCTACTTGTATCTTTATACAACACATTTACTATACTAACATGCAGGGGCGTGCTCAGCTTTTTCTAATGGGGGGGGGGGGAACTGTATCTTGTTTTGTTTATTGTCATATACACAAAATGTTCTTATACCTATATTGATATTTTAGAAATAGGTTGATTTATATTATATGATATAATACTAGATATAGAGCTAATCATATTCAAAATTAACATTTTATAAAATATTTTATTTTATATAATCGGACATAATAAAAGTATAGATCTAAAGACTTAAAGTATAAGATCAAGTTTTCTTGGCTTCATAGACATTTCATCCAAGACTTCATCTGGAGTAATGCTAATATCTTTATGTACTGCCAACAACGTTAATCCATTCAAACGGTCCTAAAATAAAATGCAAGTAAATATTGAATGTCGGTTAAACTAATAAGTTAAAGAGTATTGTACTTCAAGCATTGAGTCTCTAGTGTATGTCTTCACCCTCTTTAATGTTGAAAACGTTCTTTCTGGGGTGGATGTTGAAACGGGTAGGACATACAATTTTTAGTAACTTATTCAAATTTGTATAAATAGAGGAACTGCAGAGTTGAAGAGCATCTAGGCCAGTTTTAATGACTTCAGAATTGTCCAATATCTTTGTTCGCCATATTTTCAGTTCAGCCAAACTGTTGTCTTTATTTACATGCGGTGAATAAAACTCTGCCAGATTTTTAAAGGATTCAATTTCACTTGCATTTAAGAACTGATTTTATGAAAAAATAGTCTCAAATCCTATTTAAATTTATAAATTAGTAAAAATTATAATTAGTACTAAATATTAGTTAAAAAGAAAAACCTTTAAAAATTGTTTTGTATGCAGTAAATCTTTCTTCTAATTGTGCAATAAAGAAATCCAAATATGGAATAAATATTGTAGTTCGATAATAATGTTCAACATTTATGTCTGATATTTTATTATTATCAGAATCTGTAAATGGATTTGCACGATTGGTTTGTCTTTTTGTAATTCTTATCACTGATAGATTTAAGCTGATAACTTTAGCCATTTCCTAAATTACATTATATTGTGTTTAGAAATTGTTTGATAAAAATTAAATATAAAATTTATTAATTGACTTTGATTACCTCTGCCATTAAGAATATATTATTAAATTCTTGTTCAATATTAATCCTAATATTCTTAAGTGCTGAAATTATAGCCTCGGCAAGGCAAACTGCTTCTTCTAAGCCAATTTTTTTGGATTGTAATTGCTTACATAGTGGCAGTCCATAGGAAAATAAAAACTGTAACAAATGAAGTTTAGTTAAAAAGATTATAAGAATAACTTTAAAAATTTATTTTTAGAAAATTAAAATAAATAAATAACTTTAGTAATTTGAAGTGAGATCAAAAATTCACTATCAATAGCTTTTAATAATATGGCAGCATCAGTGGCAGAACTGTCGTTCCATTCTGTAATTATTTCTAATGCAGCCACCACACAAGGAAATAGTTCAACAAAATCGTTCACAGCATCATAACGCTGCACCCAGCGTGTGGCACAAAGTCTTTTAAGTGTTCTGATTTTAGGTTCGAAATCACCTTCATCGATTGCAATTAACAATGCATTATTACGCTTTGGAGTTTTAAAAAACACATACATTTTTTCCAATATGCCTAAACAGTTTCGAATAGGCTTAATATTTCTTGCAGTAGAAACAGCCAAGTTCAGTGAATGGGCATCACAATGGACATATATTGCTTGTGGATACTGTTCACGGATAATCGCTTGAACGCCATTAAACTTCCCAGACATGTTACTTGCTCCATCAAATCCTTGACCAAATAAGAAATCACATTGAACTCCACAACTAATTAAACCTAAAATTTTAAATTTCAAACAGATAAATTAAATTATATATTTATATCATTTTTAAGATAATATACAAACCATTTATAATAACTGACGAAAGTGAAATGCTAGTAAGACTCTCTACTTTTATATATTGCAAAAAATCTTCACATATATTATTTTGAGTATCCAAATATCTCACACATAAAGTTAGTTGTTCATTAGTTGAGATATCTGTTGTTTCATCAGCCAGTATTGAAAAACATTGTGAATCATTTATTTTTTTTTTACTATTTTTTTTTTTGTATTATATCTCCACATGCAATGATCATTTCGTTTTGAATTTTGGACCCAATGTATTTGTAACGATAATCATTTTCTAGATTTTTTTTTAAAAATTCATCTCCTTTTCCTCTATATCTGAGAATAGCACGGAAATTTCCATCATTAATTGAATCATCTGCAAAAAAAAGTTTGATAAAATAATATATTAAAAATATTAAAAATAGATTTTAGATACTTATTAATGATTACTGACCATTGACATTAATTTTTCCAGAATCTCTATGTCCCCTTAAAGCGATTTCTTGACGTCCACATAATATAAGCCATAAGGCATTCAATTATAGGTATAAGTTTTGCTCTATTTTCTTTTATTTTAGCTAATCTAAAAAAATATTCTTAATTTGTATTATAACTTATTTAATTTAATATTATGATTGAGTATTTTTTATACATACCTATCAGTGTTAACAGCCTCAATAATTGATGGTTGTTGTTTTGTATATATACTAACAAAATGATCAGCATTAAGAACAGCAGACTTATGGTAACTACATTTTGAATGTTTACGAAATGTGTTGTCGCACGTAAAAGTTGTGTCGTTGACACAATTGTCTCACGTACTCGCGCGGTGTTAGGGAGCAGGGTGACCGTAATTGTACATGCAACGATGTATTAATTGATAACACACGAGTTGGTAATCGCGTCCCGCTTTGTGGGCGCTTTAGAGCAATATAATAAGCAATGTACAAGTAGACATAAATCACAAAGAAATTCAATGGGCGCCCTTACAACTAATATTAATAATAATAGTAATAATAATAATAAATAATAAATAATATAAAACAAATACGATAGTAGACATGGTGATCCGATACGCATCCAGCGACGAACTGGTCCCGGGGCACCAACCACCTTGACAAACCGACCGTACAGCGGCCAAACCACGACCGGCGGCTACCCGTACACAGTACAGCGGCCACACCACGACCGGCGGCTACCCGTACACAATCCCGACGGTGTCACGCAAATGGCGGACACACCACAGTGCGCACAACGGGTGACAACGATCCGACTCTACGGAACCGGCAACGCGACGATCGCGAAACACACGGAACCGGAACAATAATTATTATTCGCAGAGCGACGCACAACGGCGCATAAAAAAAAACAACTATCTGCCCAGCGCACAGCAACACGGCAAACCACGCGGACACAAGGCGGCGTGGGTCACAAGGATTCCGCACCAGAGTGAGCGTGACCATAAAACCTCAAAAAGCCCACACGACACGCAACTCGACGACGTGCCGGTGTCGGCGGCGAGCATACGACGATGACTGGGGGTCCCGGGAGCAAGACGGACGGTGACACCGTCGGAGTTTGTCGCGGTTATCGCGGGGAAAACCGCAGATAAGACCGACGGTCGTACAGTTGGACAGCCGGCTCGAACATACTCCCCCCATGGAAGGGTGCTGGTCCAGCCTTCCATCGTCAGTGAAGGGGCGGCGGTCCGTATCAGGATAATACAAATAATTTTATAGTACAAAAAAATGAAAATATTAGTACACAAAAAAAAAAAAAATAATAATAATAATAATAATATTAGAAGTAATACACAGTTTTGTAACATGGTGGTAACTTTACAGTTTCGTAAAAAAAAAACACATTATCCGGAATCCTGGTGTACAAGGAAGTATAAGTACAAGGAAGTATATAAAAAAAAAAAAAAAAAAAATACGTTACGGACCTAACGGTCATTATCACATTAAACTTAATAATATTAATAAATCATTATAGAAAATACACAAATTCATAATATAAATCAAATTAATATAAATATGATTGCTTATGGACGGTCATCCAACTCCATTGCAGGCTAGTATAGATAGTAGCGGAGCTGTGAGGGTTCGAGTTAGCGTAGATTACGGAACTATAAGGACCACCCACACTACGCCCACACCTCCCGAGGTGGTCTTACGAAGTGTTTGACGGAATTACATGGTAGGTAAAGGGACGAGCTTTACCACCGGTCGGGTGATATCGCCCATACGGGTAAATACCTGAGCCACCCGCACCACCCCGTCAGAACCCGGATACAATTTGGTGACTCGGCCAAGACCCCACGAAAGCGGAGAGGATTGATTGTCGACGATCACCACCATATCACCTACATTAATAGTTGGGGTGTGCGCGGTCCATTTAGACCGTTGTTGTAACGTCGTTAGATATTCGCGCGACCAACGCCGCCAAAACGCCTGATGGCACTGATCTAACAATTTCCACCGGTCTTTTAAATTGCGGTTGTCATCGGGGGTTGACCTAGGGGGCACAGCCATCAATGGCTCACCAATTAAAAAATGCCCAGGCGTCAGGCAGTCTAACTCGTCCGGATCATTCGACGCGGGGGTCAACGGACGCGAGTTGAGCACAGCCTCGATTCGGGTTAAAACGGTCGTAATTTCCTCGTAGGTAAATATATGTGTCTCAATGACACGAACTAATAACCGTTTAGCCGAACGAACAGCGGCCTCCCACAAACCCCCAAAATGGGGTGCGCTGGGTGGATTGAAGTGCCACTGGCAATCAACGCGCGCATTCGCCACACTGATTTGCCCGGCCGGATCGTTAATCAAATCGCGCAATTGCTTGTTTGCCCCCACAAAATTGGTGCTGCAATCAGAATATATATCGGTCGGCAAACCCCGCCTTGCGACAAACCTATCGAATGCCGCCAGAAACGCGTCGGTGGACAGCTCGGTGACTACTTCGAGATGAACTGCCTTGATACTCATGCACACGAAAACCGCGATATAAATCTTGAAAATCCGCGACTTCCTGAGTCGCAACTCTCGCATTTGCTACGGGCCGGCGTAGTCTATGCCTACACGTGCAAACGGTCGGCTCGGTTGTACCCGGTCCACCGGAAGGTCGGCCATGACAGGCTGAAACGGTTTCGGGTTTAATCTTACACATATGGTACAACTCGTCATCACTTTATGCAACACGGACCGCATCGACATTACCCAATATTGACGGCCAATGAGTGCTGCTAAGGTCCGAGGACCGGAATGGCACGTTAGTTTGTGCCAACGCTGACATAACAACCAGGCGAAATGCGACCGTTTCGCCAGCAAAATCGGAAACTTGCAATCGTAGGTTAACAATGAATGCCGCAGTCGACCTCCTACGCGTACTACGCCCGCATCGTCAATAAACGGAGATAGTTGGGCGAGTGGTTTCGACGAAACATGATCGCCGCGGCGTAACTCGCGTAACAGAACCGGAAAATGTACCCGTTGAGATTCAATTACCAAAGTACGGGTAGCGCGGTCGATCTCGCTTTTGGTTAAATATATCGTCGGCAGTGAACTCGACTCACTCTGCTGACAACGCTATTAAAACATCAAACACACTTAATAATATAAACAATTTATTCATAAAAACTGTAAATACTGTATTACCTCAAGAGCTTTTTTCCATGCATCAAATGCTTCTAATACCAATTTATTTAAAGGCTGATTCCCTATTCCACCACATTTTGAAAATACTACACAAAACTTGCAATTAGCACCATTTTTTATTTTTGAGTAAGCAAGCCAATCAAATTGAAGCAACCATTTATATTGGGATTTTAAACCTCTTTTCTTATTTTTTTGGTTTAAAGGAAACTCAAATGTTGGCAATGGTAACCATACATTTTTAAGTGCCTAAACAGTAAAAATTATGTACACTAGATGTAGGTAGTAAGAACAGTTTATTTTTATCAGCAATAAAGTCTAAACTTACAGTAAATTTATCATCATCTGATAATCTACAGTTTACGAATAAGCTTATATCATTTTCATTTGCATGCATACTTTCAGCACAGAATAAATGAAATCAGAAGCGTCACCTTTGATAACGTTAAATTGCTATTATGGGAAAATGAAAAAAACTGTCCGACATATTGGAAAGTGAATCAGTGTGACCATGAAAAATCTTAAATATCTTTAAGTTATTTACAAGCCGAAATGTGATATCACTCTAATCAATTATTAAATTAAGATACATTAAATAATAATTTCTACTTTGTGAAATTCATTGTATAATTTAGATTTTATATTGTGATGATTCATTAATAAAGTTGTTTAAATTAATTTAAAGAGAACGTACAACCAGCATTTATTTTTTGTCTATGCATTTATCGAAGATTGAAGTTATAATGTTCGGAGTTCTAGATTTTTCAAAAGGCAGTAATTTTGTCTGTTGAGCAATATTTTTTACAAAAACGACGTTCCTTCGGAAGTAGCCTTTATTTTTAAATTTGTTATAAAGTGTTCATACTCTCATAATCAAACATTAATAACAGTCAAGTATTCAATGACATCCAAAAATTAACAAATAATTGAAGGGCTCTGTGCAAGAACCAGACAGCTCCATATTTGTTGAAAACTGTTTTTATTTTAGATTCTAGTACAGAAAAATAATGTCTATAAATCTGTGTTTTTTATTATAAATTTTTGTTTTTAATTCTAATTTGTTTTGTTTTAATATTTATTGATACTTAATAAAATATTTGAAAGTTCACTCAGGTTTCATTTTTATTTTCCTAAATTAATGTTTTAGTTTGAGTTTTAAAAGGTTTTATAAACAATTAGGAAGTTAGGAATGGAAACCATTAAACAAACTTATTTTGTTTCCAAAATATTTAAACCAGTTTTAAAGTAATTTGTATGATATTTTTTTGATCTATCATCTTTATCAAATCTTCAGTTTCCTGAAAATTTTTAAAAAGTGGAGCTGTCTAGTTCTTGCACAGAGCCCTTCAATTGTAGTATGTCTGTTGTTGATATCATTTTTTTCTTCTTTTTAATAAAATAAAATCATTGGAATAATCTTGTTTTTTTTTTTTTATGAAATACCATAAAAGAAATATTTTATGGTTAATTGTATGTTACCATTATAGGTATGGAAATTAATATAAATAAAGAAAAACAAATACAAATAGATTTTACTAGTATAATAAATTAATTTATTAAAATAATTAATAATTATAAATATACATTAATAAATAAAATAAAAGGAAAATGCATGCATACATACTAAACTTTAAGTACATGTAATACAAATAAATTTTATTATACAATTAACATTAAATAAACATGACGATTAATTATCTATAGAATATGAAATAGTCGATTAGCAATGTGAACAATTTAAAATTGTAGAGGTTTATTTTAAAATGTACCCAACTCCCTAATTCTTAATTTATTAATTTTTTTTTTAGAAGTCTTTAAATGGATTTCAGAAAAATTTAGATGTAGACTTGGATAAAATAATATACATTACATACTCAGAAAAGCAAACAAATGTGAAAAACTACATTATTATTATAATCAGTCTATGTTCTAATGAATGATGGTACATGACCACTAGAATACTAGTAGTGATTTAGATTTATAGTAAGTGGGATACACATAAGTATACTTTGTCATAAATATATTATGTTTTACAAGTGGGTAAGAATGGCTAATTTTCTATTTTTTAACTTTTTTTCTGAAATTAAAGATCTATTTAAAAATTGTATTGCTGAATAAATTCTAAATCTGATAAATAAATTAATTAAATAAGTTTTATTGAAAGATTTGCAAGGATGATTAAAAGGAACATTACTAATATCTATCTTCAATTTGGCGCCAACACCGTCATCGTAAGAAATGGAAGGGAAGTTATGGATGAAAATATTTTCTAATTCATATATGAAATTATAAAAGGTGTCATGGAGCATCATTAAATTACCAAAAGTTAAATTTTGACGAGTAGGGTAAGCTTTAAAGTAACATAAAAGATTTGAATGGTCTAACTGCTTTTGATGGTAAGCATAATCACTACAAACCTGACAATTATGATTTTCTAAACATTTTTTCATTAAACAGCCACAAACGTAAGTGAATGCATTACGTTCTGGAATGTTAAGTTGTCTGTAATCAGCTATACCAATATTTATACATTTAAATTTAAAAAGATTTTTATCGGATACATCAAAATTAATTATTTCTTTAGGCTGGGGTAACTGTGAAACTAAAATTTGATCTAAATCTTCAATGCAATTTGCACCTGAGGAATGCTTGAAATAATTAGCACAAAAATGTTTTTTAAAAGACCGAGAAAAATCAATTGGTGTAGGATTTGTATTATTACTATGTTGTTGGCGGAAATAACAAAATAAATTTTCTAAACAATCTTGATTTAAACGTCTAGTGTAAAGGACATAACTTTGATCTTTGGTTGGATTTAAAGAATGCCACAACATTTTTAAAGAAGATATTGAAATTAACCAACCATTAATAAAATTCATTCTGTGAGTAACATCTAGTCCATTAAATTTGTTGATAACTCTTATATTTCTAAAAACTTCAGCCACTTTATCTAAATGATTAATTTGTGAATGGGTATATTTAAATGGTCTATTGTATTCTTTAAGATTGGGAGTTTTTGATGAATTAAATATATCAAACAATTTGTCCATATCACTGATGAAATTAATAGTAGATTGTGCAGAAGGAGGTAAAATTCCAGATGATAAAGTTACAGTCATACCATAAGCTACACTGGAACTGAAAATTTGACTGGCTAAATACACACGCATTTTTTCAAAAGGCCCAGGGTGAACATGTGCATATTTTAATTTTGGAGCTAATCGAAGATTACATTCAGAATCATAATTATAAAAAGAATCAAGATGTGTTATAGTAACTATGGAATCATTTATTTTTATGTTATGTTTAAAGAACATGTTACGTGTAGATTTTAAAAGATGAGGTGGATCGAAAATATAAAAAATTTGTTTTCCTTCTACTTCAAAAAATGGCTTGTCTGGAGAAACATAAAAGCTTTTAGAAAAATTTGCAAAATTGGAGCCTTGATCAGTAATGAAAGCACAAATATTAAGTTTTATATTTTGGAGGCGACAAATTGTTGATATAATAATATCTTTAAGATCAATACCGGTACAGCTACTAGAGACAAGAAAATAAGCTATTGATTGTTTCCAATTTTGATTTATTCCTCTAAGCATGAGGACTAAAGCATATTTGGCAGGTTCATACTTTTTATGAGAATTAGATTCATGAAAACCTGTAATCTTATCTTTGGAAACGTTATAAAATAGGTTTGTTTTTAAAGCCATTTCATCGGCACAAAGTATGCAATCTAGCACATTTTATTTAAAATTACTAATTTTAAAAGATACAAAATTAAAAAGGAAATCATTAAAACCTGGATTTATTTCAATGAAGTTACTCGTTGAAGGGTTCGAACAGTATGAAGGGAAAGTGGATTTTGCAACAAATTGTAAACTCTTGGTCCTAGAAAATAAATGCTTAAAGCGATTTGTTTTATTTCATTAGAGTACCTGAATGATCGGAGAGTTTTATCTTTATTTCGAATTTGAGATTGGATTATCATGAAGAGGGTGGGGGACAAGAGTTCTTTACATACTTCAAGGCAATTTTTCAATTTGTTACTTGGTTTGTTGGCTATTTGTTGATTCAAATTAATGATGATGTGTTCCAATTCAGCCCAAACCCGTTCACTATCTTTTAGTTTCTCTCGTAGAGCAGCTTTTCGGGGAGTTTTTGATGTGAGATGACCAGGTGTTTGAACGCCCATGACACTAGATGTAATTCCCGTTGATGTTGATGCATCTGATAAACTTGGAGAGTTTATAGATAAGCGAGTAGATGAACCTGTAATCATATTTGATATTTTTTTGTCTTAATATTAAAATTACTTTAATCCTAGAGATAGGAATGCACTTAACTTGTGGTAAATATGGTGCGAATAAGCAAAACAATTGTCAAAATATGCACCAAAATGCACAAATAAATGCAAAATATGCACCAAAATGCACAAATAAATGCAAAATATGCCCAATTACATTTCTTTTATATCTAAGTATATTTATAATAAAATATTATATGAGACGTACCAGGTGTAGAACATGATGAATGACTTTCGTGTACTTCGATATTTGTTACTGGTTCATTTACACACTGCTCACTATTAACATCAAACAATGTTGGAATTGCATCTTTATAAAGTTGATTTCTCTGAAAATTAGAAAACATTTTACTTTCAAAATGTAAAGAACATAAACGATACTTCTGGTTGGAACCCAAATAGGAGATTGATTTACGTTCATCAAATTTGCTGTTCTTGATCCACATTGCTGATCTGACCGGATCTTTAGGAAATAAAAAAAAACTAAGACTTTCCTTATCTACTATTAAGTGGCTTTTACAGTTAGTTATATAACATTTTGCGTATTGTTTAGGACGTTTATGAATATAAAACTTTTCCATTTTGCTGACGCAAACAAAAAAACAAAATAATAAGAAAAATTTAATGGTTCACGGCGTCTCGTAAATAAAACAAATATTGAAGAAATATATATATATATATATATATATATATATATATATATATATATATATATATATTATATTATTTAATAACAAACTATATAAATATATACATAAATAATTAATGCAGAATAAAAATGTGGTAGGTAAGTATAAATTAAAAAAATGTACGAATAGCGTAAAATCCACGTCCAACTCGTACAAGCGTCGAAAGCAGAGAACCTTTGTGTTCTATGATTTCTATGGTCTCGCCGAGAAAAAACCGTTACGAACAGTGTTTTTAAACGCAACATAAATATGAAAAACATTAATATTCGATGTGTGGTCACACTGATTCATTTTCCAATATGTCGGACGATTTTTCGGGCGGCCAAGGTGACGCTTCTGATTTCATTTATTCTGTGCTTTCAGACAAAAAAATATGAAATTATTAAAAATATTTAAGCAGTTAGGCATTTGTAATGTGTATAAATATAAGTTTTAGTATTGCATATTTGCATAGCTAAAAACTGCAAAACTATAAATATTATTGTAAAAGATATAATTTATAATGATATTATAGTAAATAAAACTTTACATGATCTTGAAATACTGACACTGAAGGCGATTGTGATATTGAATTCAAAACCGGAACCAAATCTGATGTTTTTTCACTATTCGACATCTTAAACCACATTGCATAGTGTTAGTAAAAAGATTTTGGAACAGATGCAGTAGGTACATTTTATCCAAGTTTTTTAAACTTTAAAATGTAAATCCATTTTAAGTATTGGGTACTTACTTTATTTAGTGTACTTGGTGTTTTTGTTGAATTTTTACTAGAAGTTGGTTCACAATCATCTTGATTTGTATTTTTAGAAAAATAATCACTAATTTTACGTTTTGACATAATTGTAATAGTATGGTAATAATTAATAAATAATAATTATTATGAAAATATTAAAATTATTATTTCAAAACGCACGACTGTACGAGGTACGATCAAACGTCAAAATCACGACAAAATAAATTAGGTTTGTTATAAAAAAAAATGTATTATATTTATTTTGTCATGGTCAGTCAGACTAGTCAGAGATAGATGTAACTATGTAAGTACTCTACAGTCTATGGCCCGCAGTTATTAGTTTATTATGGCTCGGTCATTGATACCAATAGATTGTGACGGGAATCCCGGAACGAACTATTTTGGTCCGTTAGATGGATATAATCTGTACTAACTGTCGTACTGATATATCGATGTTATATAGCGCATTCATAACATAGATATCGAAACATAATGGACTGAAATGTTGTAATGTTATAATAGTCCATTGGTATCTGATAACGTAATATTACTCACAGATGTGTATGCGTATCTACTGACTACTATAATATATATTTTATATCTTGGATGATAATTATTAATACAACTTAAAAATTAAAACCAATTATGCATTACCTCTTTTTTAGAGAAAAGCGAAACTAGCAAGAAACTTAAGAAAATGCATAAAAAAAGTTCATGGGGGGGGGATATGACACCCTCAGTGAGTCGCTCTTCTTCCATGTTTGTACGAAGCCACGTCTTAAGGCACCTGAGAGTAGACCTAACCGTGTAGGTACTGCGGCGAATTACGCTGGCACAACGAGTGCCCACACTAACCGACCACGTCGGGAAATTCCAGCGGAGCTGGAGGGGCCTAGTCCACCTCATCCACTCAAAACCAACCCTCCCAACATACACATTCGGTATTACGGGTAGGGGAAATTCAGCGGATCAGGTTAACACATATTCGACAATTTTCCCATCTACGTCCGTGAACACATCGTTCACCGCGGATGACACCACACCCGACGACGCTCTTTCTCAGACCCCAACCAAAACCACCCAATTATAGACGCATATCGCACAGGTGATATGCCACGTCTGCACTCGGCTGCAGGGGCCGCCATAGGTTTAGGGACAAAGGCAACAGAGAAAAAGGCGTTTACCAACATAGGTAATGGGGGCGCGATGCACATTACGTCGTACAACCCTACGTTAGGTCAGTCTGTTAAAGTAGATCGACAGGCGAGCACAGAGGCAACCGATGTGGACGCTCTAGTTTTTGGCAGTGCAATCTGTTCACCAGTCGTCTGACTTCGTGGTTAAGAACCAGTTGTCCCGCCCGATTCTCTCATCTACGTCTATTTATGTAATACGAACTCGCCCAGACGCTACCGCTTACCGCTGCCCCTTGGTATGTTACCAACAAAAACCTCCACAATGACCTGAACATACCAACCCTCAATGACTTAGCCAAATCCTACTACATAAAATTTCACTCAAAGCTTCGAGATCATACTAATCCCATAGTTAAAAGTGTATCTTCTACCTCAATTATTCCTAGAAGGCTAAAAAGGCAATGGCCAAGAGATCTGCTCAACGTCTAATAAAAAATAATATAAAAAAAAAAAAAAAAATTAAGGAGAAAATACTAAAAAAAAAAAAAATTAAAACCCTAATTCTTGTCAGATAGTACTTCTGGGAGCCTTTCTGTTATTAATGTCATTTTGTCATCTCACTTACTTATTATACCATATGTATAGATTGTACATATTTTATTTTTAATAAAAAAAATAAAAAAATTAATAAAATGAAAAAATAAAAGAAAACAACTAAATTGAATTCTGTTGACCAATTGTAGTGTGACCAATTGTGACCAATTTTACTACACAAAAAGTATACAAATGATCTACCTAGTTCATTTGCAAATGAACGTACCTATACATTTAAAAGACTATTCAACATCAAAATCAATAATTGAACCCATGACTATACTTGAAATGCAACAATTTATTATTGAAAATAAAGTTCAAGAGGTTTTCCCATAAACAGAAATTGCAACCAGAGTTTTCTTATGTATTCTGTTCTGCAGAAAGGTCATTTTCTGCATGGAAATGTATTAAAAACTACTTTAGATCTAAATTAAATGAAGAGTTGCTAAACAATTACGTCATATTACATATTGAAGCAGATCTTGTTAAAACTATCGAGTTTGATGAAGTAATTGACGAGTTTGCTTCAACAAAAGCTAGAAAAAAATGCATCTAGTATAACTAGTCTAAGATTATAATAAAATAATTGTGTATATAGCCATTTATAAATATAATACAATGTTTCTATTGTTTATTTTAAATTACTTTTAATTTTACTTACTAATTTTTTGAAAACATTTTTAAGAAAAAGTATCCATATAGGTCACAACGCTAGTCAAAAGTTTGGCGAGCTGTCGACTTAAAAGTTAAAATATTTCATGTAGTCTAGTTAAGTAGTGGCGGGGGAATGCCTCATGTCGAAAAAATGTGAAATCCACCACTGACTAAATGCTTAATAGTATTTTAGATACCCAGTCAAATTACATTACAGTCTCAAAAATTAGCAAAATTGAATATCATTCATACGATCTTTATACATCGATTAGACCTAACAATGAGACACGAATTGGATTTAAGAAAACATATGTTTATCCGTATCCATAATCTACACGATAGTTTTCTTTGTACAGAGGGTAAAATATACGATGCAGAAAAAGTTAAACAATCAAACAATTATGGTTTATATTCGATAAGGTAGGTAAATTAGAGATTAACGGAACAGAAGGTTATAGAACACGTTCTCTGGGACTAACGAGATCGATAAAAAGGATATTTAACGTAAAACTGGTGGTTCCAAAATAGGTTATTGGATCGGTGATGAATTTGATGGAATGTATTGTTTGGGTTGTTCGGTCTCAGAAGAGTCATACTGTCGGATTTGCATTTGATTTCAGTCTATGTTGTTGTATAATATTATGAAAATCCTTAGGTTCAAAATGGAAATTACAAACATGTCAGTAATTCAATTTTTTTATGGCAAAATATGCTAATTTAATATTTACTATGATTGAAATTAATAATTTTATTTTTATAATACTATTCATATACAGGATTTATCACGATGATCTGACTCAAATAACTTTTTGATTCTGAGTGAAACGAAGAATGTATTGGTTTTACAATGATGTGTTTTTTATTATGTACTTTTGATAAAAAATCTTCAAAATTTAATACCATCTTACTTATACAGTTAGCAAACATAATTAAATAAATATCGAAAATCGTTACTCAGGATTTTTTTATACTCGTTTTTTATAATATTTTAACGAAATTCATTATTTTCACGTAAATCATCTATTTTTTTTCGTTTATAACCAGGCCCGGATTGGTTAGTCGAGCTATCGAGGAAATCTCGGGGGGCTTCTTCTATAAAATGTCCCCGTTGTCTGATTATTGACCATCAAATACTTTTGGTCTTTGGGCCATCGGTTTTTGTAGAATATCACATAAATTATGATTCTAATCTCTTTCTCTTAGGGTTTATTTGGCCTTTAAGACCATCCTGTCTCACAACCAAGCTTCCATCCTTCTCTATCCATTGCTAGAGTTCTCCAATTGAAGTTCCTTCCCATCTGTTCCACACCTTTTTTTAAAACATTCTCCCACTAAATTCATGGTCTTCCCAAGGGTCTTTTACCTACAGGATTTTGTTCAATCACTGCATGTAGTAGTGGATTTTGGCTCCCCCGATCATGGTCAGCCCACCGTAGTCTTCTACTTCTGATAATCTCCAATATATTTGAACTGCAATATAATGTTTCTATTTCTAAATTCTTTCTTCGTCTCCACTCGCTTGTTGTTTCGTCTCTGATCGGGCCATATATTTTCCGCAACACTTTCCTTTCCAGGATAATACATTTGTGTGCGTCCTGTTTTCTAAGTGGCCATGTTTCCGATCCATATAGTATAACTGGTCGTATCAGGGACGTATATGGTTGTTATTTCATTCTTTGTGATATTGCTCGAGAGCTTGGTACTTTGGACAATCCATAGTTACATTTATTTCTAGCTTGAACCCTCGCTGCTACCTCGTGAGCCATATTATTTTTTCAGTCAAAAGGGTACCGAGGTATTTGAATTGTTCTACCCTTTTAAATTTAAATTGATCTAATTTTATGGACTGACGGTAGTTCCTATCTACTCAAAAATAAGTATTCCGTTTTTCCTTCATTTGCATATAGCCCTATTGCTTTATACAGTCTACTGAACAAAATCTTCCACTTATCTTGAGACTCTTCCATCAAAACTATATCGTCGGTATAAGCAAGTAAGCCTATCGACGTATCTTGTAATCTGATGCCCTCATTTGGTCCTATTTTCATTTCTCTAATATTCTTTTCCAAAACTATGTTGAACAGAATTGGTGACAGCGAATCACCTTTTCTTAGCCCCGAGTTCACTGTAATCGGGTCAGTTATTGAGTTTCCCTCCTGAACCTTTATCATACTCTCCATAAAACTAATTGATATTAGATTGGTCAATTTTTGTGGAAAAAGAAACTCTTTCATAATATTCAGAAAGCTCTCTCTTTGGACCCTATCATATGCTTTCCTGAAGTCCACAAAGATTGTATTTCTGCATGTATTGCATTTCTTCATCAAAATTCCAAGTTTTTTGATAAAATTGTCTAATTAGGAACAATTGGTCCATCGTGGATCTGCCTGTTCCAACACTCCTTGATAGTTTCCTATTATTTGATCTGCTTTTTCTTATATTATGTCTAAAACACTGTTCGAGAATAATTTATACGCTACATTGAGCAAGGCTATTCCGAGGTAGTTGTTGCAATCTTACTTATTTCCTTTTTTTGTAAATTTGACATATCACCGCCACTTTCCAATCATCTGGAAGTTTCTCTGATGTCAACACTCATCTAATCACTTGCCAGATCCGTCGTATAACATCCTCTACTCCTTTTTTTAATAGTTCTGCTTGAACACAATCTTCCCCTGGGGATTTGTGTTTTTTTAATCTATGTACTTGTACTTTTATTTCCTCCAGTGTGGAGTATGGGCATTCTTGTGTATTTATGTTCTCGATATTAAAGGAAAGTTCTCGGTTGGTTCGTCACAGTTTAGTAGTGTGTCAAAATATTTTCTCAATTTTTCCTCGAGAAAAAGATTTTCCTAGGAGAATTGTACTCCCGGTAAGATTTTCCTAGAATTATCATACTCCCTTTTGAGGGTAAAATTATCCTAGGAAAATCATACCCCCCCCCCCCCGGTAAGATTATCCGCGGGTAACATTTTATTACATTTTAAGTTATCATCTTAAATATTTTAGAATTTCGAAAACATTTGGGGTATTTGAATTCAGTGTCCCACATATTAATTTATAAGTACCAAGTTCAAACTAGTTCATGGTAATTCATATTTTATTACTGATATCAATATTATGTTCTTAATATTCCAAATTAAACTAAATGTTGAATACCCATTCAGTACCTAATTGATTAGAACTAGCTTGCTGCTCTTAATATTATTACGAATTTTTGTGTGCATATTAGTTTAATTAATAAAAGTTTCAGTACATTTATTATTTATTGATCATTTAATGAATAGCACAATTCCAAGTTCTGAGCGTTATTTTTAGTAATAAACTGTGTTTTGATTATGTATATTTTGAATCATAATTCATACACGAATCATTTGTAAATCCTTATTCAACTGTTTTGTGCATCATATATAAATATATTGCACAAAACAGTTAAACTTATATACTATTTAGTATTTACTTATATTAGTAAATTATAATTTTTAAATTGTTAGTTTAATTTCAAAAATAAATGTATACAAAAAAATATATATGACTTAAATAATGTTCCTTAATTAAAATTAATTTTCTTATGAAATTTTTCCAAAGATTAAAAAAAAATATGTAAATCACCAATATTTCAAATTAATTTACTATTATTTATCAAGTATGCTCTTAAAAATGGTAGAATTGAGAAGTACCTATGTTTTAAGAACAACAAAGTCACTAAATATGCCAAAATATGCATATAACAATAAATTCCGATATTTGTGTCATAGGATGACTGCACCAGTAAATGAACACCTAAGGTTTTGTAGACAAGTAAATATTTGTATCATAATAGCTTTTAGTATCATAAAGTTCAATTTTTATTTATGAACTAAGTGATATGTCATCTTGTATTTTATCATTTTTTTTTTTTTTTTTTTTTTTTTTTTTCATTATAATACAATAAGGTACTCCTACCTTGCGCTATCTATACCTAGAGATGAAGTAAAATACATTTTGGCGTATTAAGTGCGATAAATAAATTACAATTTTACATTAGGTGATAACAGTGGTTATATACTACGTTTATATGATGGCATTAAAACGGTTTGAAACTAAACCGTTTTAATATTATTTAAAACGGTTTAAGATTAAACCGTTTTTAGGTGTTTATATACGAACATGTATAAATCGGTTTATAAATATTTTATAAACCGTTTTAATTTTAATATTTTTAGTCCATGACTTTATTCGTTTGTTCCGAGAGAATACTTGATAATTGAATTGATTCAAATTTTCATATTAGATAATATGATTGATTCATATTTCATTTTGTGTTACAAAATACAAATTTGAAATTTACAATAGTAGGTATAAATACTGACAAAATTAAAATTAATTGTTTCAATTGTTGCTAAACTAAAACGCAGAAAATTGACAGCTGAATTGCGAAGAAAAAAAGTGTTTAAAATGATAAATAATAAAAGAAAGTTGTTAAAACATAAAATGTTGTTAATATTTGCTACCACCATGCCATCAACTATTGTTCAAGATGCTCTTTCGCTTACAATAGTTACAAACATACCTACTGAAGTTGAGACTTAAAGATAACAAATATTTATTACTTCTCCATTTCTATATCTTTTTTCATCCAAAGCAGACATTATATTTTTTTCTTTGAAGATTGCTAATAAATCTTTCACTTCTTTATCTGACTAAGAAATTCTCTTTCGTTTTTTCGGTGTCGGAGATGCCATTTTTCATGCACTGTTATTAATCAACTTAATAGCTAATAGTTACTTAGTAAACAACGAATTAATTACACGGTAGGTATTAAGTATATAGTTTAAATTTATTATAAACAAATATGATAAGTCATAATAACAAACTGATAACACAATTAATGCAAAACATATCCCGCGTTTATATGTACATTTGATAAACCGATTTAAGCATAAAAACGGTTTTAAATTCTTAAACTACATAGTGCGAGCGTTTTAACTTTTAAAACGGTTTACAGTTTTTAAACCGTTTTTAAGTGTTTACATGACATTAAAGCGTTTTAATTTCAAAACGGTTTAATTTCAAACCGTTTTAACGCCATCATATAAACGTAGTAATAGAGACTTAAGTTAGCTAGCGTCTTGAGGAACCAGGTCATGCGGTCGACCTCGTTTGAGACGGCGTTGTGGAGGTGGTCTGACGTTGATATGGAAGTGCATTGAGCCTGTTGACTTATGGATGGATTTGAAGAAGCTCACAGCCGTGAGCTTGATGTGGTCTTGAATAGTTGAAATTTTGAGGTCTTTGTGTATGTTTGAGTTCCTTACGAACCATGGAGCATTTGTTATCGTTCTTAAATCCTTGTTTTGAAATATTTGCAGTTTTTTAAGGTGAGTTTGTGCGCAATTACCCCAGATAGGGCAGGCGTAAGTGATTAATGGACGTAGTACTTGCTTATAAATAAGTAGGGAAAGGTTTTTTTGTAGGGAAGACTTTCTGTTTAATATAGGGAAGAGCATCCCTAAGCGTTGATGGGCTTGTTGAAGTTTGGATGATAGGTGTGGCCACCAAGTTAATCTTTTATCCAACGTTACACCAAGGTACTTGACAGTTGGCTTCCATGAGATTGGTTCGTGGTTAAACATTAGTGGTGGTGGAGTAGAATTACGGCGTAGACTGAATAATACACTTGCGCTTTTTGATGGATTAATTGTTATTTTCCATTTCTTGCACCAGACAGATAATGCGTTTAAGTGGTTTTGTAGGTGTACAGATATTGCTTCTGGGTTGCGAGATTCAGAGTAGATAACAGTATCGTCCGCGAAGAGGGCTATGTTTGTGTGCGGTGATTGCGGTATGTCGGAAGTGTAGATGTTAAATAACGTTGGGCCGAGTATAGATCCTTGTGGGACGCCAGCTACGATTGGTTGGAAAGAAGAAAAGTTGTCATTTATTTTAACAGAAAATTGCCTGTTAGATAGAAACGAAGATAGGGAGTTGAGTAGATAATTTGGTGTGTTGATAATTTTGAGCTTGTACAACAACCCATGATGCCAAACCTTATCAAAAGCTTTTGAAATGTCAATGAAAACAGCACCCGTGTGACAGTGTTTTTCGTATGAGTTGCATATATGTTCAGTAATGCGCATGAGTTGCTGTGTAGTAGAATGATGTGCTTTGAATCCAAATTGGAATTTTGGAATTGTGTCAGTACAGTATTATATTATACATACACAATTAAAAAAATGTTTTATTTAAATTAATCAGTTTTTCCTAGTTAATGAACAAAATGCTGAGTAAATGAACACATATTTCCCTGTAAATGAACAATGTCCGATAAATGAACACTTATTAATCTGTAAATGAACACCTAACAAAATAAACTTTCATTGGTTAAATAACACCAAAAACATATACTTTGTATGGTTGTTTACTTCAACAACATAAAATCATAAAAAAAACATATACTTACTGCTTAGTATAGTAGATAACATCAACAAAATTAAATCATAAAAAAACTTAATACATCAGTTAACATCAACAACAGATAATCATAAAAAAACATAATATACTTAGTAGGTATATCAACAACATAAAATCATAAAAAAAACATAATATAGGTACTGTTAAATAAGTAATAACATACATATTACACAAAAACTTAAAAAGTATAAAATATTTAAAGTTTAAAATAGTTAATAATAATCTAAGTACCTATTTAGGAACGTATGGTATTATTTAAGGAACTAGATTCGGTTCTTTTTTTGTTTATTTCCAAACAGGAAGATATTGTAGAGTTACCCAATAGTTTAGGAGCCTCAATCATTTTCACATCTTCCTCAGGGTACCAGCAAACATCCTCTACTTTTGGCCATTTCCAATTTGTTTTATACATCACCATAGCTTTAACCTTTCAAAAAAAAAAATTTATATAGTAATATCACATATTATATTAATACCTTATAATTATTTTTACTTACTTTCAATTCTTTCTTTTTTATTGCTTCTATTATTCCTGGATAAAACTCCCCTTCATACTGGACTATAACATCATCTCCAACAGAAAAGTTTTTCTTGAATTTAGTAAATTCCTTTAAAATTTTTGGTTTTTTAGTGTTGTCATTATAATTTACATTTTCAGTTTTTCTTTTGTTCTCAATATTATTTTTTTTCAATAATCTTGCATTTTTTCTTTCTAAAATTAAGGTTTCTTTTTCTAATTTTTTCTTCTCTTTATCAATTTGTATATCTTTCCATATTTTTGAAGTAATGGCATATGGAATTTTGGGCCTGTGCTTTTTGGTTTCTTTAATTTCTTCTCCTGGCCAGCTAAAGTGATGGCCCCATACATCTTCAATTGATAAATTCGGGGATTTAATGGAATCCAAACACTGTACGCCTTCTTGTCCATTTGTCAGTGAAACTGTGATACAGTTTTTTTTCATTTGAATATTGTGTTCCCTGTTTATCTAGCTGTGTATTTATACTACAGTTTCCCTTATTTAAATGTTGCACATCCTGTTCTCCTATATGTTGAACTACATTACAACCTTCCGTAACTAAACCAATATTTTCTTCGCCTGAACATTGCACTTCTTGTCCTATCTCTTCATCTGCATTGTAATCTTCATTATCTAAGTCTATATTTTCTTCACCTGAATATTGTACTCTTTGTCTATCTATTTGGTTGTATATATGACTATCTTGTTCGTTTAAATACTGAAGGGTTTCTGGATTTGTTTCTGTATTTGTATTTAAAAAAAATAAATTATCATCAGCATCGTTATGAAGATGCTCTTCTTCATATACATCTGGATTCAAGATTTTTACCCCTAGCTCTGCCATTAGTTCTTCATTAAAACTGAAATTAGTACCTTCTAATTCAATTGGCATTTCTAAAATATTAAATGGCTGAGGACCAAAGAAATTTTTATTTGTAATTTCAGTTATTTCCTCATTACAAGTATTCCAAATTTTTTCTAAGAATGGTTCATTGCTGAGAATATTGTGAATAGTTTGATTTTTTAATATGTATTTTATAACTTTTTGGCATACTAAGTACTCATCTTTGCTAGGATATTCTAGTGTATGTTGTTCTTGAAACATTAAATCTACCTCAGCTTGTCTATTTGGTATACATTTTGTATAATCAACAGCATCTGGATTAAATGGTAACATACCACATGCCTTAAAACCATTTATTATTGACTCTGGTTTCACTTTATCAAAAGCATCTTTAAAAATGTTCCCAAAGTTATTTTTCTGTAATAGGGCTTTTTGATATCAAATTATGAGCTTTTACCATATCTTTCCAGTATGACTTCAGAGGCTTGAAAATTGAAACATCATAAGGTTGAAGTATATGTGTCGCATTAGGTGGTAGACAATATAACATAATTTTTTTTCTGTACAAAACTCGGATAATTGTAAACTTAAGTGGCTTTTGTGTCCATCTAGATATAAGATAACAGGGAATTTGACTTCATTGTCTACTAACCAAGGATACATGATATTGGCAATATATTCAAAAAATGTAGCTGACACCATCCAGCCACTATCGCTCCTCCCAATGCCCCAATTTCCTGGTACTGATTGATATATGTAATTAGGTATTCTTTTGTAGGGATAAATAATCATTGGGGGAAGAACACTTCCATCAGCAGAGTATGTACAAAGAACAGTTATATTTTCTTTTTCACTGTTTTTTGCTATTTCATAAAAATTGTTCATTTTTTTGGGACCTAATATTTTTCCCGTTTTTGGACAAAGTTGTATGCCCGTTTCATCACAGATAATTATTCTTCTGCTATCACAAAGAATATCTGAATATCCTTCTTCTTTTAAAAATGATGAAACACCATCAAACCAAAGTCTAATTGAATTTTCAGTGACGGCAGCTCTTGCTTTAGATATTATTTCTGTGTGCCTCTTTCCTATTTCTGGGTCTCTTTAAAAATGAAAATAACCATTTTTTTCCCGGTCTATCGTCTTTAAAAGGGTTTTTCCTTGAGAAACTTTTGAATAATTTCTGAATAGAATCTTTAATATTTTCGTGGTGGACTGGAAACCCTACCTTAGCCTTAGCCAAAATCCAATTAACAATTTTATCTTCCTCTATCAACGATAAAATAGTACTAGGTCCCATTTTTCGTAAAATAGGAACTTTATTATTAACTTTATTACTAAGAGTTGACTTTGGAATCCCTGTTTCCTTATTTACCTGATTCAGAGATTTCTCTTTTCTCATTATTGTATTAACTGCATTAACAAGCTCCTCTTCAGTATATTTAAATCGTACATATTTATTCTTTTCTTTCGATACTTTTTCTATTTTTTCTGCTGCTTTACTTTTGACCATTGCTATATTTTTGAGCACCTAAACATTTCATTAATTATTTAATACAAATTACAATTTATCTAAGATAGGTGGTTATTGTGAACGAAATGTATTGACATTTACGTTGAATTAGAAAATATTAAAATAAAATGCACAGTGTTAATTTACTAGTAAAAAGTAAAACACCTAAATCCTAATGAATGAACAGTAGTTCATTCACTGGTTTTTGCATATTTACTTGTACCAGTGCTTGAACACTATTTAAATAGATTAAAAAATGCTTTAAGTCAATAGATTAATATATCAACGGCATTATAAGTTTGTGAAGAATCAAATAAATATCACTTTAAGTGTCTTACCTAGTGTAGAAGATGTTTAAATGTTTCGTTTCTGTACACCCAACATTTGAAAAATAAAACAAAATTTGATAACGTAATGATAGTAATTGGAGGGAAAGGATAAATAATATTCTCAATCAAATAATATCAAATCTAATATCATGAAATTACAGTGTGACCAAGATCAGAATATTTGTTAAATGTTGATACCATTTATCATAAAAGTTTACTTCTGATTTTCTTATTAATTAAAATAAACCATTCACTACCATTGATATGTTCATTCATAGGCACTGTTCATTTACTGGTGCAGTTAACCTAGTGTTATGAAAATAAATTCTAGCTTACTTAACAGTTAACAACAACTCTAATAGCTCAGAAGGTTATAGTACCACTATTGTTAATACAAAATATGTATAGGGGGTGTCGTAGCAAGAAATTTTCGAATTTCAGTTGTTGATAACCGTTTGGCTTACTTTTTGGGAGGAGTAACTACTAACTGGTAGCAACCAATTAATAATAATAATCATAATAATAATAATCTATCTATATATAGGTAATAATAATAAAAAAACACTGTATATACGAATCAATTATTTAACACACAAGCGAAATCGGGTTATTCAGCAAACAATACACGGGCAACGCTAGGTTTAGACGTCTAAAGGCAACTTTGCATGTAATGTTAAAACTGACGAAAAAAAGGTATAGGTAATATAAAATACTGCACACGGGTGAAGCCGTGACGAGTCGGCTAGTACATTTATAAAAATATTTTTCTTTAAAAACAATATAAATTTGCGAATATTTCCTTAGAAATCTATTTTTTAGTTGTTATAAGAATCTTACCTCCTCCTAGGAGAATATTACCGAGGGGGTATGATTTTCCTAGGAGAACCTTACCTCCTAGCCCCTAGGAGAATAATACCGTGGGGTATAATTTATAATGGTATTTTGGACTCACCTTAAAAATTACAATTTTTTGTCATCAGTTTATATAGTTGCAGTAGACATATTCCTAAACTTCGAGAGGTGATATCATGTAAAGCATTTGACTAACATAAAACATTCTACAGAGTTGAACACTCTATAAACATTCTCAACATTCTATAGAGTCACTGTCTATAGAATTAATAATTTTCTGAATGAACACATAACAAAAATAAATAAACAAAACCCTTGTTTAATAAAATTGAAAAACAAAGTTAAATTTGAATAGCCTTTTTACATAAATATAATATAGGTACTTAGTCAAAATAAACCACTATTCTAAAATCCAGGACTACATCATAGTGCACATTATTTAAGTTTATTAAGTATATACATTTTTGTTTTGGATTAACACGTTTAAGTAAGGAAATATCCTTATTAAATAACTGCCATTTATTATTAGAAGTCCCATATATTATATAAATTGAGGTGTTCAACAATATAGCAGCAGCAAAAATTTCTACGTCAGTACCCCACACACCTGAAATTAAAATTTATAAATGAATAACAAATTTGTTTTCAGTTAAGAAAAATTAAATGCATATAACAAATATTTATTAAATACATAAATAAATAAATTTCTAAAACTTTCTGTTACTTTCATTGTTCTATAAAAAATATAAAAATATTACCAATATAAGGCTAAATTTAGAATATTGATTACCTATATTTATTTTTTCTATAATGTTTTAATCTCATAAAAAATTATTTTCGCATACTAGAAACCTGAAATGTAACACTAACTTTTTGATATACATTAGGTACATAGCATTTTAGACACAATATTATGATTTAGGCAACTCTATTTGAATCGGAATAATAGGTAAGTGGTAAAATTGAATTGAAATTACAACACCTACCATCATTTTCTATTGTTTTTTCTTCCAAATATGTTTTCAAGCTATCCTTTCCTTCAACGTATTTTTCTAATTTTATATGCGTTTTGAAGATCTGAAATCATTACTTATTTTTATTTTCTCAAACATTACACTTGCATTATAAAATAATATTTTTTGTCATTACCTTACAAATGTGTTGTCTTATAGAAAAATGGTTATCCTCCTCGCCTGTTATAAAAAAAGAAAGGGCTCTGTACAAGCAATTTCCATCTCCAACAATTGGTTTAATTTCAGATGGCGTTTTCAAAACTTTTGAATCTGCACAGTCACTATTTAAATGGTGTCTTAAATTTAATTTTAAAGTTCGACATTTCAATTGTTGCCATATTTTTCCAACTGGATTAAATGTCCTTTCCTCACAACTGTTCTCAACGTCCATCTCATCTTTTTTTTGAAGTGGATTTAATTGGTTCTTCATTTAATACAATATCATTGGCTTCTTTGTCATCTGGTTCATAATATTTTTTGATACTGCTTACTAACACTTAAGTTTTTAAAATTTTTGTCCCATTTTTTAATTGGCATATTTTATTTTTAATAATTTCGTGGATGGTAAATGGACCAAGCCAAGGCATTGAAACCCATCCTCCCTTTCGGTCCTCTCGCCGGAGATTTTTTACAAGAACTTTATCGCCTTTTTTGTACATATATTGTCAGCAAGTGGATGTCTCTTTGCATATGACTTTTGTTGAGACACTTGTGCATCTTCAATATTATTCATTACTTTATCTTGGAGTTTCTCTAAAAAAAATAATTGAATGTAATTTGTGGTAGTAAAATTTCATTTGTTTATACATATTGCACATGGACAAATTAAATTGATATATAATGGGTAAGGCCAAATACAAATTACATTTTTTAACGTTAATTAAATATTACAATATAAACATAATTTAAATCATTGTAACAAATTATTTTAATATTTGTTAATTTGTTTGCACTATATCTTCGTTTAAACGACGAGTATATGACTCATAATTTTAAATTATTGAAAGTAAAAATTGTCATTATTATGTCGTTACCCCATTTTTATATCCACTCAAAGTGATTAAAATCTAAATTATATAGAAACTGTTTACAATACTTAATGTTTTTGAATTTATAAAAATAAATTCAGAATTTGTTTAAAGTTTTGCGGCTATATATTATGGATGTAGGATGTACATTGTGATCCAAAAGTTGTATTACTATAATACTATCAGAAACAATGTTGACATTGCATTTATATCGTGTTATAATTATGTTTTACTATGGTTTGTATTTATGCTAAAAATGTAATATTAAAAAAATCAAAATCCACGCATTGTATATATTAGAGAATTTCATACATTTGTTTTGAAATTGTACACGTACAAGCTGACAATATATATTTTATTATTAAACTTTATAATCACATCATTATTAATAATTATTAAAAATAACTTAAATGTTTGATTCTTACCTCTCATTGAAATCATGCATTTTAACGTCTCCTCAAACTGTTTTTCATCAAAATGTCCAATAGATGTAATTCCGTCACACACTCACACATGTATTCATCTTCTAAATTATGTTTTATATCTACTGGAAGTACTGCTTTCCTTTGATATAAAATATAAAAAGGTGAATATTTTGTAGATGTATGCGGAACAGACCTATATGCAAATAGGACTCCTTGCAATACAATCGGCCCGATTGTAAGTGGCTCACTTGAGCACGTTATCATTGTGTATCTAAATGAAAAAAAAATATTTAAAATTTGTAAGTTTCCTTATAAATAAACTAAAACATCAGTACCTTAAGAGTGCGTAACACACCCATATTTTCCGTTCAAAAACTTGTTTTGGTAGAATAGCTCTCATTTGGGTTACAGTAGTCGTACAAATTCAATATTTTGCAAACATAAAGATGACAATATTTCTCGTGTTTGTACGTTGGTTTTTTTCGATAGCTATAATACACTCATTTTTATTAACCGTGTAAGAATTAAGTTTTTTGTAATTTGTTATGTATCATATAAACTCACTGAGTTGACTTATCTAGTATATCCAACGTACAAACACAGACAATATTGTCATCTTCATTTTGGTAAAGATTGATTTTGTTATGTTCATTGTAGTTTGAATGACAGCTGTTCTCCTGAGACATGTTTTTAGACATTTTGATTCATGTTTATTACCGTCTAGTGCTGCTCTCGTGGCTACAGCGGCAGCGTTCTAAAATCATACTCATTACCTCACACCGCGCGCATGACCAGCATACCACACCATGGGCCGTAATCAGTGTTTATCAGGTTTATAAATAACGAATTCGTTGATATGAAAATAATGATTCTATTGGCGATGAACATAATAATTATATTATTTTCAATTTTATTATTTCATGATTTTATAATTATTCGAATTCCCACCATAGTATTTACACAAATTAAACCCACATATCGTAGTTTCCATAATCCCTAACAGCATAGGAATTCCCTTGGAACTCCCTAGGAATTCCAAACGGGACTGTAGGAAGTCCTGAGGACTTCCAATTGAAGTCCAAATGTCCGCACCTACGGTATTCCCTACGGTAGTTCCCGCGGAATTCACTACGGTAGTTCCCGCGGAATTCACTACGGTAATTCCCGCGGAATTCACTACGGTAATTCCTGCAGAATTAACTACAGTAGTTCCCATGGAATAGTCCTAAGATAATTCTATGGACTACCCAATATAATTCATAGGAATAGGTAAATATTATAGTTAATTGATAATTAGTATGCTACTAATCACAAATGTAGGAAAACGTATATAAAAATATCTTTATTTTTTGTACAAAACTTTAGTAAATATTAATACATAATAAGATAATATTCAAAGAAAATGCATTAGCATGATAAAATTGACTATATATCTATAAAAATATAAAATACCAAATTTATAATATAATAAAATTTGATTATTAAAATGAATATCAGTATCAGGATCCGATAGCTATATCCTGTTCATGTTGCAATTCTCTTTGATATCTGTCTTTAGAATGGCGTAACCATGCAACTACTGCATCTTTCACAATAGTATCAGTAAAATTATCAAACTTTCCTCTTCCTATTTCTTTCATAGAAAAAATTAAAATTAAAATTAATTTTTCAATAATCTTTAAATAACTTTATTTTTATACTCACGACTAATGAGCTGAAACAACTTAAGTTTATTAAAAGCCGATTTTGGAGTAGCAGAACTTTTTTTAAATGGCTTCCCAGTAAAGGATATTTGTGTGGCAAATTTATTGGAAATTAATTTTTCCAGAGTATACTTGACAAAATGTGTAACATCTTGTCCACCAAATGATTTAATTTTCAACATCTGAAAATATTTATGTTATTAGTAATATGTATTTAATGTAATTCAATGTATTGAACAGAACACTTCATAAGTAATAGTGTATTACAATTCATATAATTTAAAATAAATTCATGTCAATTTTTATACATAATATTATAGATTATTTTAAAAGAATTACCATATTATTCTTAAAACTGTTGTCTAATAATAACATATTTTCAATTTCCAAAGCTTTTTCCCTGGAGGGTAATGGAAAATAATCATCAAATTGAGCTATAAATTCGTCATAATTTGGATCAATAGTTTGCAATGTTCCTATACCAGTCAAACGAGATAAAATTTCTTTTTGGTTCTCCAAAATCTGATTATTTTGCATTTTTATCTCGGTATTAGAACGTAAAATGTACTTTATACTACTCCTTAACCAATTCTCTAAAATAAAAAGTATAATATAGACAGTATTATTATTTAATATTCATAAAAAACAAATATTGATTGACAGTATTGAGAAACAGAATTTTCACTTAGATATGCTAGTATGTATGATGAGTATTTCCATTCCTACTACAGAAAAAAACAACTAAATTTTAAATACACACATAAAAACAATTAATGTGGACTAATATCTCCTAATACTAATACAAATTATATTACAATTTTATCAATATTTTTTTTTTTTTTTAATTTACCATTAGTTTGTGATTGAAGCATATCATTCGAAAATAATTCTTGATTTTGTTTAGATTCCAAAGAGGGATATAATCCTAGTAGAAAGTATACAATTAGATAAAGGCATGATTTAAAGCATAATATTAAAGTTTATTATTCAATCCAACTATTAACAGAAATAACAGCAGTTACCTCGAATTGCAGCATTATTTCCATTTATTTTATTTTGGGGACTCTTGTATGGCGATGTTGATAAAATACCTAAAAATAAGTGAACATGAAATTTTAAAAATTGTATTGTATTATAAACACAATAAGCAAGCAGCTAAACAAACAAGTTACCTTTATTTGCAACATTATTTTCATTTCTTTTTTTATCTTGGGGACTCTTGTATGGCGATGTTGAAAATATACCTAAAAATAAATTAACATACAATTTCGAAGAGTTTATTGTGTTATAAATACAATAAACAATCAGCCAGACAAACAGTTACCTTGAATCGCAACATTATTTCCATTTCTTTTATTTTGGGGACTCTTGTATGGCGATGTTGATAAAATACCTAAAAATAAGTGAACATGAAATTTAAAAAATTGTATTGTATTATAAACACAATAAGCAAGCAGCTAAACAAACAAGTTACCTTTATTTGCAACATTATTTTCATTTCTTTTTTTATCTTGGGGACTCTTGTATGGCGATGTTGAAAATATACCTAAAAATAAATTAACATACAATTTCAAAGAGTTTATTGTGTTATAAATACAATAAGCAATCAGCTGGACAAACAGTTACCTTGATTTGCAACATTATTTTCATTTATTTTTTTATTTTGGGGACTCTTGTATGGCGATGTTGATAAAATTCCTAAAAATGAATTAACATACAATTCTAAAAATTTTATTGTGTAATAAACATAGTGGATTTTTGTGATATTAAATCAAGGAATTATAATGAAAATAATTAGTTTTTAAATATTACACATTTATAATAAGTTATCATAATTACCTCTGTATTTTGGAAAGTTATCCAATCTAATATTTTTTGATTTTTGAGTGAAAATTGATGGTGATAATACATCATCATCTGAAACTATTATCACATATTTTTAATTTAATAATTAATATACTTGCTGTTTTTTTATTCAGAAATGTAATAAGTATAACTACCCTGTTCAGAGGTTGATTGACAAAAAGTTTCTGTAAACGAAGATTTTTCTTTACATATAGTTTTATGTGTATTCATGGATTCTAAAATGTACAAAAAAAAAAAAAAAAATCACAATTTACATTGTAATAAAAAAGTAATATATCGTCGCCGTTAAGCAGAAAGTGTTTAAGTAAAAATTATTACAATTGTATTTTTAAATTTGAAATATGTACAACTTCATAATTTTTTTTCCCCCTAAGTCACTTTTTGCATGTTGTCTACTAAGTTGTGATGAGTTTTGAAATTGACCAAGTGAAAAAAAATCATTAAGTTATACATATTTAAAATTTAACAATAAAATTATAATAATTTTCACTTACACACTTTCTGCTCCTCAGTCTACGTGTAATATTAAATAAATAAATTACTTATTTGTTTTATTGGTGATTTATGAAGTTTTCTGGGTGAAGTGGAAACTGCAGATTGTTTATACTTAAATTGAGAATCTAGAAAAAAAAAACCTTTAATTACTTCTCATCAAAATCAACTTTCACTTAATTTTATTTTAATACTCATATGATACCGTTTATCATTGAAGTATTTTTTTGAAGTTTTTTTTTTGGTGGTGTGGGAAAAATATTATTCATACAAGTTTCATTTAACTCTTCTTCATCACTTGATGAATATATTTTTTTTGCTCTTTTTTTTCTTTGACTCTTTTGAAAATCTTCAGTTTCAGTATTTACTTCTGACAAATTGTATTGAAAAGCATCATACAATTTATGGTTTGCCTTTTCAAAAGAATCTGGTGAAAACATTTAAAAATATTTTATTAGTCATACCAATTCCAGAGTTATTATTTGGTTATAAGGGGGGGGGGGGGTTGAAATTTCTACACTTTTACATTTTTAAATACCAAAATAATATTTAAATGTTTATATAGATACCAAATAATCATTACCACTTGATCCAAGTATTTTGAGAACATCCCAAACTTCCCATGAATGTTCAGGAGAGTGCATAGACTCCACAATTTTATTATATTGTTTTATACTGGTAATATGGGTAGGATAAACACATTTTTTCATATTATCTTTAAACCAATTAACTGGTACTATTTGTAGACCATCAGCAAATTGTACAACTTGATATTTACTGTAAAATAATTAGTAATACATCAATTATATTTATTTATGTAAATGTAAAATAAAAGAATGATATAATATATACCTACATTTATCTTTATACATATATAGTTATTAAGATGTATTATATTTAAGTTAATCAATTTAAATCAATGGAAAATCACAAATTTTTACATAAATATTTACACATTATTAACACATTTAAAATTATACAATATTACTAAAAAATATCTAATTAGGTTGTATCTGTATGCAGTATAGGAATCATGGCAATCCAATCTTCTCCAGGTATATTGCATGTGAAATATTTACATGTTACTCTATTAATTGGCCACATTTTTCGTTCAGATAACTTTTTAACTTTAAAAATATTAAGTAATGAAGATTTACAAGGAACACAATATAAATCCCGTTTTAAAATGAATTCTTTACCAATTAGATAATGAATCTTGTCTCTAAAATGATATGCAATGTTTTCAATAACTATAATTTTGTCTCCTTCAATACCACAGTACTTATTTTTTGAATCACTAACACTCAAAGTGAAATTACTTAAACTAACTTCTTTAAACTGTGGGTTTGAACTTCCATCAAGAAGAGGCCCATCATTATGTTCTTTTTTATAAATTATGTTTGGTTTAAATGATTTTATAATTCTAGAATTTTGTTCTATTTCCGCATATCTACGTGCGATTTGCTGTAAAGGTTTATCATCCTTGCGTAACATTTTTTTCAATCGGCCTAAGAAGTTCTCAAATTTGAAGTTACTAAAATGTTCTAACGAACCAAAATTTTCAATATCATCAACTAAATGCAACATCCCATGCACATTGTGACTAATATTGTGCGCACCATAAAGATTTTGAAAAGAATCAACAAAATTAAATATTAACTTTCTTGCATATTCGATAAATTGTTTATCACTGCAATATAAATCTGAACTCAAGATCGTCACAGTAACATGTAGAGTTAAAAAATTATTATATATATCTGGACGCAATATATTTTTAAAAACTACTGGACCGGTATAGTTAAGAAGCTGTCTAAATTCAGTGGCTTTCCATTGTCGATAAAATAATAGAGACCGGGGTTTTCTTTGGAATTCTTTTGGGACAGTATGTCTCAAAATGTTTAATTGATCTGAAATTTTTTTTGAACTATAGTGTGATAACCGAACATTAAGTGCACCAGTGTGCCATAAGTTTATCATTTTCTTAAATACACCTAAATCAATCAAATGTTGATAATCCAATGGAACTTGAGTTACTAATCCAAATTGATGTATTTGCTCTAATGGACTGATTCCTTGATGATAATCAGAATCTTTGTGGTTTAAGAAGTTTTCATCAGTTCTTTTATTACCAATACCACCCGGGAAACATACACGGTGTTCTAAATAATCTCCTTCTATATCACATTTTGTACAGCTAGAATAACCACTATGATACTTTGTATTAAGAACGAAGGCTTTGGCAGGAGCATCCGCACAAAGCGCTTTAATAGAAATAGTAAATTGTTGTCCTTTGTAAATAAATCCATAATTAATTAACAAATTTGCTTCTGTGATAAAATCTTCTAAGAATACATGTACATCAGATGGTTTTTTTTCATAACTATGATATAAACCAATCAAAAAAACATAGTTGGTTTTAAATATACTGCCCAAAATGGGCCAAAATTGGCTGTTTGAAGACTTACTTATTGGTAAACCATCAATATTAATTGTAATATCAAATCTATTAAAATTAATGTCCAGTTCACTATGACATTCATCTAAATATTTTATTAAACTTTGCTTTATACCATTATGCCAATAAAACCCAGGATGAACTTTTCTTATAAGTGTTGACTTAGGAGTCTGTAGTAATGATCTTCCATCAGAGGGTAAACTTGAGAAATCATTATTATTATGAGATTTTAAAATTTTAAGTAAGCTAGTCAAAGACTTTAAAGGAATCTGCTCTTGAACAGCCCAGTTAGATAATTTCTCACAGATAGAATTATTAGAAGATTCATTAAGATTATTAATTAATTTAAATGCATTAGTTGTCGAATTATAATTTGAATTTGAACTTTCAGGAGAGTTCACAAAGTTTTGTAAACTACAATTTGAAATTAATTGTTTTTGTTCTTCATTATCAAAACATGGTGAATTTGAAACATTCTGAATATTAGATGTAGAGACACTATTAGTTTCAATATTTACATTCCAATCATTATTAAAAATATTTTGTTCAATAAGTATCAATTCGTTAGTGATTCTCCGTCTACGTTGACGGTTAGAAATGTTTTGGAAATTTTTCAATGTTCTTTTTCTAAGAAATTAAATCATATGAAAAAAATAAAATTACAAAAATACCTACTCAGCAATTCTTATACTATTAATAATTATATCAGGGATGCCACTAGAGTTAAAATTAGAAATAGTTGAAAAAGTGACTAAAAAATTTAAAAAAAGTGACCAATATTTTTTAATAAAAAATTATTTATTACTATTTTAGATTATTAAATTTAATTAGTAGTTAATTTTGGATATCATTCATTAGAGGATGTAAAAACATAATATTATTCAACTGAAATATTTTTTATTTATTCTTAAATAGAAATAGTTAAGTATTCATAACAAGCAAATAACAAATTTCATGTTAATAAATTAAGATTTGTCTTACTATCAGTTTTTTTCAATTGTTGCATCATAAACAGATAGGAACATATAGTAATTTAAATTTGGTTCGGTTTGAATTCAAGCTTAACAAAATTAATCAGTTTAAAACACGGATGTAGATCTACAACCATATGGTTTTTAATAAGACTTATAAAATTACAATTAACATTATCAGTTTAGACTTTAGAATACAACATAAAATATTCATATTTAATAATATAATATTATACAACTTATTTTATAAATATCATTTGATACATTACATAGATTTATACAAAAACGCATATTTTAAGAAAACAGTCAAACATTTTTTTTTAAAAAAGTAAAAAAAGTGGACTTTTAGAGACTTACAAAAAAAAGTGAATTTTAATTGAAAAAGTGACTTAGTGGCAGCCCTGTTATAGTTAATGGTATCTATATAAGTTAATAGTTATCTTAATATGTAATTATTTTAGCTTCTCCCTAGTTGAAACTATCAATAGCTAGGTATAAAAATTACGGATTTTCTCTAGATAATTCTAGTTTTCACCAATATACTTCAGACACAAGTTCAAACTAAACTAGTTTTAACAGAGAGGATCTTATTGTTATTTTTACAGTAATAACTAGTCAAAACCAGAATTCACCAAAAGGATTTAAGGAAACTAGTTTTGATTAGTTAACTACCTAGGTTAATATTAATTTTCACTACAAAACAGTTATTTATGCATGCAACATGAATAATATAAACTTAAGTAATTATCACGGACGTATATACGTCCGTGGTAATTATCTATCTATATATTATAAATATAGATATATTTACCGACTGCCAGACATTTTCAGTTTTTTAATATTGAACAGCCAAACGAAAAACACACCAATGACTTATCTTAAAAACCAAGTAACTCAAGCTTGTACGTACATCGCAAAATACCTATAAATACATTAAGTATAAAGAAAACTTGTTAGGTTAACCGTCAACAATAAAATTATTGTTGCAGCGTGTACACCTGTATGTTTTATAAAGAAAATATTATGTTATTTAAAGCTTAATATGGTAGGGACGGTTTTTCGTATGAGTGGATGTAATACAGTGTGACCAACGATCAATTGTGTAACGAGTAACGACCACAGATATAATTACTATTATAGTACTATTTAACTATTACTATTATATAACGACATAATTACTATTCTCTTAAAAATACTTATAAGTTATAGCACTTGCCACTTAGTAGACGCTGACGACTCCCTATTCTTGCAATGTAAAAATCATGGTCTTGGAAGATTCTATATTAATATCTTCTAATTTCTATGACTATGGTAAAAATTATGAAGCCGTCAAAATGGCCGAAATTTCCTTATCGTTTATAGTATTTGCTTATACAGTTATACTTAGTGAAATTATAAAAATTAGTTCAATTAATATTATATTTATATCATGAACTATTATAAAGATTAAACGTATGGTATTAATTAACATGACAACATAATATCTTTATCAATGCTATGAAAATGTAAACATGATATAATAGTTTAATACCCATGATATAATTAATATCATAACTCATAAGTTAATAATTATTATATTAATATCATGAGTATACCTATCCATGCATTTACCTCTTGTAGACAAGAAACTTTCGGCTATTTTTTCGGCTTAAGCCGATTAAAAAATTCTTAAACATTTCCAAGTCGGCTAGCCGATAGATAGTTATCTACTATTTTTATGTACCTATCTGTGTTAGTGTGTAATTTTTATTTTTTATACAAATCCCTATAATAGTATAGAAAAAACAAAATCACTGTAAAAAAGAGGACATATGTACGTATATGAGGACATAATATTATTTTGATTTATTTATTATTTTAAAGAGCCCGGAAAAACGAGGACATTAATTTTATTAATAGAGGACCTGAGGACATATCCTCGTAAAAGAGGACGTATATGTAAAGAAAAGCGAATCTGAGCGAAGGTCGATTAAAAGTATTTACGTTAAATTCTACAGTTTTATCCACATAGTAGCTACCTATCAAAACACTACAGAAGTACTTCATAACGATTCTCGGGAACTCCCACGAAATACCCCCGGAAGTCCTTCAGGAATTCCCCAACGGAACTCAGGAGGACTTCAAAACGAGTCTTGGGAACTCCCACGAAAAACCCACGGAAGTCCTTCAGGAATTTCCCAACGGGTCTTCAACGGGAACTACCCAGGGAACTCCTGGGCTGTTAGGGATTTAGCTGGAAAACGTACGATGTAAACAATTTTTTTTTTAAATAGTAGAAAATACTTCGATAAAATAAGTGGTTTATTTTTTGAAATGAAAATATTATAATTTAAACCAGTAAAAGTGAATATAAAAAAGGGGTGGTCAAGTGAGCCACTGTAATGGATTGTGTTAAATTTAAATCCAATGATATATCATTGTATAAGAAAAACGATTCTGAGCGAAGACGGTCAGTCAGTCAATAATATCTTACGAAGTGTATTTGATGATATTATTGTAAAATGTGAATAAAGTAATTAATTTTAGTATTAGGCATAAGACATAAGTATTTATTATAGTTGGTTAATTCATTTTTCCCAAAAACATTAAATTTTAAAATGCCATTGTGTGTATATAAAATATAACAATATATACTCTAAAATCTTCATATATCAACAAATAATATTTTTAAATTATAACAAAAAAACTGAAAAGATGACAATAATACTCGTAATCAGTATTTATTTTCAGCCGCGCTCGGCTTATAAATAATGAATTCGTGGATATGAAACTAATGGCGATGAATATAGTATTGTATTATTATTGGTACCAATTACCAAGTAAAAACTGATTACTTTTTGTAAATACGATGTTTCATTTTGTCATTTGCGTTCACTTGTACAACACTATTGAACACAGTTCATAACTGCATTCCACAATAATATTTAAAATAATAGTGAACTTATTTCTTGTGACTGTGAAGTTTTAACTACTATTTACAATGTCTCCGTGTAAAAAAGTTCGTAGTGTTTTAAATCAAAAACGAGAACGTGTGCTAGACAAGAAGGCTCGGCTTAGTATGATTCGAAAAAAACGATTGACGTAAGTATTAATTACAATAAACTATCCATGACACAACTAAAAATTAAAATAATTATTTTTAAGAGTACAACAAAATCTAGAAATTCCGGAAATCAATTCAATTGCGTAAGTTGGATTCGTGTGTATTTATTTAAAATATTTTTGACTATAATTATAATAATAAACATTTATTTTTGAATAAATTATTTTATTCAAGTGCGGTAGTCGAAGTTGAAAATGAATCACAGCATGAACACCATGCAGTAATTATGAATGAAATTAATAATTTGGAAGAGTTATCAGATTGGACTCTTGAATCGGAAACTTTCAAAATAATTACAAGCACACCTGTACTAGCCGTTTCTGATAGAAACAAGTAAGATTTTACTCTTTATACCTATGTATTTAATTGAGCATTTGAGCATTGAGTATTTATGAATTTTCAACTACAAAATAACTTCTTTTATTATCTTATCTTTTATTATATTATTATCAAATATACCTAGTAAGAACTTTGAACATAAAACGAATACACTTTGTAATTCTGAAGACTCTTTACCAGCGCTACAAGTTGTATATGATGAGGTCGAAAACACAGATTGGTAAATCTTAAAGTATTAATTATACGACTTATATAATACTCTTTTTAAATGTATTCATAAATGCAATCAAATTTTTTTGTAGTGTTACGTCAAATATGTGTCAGGGGCGGAGAATTGTTGATATTTTTTATATTTTTGAACAAATAAAGGAACATACAGGTGTTCCTGGTTGTTCATTTATAAATATGATATTTATATCCGAAACAAGACGAGGGTATTATTCTGAATTTAAATTCCAATGCAAAATGTGTCGTATTATTAAAAGTATTCAATCTGAAAAAGAAAATTCAACGTTTTTACCGATTAATGAGGGAATCGTTAGCGGGACAATTGCTATTGGAATTGGTCATTCACAATTGGCTGAATTATCAGCCACAATCGACATACCATATATGTCACCAACAACTTACTTTAAAGTTCAGACTTCCCTGAGTAAGAAAATACACAATGTTGCTATGCAAGAAATGTTACTTGCTGGCGAAGAAGAAAAAAAAATAGCATTTGAAAGTGGTAATGTAGACAACGACGGTATACCAATGTGCACTGTGATAGCAGATGGACAGTGGAGTAAACGTAGTTATAAGACGAAATATGATGCTTTGTCAGGAGTGGTAAAATTAAATTAATACATACATTTATATTACTAATTACTACATAGTATAACATGTTATTCTAATTACTATATATTTAATACAGGCCACAATTATTGGATACCGTTCTAAAAAAATATTATTTATTGGTATCAGATATAGATACTGCGTTATTTGCGAACGAGCTAAAGTAAATAATGAGACCGCTATAGAACATGTTTGTTTTATGAATTGGGCAAAAGGGGCTACTAGTATAGAAGCGGACGCAGTAGCTGAAGGGTTCAAAATAAGTGTAAAAATGCATGGCTTGAAATTTAACCAATTAATCGGTAAATATTAAAATATTTTTAATTACATCTACAACTTGTTTGTGTTGAAAAAGTAGACGATTTTTAACGGAGACAATTTGTCAGTCTAGGATATTTTATTTATTTATTTTATATCTAAAACCATTGGATTTCCCGCGTGAATTTTTAAATTTTTATCATCGTAAAATATGAATGTATTGGTTTTACTGCAATGATGTATGTTTTTTTTAAAAATTTTTTTTTGTGTCTGTCATCACGTTTTAGAACAGTGAAAATGCTTAGATTTTCTTCAATAATACCTTTTTTTATAGGAAAGTGAATCTAGTTGTAATTGTGGAGTCAAAAGTGAACTTCATAAGATTTATTTATATTTGTTTTATTTATTAATATACTTATGTAGTAAAATAAGTTACTTTGATAGTAATTTCATGACTTTGACAAACACTTTGATTGCATTGACCTATATGATATTATTATAGATTATAGGCTATTAGTACATATTTAGTAAATTAAACCTATATGAATTGTTAAAAAAATATAGGAGATGGTGACAGCAGTGTTATGAAACGCTTAAAAGAAATAATGCCATATGGATATTCACGTGTCGTTCAAAAAGTAGAATGCCGTAACCACCTTTTGAGAAATTATTGTCAAAAGATTATGGCGTTAACTAAAAAAACGGAATATCCTATTCGAATTAGGAATTATATAGCGAGTAATGCAATGCGATTTAGAACAGCTATAACGAAATCGATTGCACACCATAAAGATGGCGATGGAGCTATATCTGATAAAATAAATGGTAAGTTTTTTGTACTTCGACAAAAAGGTTTTTTATTTTGTTACTAAATTTTTACAAATATTTTAGGTATCCGAAAGGATATTATGAATAGTTTTTACCACATATTAGGAGAACATGGAAGTTGTGAACCATACTTTTGTATTGGTAAAAAAAATGGGGAAGTTAATTTAGTTTTTGAAGCTGAAAAATGTGGTTTAATTCAAGAAGTAACACAAATTAGCAATAGAATAGCGGGACATTCAGATAGCCTGTACATGAATGTAGACAATAACGCATGTGAACAGTTTAACTCTATAATAAATAAGCACATTGCCGGAAAGCGGATAAATTTTTCGCAGCGTAATTCTTATAATATTAGAGTTGAAGCTGCATTAGTTTCATACAATTCACATGGTCAATACATGAGAAAAATGCATAAAAACATTACAAACATAAGTCCTGGTAAGTAAGGAATTGTTTTTTTATATTTTACATTTTAATTAAATGAGAAAATAATAAAATCAGCAGTCTATACTCTATTGGTACTACCTACATAATAATATTATTATTCAAAACTTAACAAATCTAAACATTTTCAATAACGATTTCTCTTTTTTTATATAATGTAGTCTAACATTACGTCACAATTTAATTCAGGTGAAGTTGGGAAAAAATTCTTAAAAGCCAATGAGATGAAACGAACAACTAATAAAAGGCGAAAAGAACTCTTCCCGAAATCAAAATTAAAAATAACAGCCGCCAAGCCAGACCAACATTATGGTTTAGCTGAGCCACTTCCGGAAGAACACATAACACCGGAAGAAATTGAATGTAAAAAAATACAATTTTTAAACAGTTTGACATTAGACAGAAGTGGACGATTGGCTCTTGAAGAAAAAACGAGAGATCAAGCTAATAGTCAACTTTGGCATAGCGAAAGAAGAAACCGTTTAACCGCATCAAACTTCGGGCGTATATGTAAAATGAGACCAACAACATCATGTAAATCAACAGTATATGATTTATTGTATAGAACATTTTCCACTGCGGCCACCGAGTATGGAAAAGCATTAGAATTGTCTGCTATAACAGCACTTGAAATCTTTTTAAACTGTAAAGTACGACCAAGTGGACTGGTGGTAGATGCAAATCTACATTATTTAGCAGCTTCTCCAGGTGTGTATACTGTATTATAATAAATATATGAATAATATATATTTAGATTTAGGTTTACAGAAAAAAAATTATATCTTTTATTTTGTAGATGGCTTAGTTGAAGATGACGGGGTTGTAGAAATTAAGTGTCCTTTTGGTGCAAAAGATTCTGTTTCATTTGAGGAAGCTGTGTTAAACAAAAAAGTAAATAGAAGTTATAACGTGTGCACCATTGTTACTAACAAAGCTGCTAGTGACCAAAATATTTGTATTTTATTTTTGAAAAACTTAGGTGCCTTATTGCCGAATTGTAGAAAATAATATGGAATTAAAACCTGACAGTCATTATTATTTTCAAGTGCAAGGCCAAATGCACATTTGTCAAAAAATTTTTTGTTATTTTGTTGTACACTCGGCTAATTGGACTAAAATTCAGAAAATTGTATACAATGAGGCATTTTGGTCACAAAAAATGGTTAAAAAATTGGAAACGTGAGAAACATTTATATTGTATTTAAATACCATAATAATTATAGAAAATAAGTAATAATACATATTATTCAATTTTTTTTAGTTTCTACATGCATTGTTTATTGCCAGAAATAGTAAACCCGCAGTACGGCAAACGGTTACTTTTAGATGACATAAAAGATCCTCAACATATATTGGAAAACATGAATAGAAAACTTAAAAAAATATAATTGGTATAGGTACCTATCTAATAATATAGTTTTTAGTATAATTTCAAATACTATAATTTATTATATTATAGGTATCTTTTTAAAGTATTCATGTTTATTTATGCATTATATTATTTTTATTCTCTTATAGTATATAAGTTATACTATACCCAGCTAATACCTATAATACAGTATATACTATTTAATTATTATATATACTATATAATGTTATATTATCATAATATGTGCATAATAGATAATTCAAGTGTATGTACATTATGTAATATCAACTTGAATTGTATTAAATATATTCTTTTTGATTTGTTATTTATTCAAATATCCAATTACTTGTTCTTATACCAATCAAGAATGTTCCAAATACATAGGCAATATTTTATTTTATAAGTATTCAGTTACATAATTTCTGTATTTTAAGTAAACATTTTGACATTTTTAACTACAAAATAATTTGATAAATTTGAACTTTTAATGCTTATAAAAAAAAATTGTGCCGTGAATGATAAATAAAGATTTTAGAGTATTATTATTATTATATTGCTATATTAGGTATGGGTATACCTTTCTACCCACATATTATTAATTTAAAAAAAATATTTGTTATTACTTGTTATCATGATAATATAATCATAATCATTATATAACAGTTAAACGTAAAAGATAAAACACGTAAAATTAATATTAATTTAATTGCGCTGTATTTATTTTATTTACCATTTACTAGATTTTACTATAAGTAATATATTTAAACAAGTAATAATTCAATAACTACAAATCAAGCTATGTTAAAATACAGTCTCTACGATCTATATATTGGGACATAAATCGAGGTAAGGAGTATCATCATTTATAATCGGTAGTTCATAGGTACGCGCGGGTATTGAAAATATTACGGCGGCATTTGCGTATAATGAATTTTATAATGATACGAATCGCACTGGACGAAGGTTCATAGACAAATAAACGGCGTTCCCGAACGAGCGTCGAGCAGTCGTCGCCGCCGTAGACCGGTTGCGAATTGTGAATAGTAGGCGTGACTTAAACGCAGCGCGCTTGCGGATCGTGAAAACACCTAACAGCGCATCCTCTCGGTCGTTGCACGCATAAGCGTTTTGGTGACACGTCCTCTTAAGTAATGCATTTTTTATCGTTCTATTGAATCTTTCCACTAGCCCATTCGCCTGAGGGTGATAAGGTGATGTCACATTATGTATAGTTCCGGTCATTCTAAACAGTTCATTGCATAATTCATTACAAAACTCTCTGCCCTGGTCACTAATTTCCACCTTAGGAGAACCATGTTGGCAGATAATTTCGTCATAAATAAAACGAGCTTCAGTTATAGCTCTTTTATTTGAGAGTGGTCGTCCCTCGGACCTCGTAATATTTCATAATAAAAATAATATTTTATCAATCCGAATATTTTGTAAAAATTTGAGGTATGCAAATAAATGACATGGTATGGATGAAAATAAAAAAACTTCTTAAAATGTTAATGATTTACTATGTTTTAACCCAAGAAAACTTAGTTTCAACCATTTATGACTCAGATATACAATAAGATAATATATTGTTATTTTAATATTTTCTTATTTATATTTACTTAAAAAAAATAAAAATAATTTAAAACTTCAACAAATTTGCTTACCGTTTTAGATATAGGAACAGAATGCAACTCGGGCACTATCTTAATAAATGCTGGGTTCACGCGTTGACATTTCTCACATCTTTGAATATATGATTTCACATCTGTAGTAATAGATGGCCAATAACAACGTTGATTCAGCATATTAATTGTACCATCCCTACCACAGTGACTTGAAAGAGCAACAGATTCTATAGACACTTCAGAACCCTCGTGTATCATTTGAAGAATATTTTTTCGTTCATCGACGTCAAATATAACAGGGACCAGGGACGCCGGAATATAATATATTTTGGGGGGCAAACCGAAGGTAGTCTCTTATCAACCACTACTTTCATATTATTTTTTTTAAACTTATTTTTAAGGCAACTATTATAATTTTCCTGAGAAGATAAAAAAAACAGTTTAAGTTATTTTAAAATACTCAACAATATTTTTTATTATCTGAATTATTTTTAACTGAAAATATTTTATTTACACGTTCCAAAAGTGATTTTTCTATTATTACGAGAAACGAATTCTCTCATAATGTCATTTAAATTTAGCATTGCTGTCATCTCTTTATGAATATGAAGGATCGATATGTGATTTAATCTTTTTTGCGTCATTCTTTGACGCAAATATGTTTTTAGCCGTCGAAGTGCGCTAAATGAACGCTCAGATGTTGCAGCTGATGTAGGCACCGTCATTATGAGAATAAAAAATTTAAGAACTTCCTTCAATAGATTTTTTGTCACATCTGTTAAATCGCGAAATTGATTTAAGATTTCAGTACAGTTTGAAGGTTTTTCTCCAGGAAGATTTTTGAGCATCTTTAATTGAGTATAAAGATCGTCGATGTCGAAGTCACTCACATGTTTTCCAAGAGTAAGTTTTACATTTTCTTCAGAAGGTATATATCCTTGATAAGCTTCCAATAGAAGTTTTTCAAATGATTCCAAAGCATCCATAGATTTTTGATCGAATCTTGAACGCAACTCGTTTGTAAGGCGATCTAAAGCTTCGAAAAAATTGAGCTTCAATTTATGCTTCACAGAAAAATGGACGTTGTTCGCTGGATTATCACTGTGTTCTAGACGGCGAGGAATTTTGTTCTTTCGTGGCTCGGATGGATATTCTAGATCTAGCTTTTTTCCCATTTCGTCAGTTTCATCAAAAATTTTCTGGAATTGTTCATCCGTACGAAGGTCTTCCAAACGCTGTATTAATATTCTTGCTGCTTGTTTAGCTCCTGTTGCTGTTAACCTTGGATTTTGGAGGGCTTTTGCTAATATTGTACACGGACTGAAAATTTCAATACTAACAATCAAAAAAAACATTGTTTTGAATGATTTAAGTTTTTTTAGGTAACCTCGAATACTTATTTTTTGCTCTGGAGTAAGTGTTGTTTCTTCTAAAATTGCCTGGAGAGTTTGTCGGACTCTTTGATATTCTTGCTTATATCGTAAAAGGGACTTTGGTTTCACACACCATCGAGTGGGACATAAAGGAATGAGCTTCTGAGGTTCTAATTGTTCCATTTCATTAGTAGTACAAGGCGAAAGGACTACATCAGCATAAATGGTCTGTCTTTTTGCTGAGCGTAAAATGTAATTGCTGGAATCCTTCACTAAGCAAAGTAGATCACAAATTCCGTCAGTTTTTTTTGCAACATCTTGTAGAGCAAGATCCGCTGCGTGGTTAGCACAATGTACATACATACATTTCGGTTGTTCATCAGAAAGTTCTTTTCTGACCCCTTTAACATGTCCGGACATATTAGCTCCAGCATCGTAACATTGCCCACGAAGATTAGACAATGAAATCCCAAGTCTCAACAAAACGTCCTTGATTGCCGAAGCCAATGTTTTCCCAGTTGTATCCCCAGGATTGTAAAAGCCAACGAAAACTTCATGAATTTCCAAATCTTGAAATCCGACGTAACGCAAGCACACGGAAAACTGCTCCTTTCCTTCAACATCGGTTGTACCATCAGCTATAATAGCGAAGAATGGAGCATCACGGACTGCATTGGCTATATCACGTAGCAGTGTATGGGCCATTATTTCAATAAGCTCATTTTGAATATCCATAGACGTGTAGGAAATTTTTCGCGAGAGCCAAGATTCCAATTCTGGGACGTCAAGTTTTCGTTCCTCCAAAAGTTCTATGAAGTTTCCTCCATCGCGCTCATTTCCTCGAATTGCAGATCCAGCACGCATTAAATATCGAAGTGTACTTATGATGATCAGAAGACACTTGCGAGAATTTTGTTCTTCCATTAATTTTGAAGATTCCAATTGATTTAGTACAGGTCGAGAATTTTCTCTATGAAAGATAATATTCACATTCTTGGAGTGAAAACGACTCTGTTGATGTTCATTAAACTTCTCGATAGCTTTTTTCCAGTTACGAAATCCAGTGGTGATAAAAGCTCCTTCTACATTACTATCAAACCCAGAGATATTAGGCGAGGTATTAATCATATTAATTGCTTTTATGCATAAAAAGCAAAGGACGCAGTCACGTTCTACATCGTAATGTAACCATGAGTACTTTGAAAACCAAGCAGAGTTACATTTTCTTTTGTTGCTTATTGGGAAACTGAAATTCGTGGGAGGTTGATTTTTTTCAAGGAGTCTTGGAGCTTTAGAATATTCTCTATTTATATCATCCGATTGCGTCTGATTCGATTCAAGCACTTTCTCAATTTGCGAAGATTTTTCGGCATCTTTAGACAAAACTACAACAAAACCAACAAGGTCCTATTGCTTAATGGGATAATTTACAATTTATTAATGAAATTCTAAAAATAATATTTTTAGGACATTCTTAGAACGAGAAACTCAAACTTCAATGATTGAATTATAGGAAGAATATTTGAAAAGGGATTTTTTTTAATATTAACAATTTAGAAATTTTGAGTATTCGTAATTTTAAAATATAATTTGTTAAATAAAACATATTAAAGCACTCATTTTATTGAATATTATAACTATAAGTAACTCGTTTACTTTAATTTTTTGGAAATGGGTGAGGAGAATTGTAAATATCAGGAGAATGAACTAAAGAAAGTAATTTTAAAGTAATAAAACAAAAAATGTTTAAAGGTTAATACTCAATAATAATAAACTAAAATCTATTATAATATATAAGTATATAATAATAAAAAAAAAATATATATATATATATATATATATTAATAAAATAAAAATAAATAAAATAAAACTTAGCCTGGAGTATTACAGTGTTATTTTAAATTACGGCTTTTCAATTTCTATAATGTACTTCTTATTTAAATCTTTTCTATTCATTGAAAATTTACCTGATGATGATTTTTTAAATCGAAACCGACCGTAATTGAAAATAACACTATAACTCCAGGTTAAGTTTTTATTTTATTTACTTTTATATTTTTATATTGATATACAATATAATAACTATACATTGATTTTTATTTATTTCATTTTATTTATTTATTATTTTTTTAAATATACATACCTATATAGGTTTTATTTAATTTTAAAGTACTTTATTTTACTGGAAAATTAGGAAATAATATACAAATTGATTTATATATTTTTTGTTTTAATTTATTAATCATTTGGAAAATTAAATAATCACAGTGGTTAGTGATAGTTAATTTTCGACCGATATTAGTATAATATTAATTCACATCATATATAGGTAAGCTTGCAAATTATACATATTTTAATTTATAAAAAATACAAAGCACATGAAGGTATATTTTTTAAATAAAAATTCAAATTACTTCTTCACTTCCATATCCATTAAACATATAAATACAAAATATCGACATTAAAAATCAAAACTCAGATAGACAACAGTAAAACACAGATAATAATTTTTATACAATTATTAATATACAATTCAAATTAGAATATAAAAATATGCTATCAAATGCAAAGTAATGTAATTAAAATACGTTTTAAAATCAACTCACCATCATTGGGTTTGGGTTTATTTTTAAAAAAATCATGTAAAGTCTTTAATCGTTTTGATTCATTGAGTTTATTCATTTTAAAAAATAATTGAATTAACTTTATAAACAAAATAAAAGTTAATTTATAAAGAACTAAATAATCGAACAATTTTATATTAAGAATATTATGAAAACAAGAATTTGTGACGTTCCTTTTGTATTATGAAGAATATACATTTATAACATATATAACTTTGTGATAACTGATAATTCTATACCACTATCTAAGCTTATAAATAGATCGTTGTAAATAAATCAGTGATTTTTTAATCACTCAAAAAGCCATGCGACCAAGAATACATCTCATAATAATATTACGCGATAATAATTAGGCATAAGCAGTTGTACGCATACACACGACAGTATCAATACCATAGAAGAAACAATGTCGAATGTGTATAAGTATATAAAATTTATAAATATTAATGCTGATAACACGTTTTATAGTTTTTACCCATAATATAAATAGTTCAGTGATATTTCTGCATTAAAATTTCATACGTTTGGAATTAATTCTTTTATTCTATAATACATGTATGTTTGTTTCTATAAAAACAATAATAATTGGCGTAACTAGTGTTAAAGGCGTACAGTTATATTATATTTAACTTTTAAGCATAAATAAAGTATGCTATAGATTGGCAACGTACAATATTTATCGTCTTATCGCTCTTGGATTTCAAATGTTTAGTATGGATTTACCACTATAGTGTTCTATTCCTATAGCTCGGAGTCGGACGGGTTTGGACAATTCTGTGTTCTTATCTTCAAATCTATTTTTCACTTATAAACAGAAGTGCTGTGTTAACAGATCCCATGGTATATTGAATTAATTTAATCTTTGATTTTAGTCATAATCAATTATTATTATTAGCGAAAATAATATAATACCCAAACTTGTCAAGATTCTTCTCCAAGTTGAAATTTCCACATAAAGTGTCAACTAAGTTCGAACCTTTATTTGGAGGGGCGAAACATACTCTTTGCACCTCCAAAAAAAAACTGGGGGGGCACTTGCCCCTCTTGCCCCCCCGGTTCCGGCGTCCCTGACAGGGACTGAATGTTTTTTATGCATTAAAATATCATTAGACACATAAAATGATTTTGTCTGCCTCCGAAAGTTTGATTTCTCATTTTTGGTACTGACATATGCAGGATAACCTTGAGAAGTCAAGTAAGCATACACTGCTCTTAAATCAACCGGCTCAAGAGTTTTGTTATCTTCGTGTTTTTGTGAGAAAATGTCCAAGCTTTTTTGTACACCCAAGGTCTCAACATGTTTGACATTTTCCCAAGGTCGAAACATATTCTTATAAAATTCCTATAGTACGTAAGAAAAATTCAAATATAACTGAGGGAAAACTTTCATATAAACAGAAAAAAATTATTAAATTGATATAATTATTATTAAGTCTTAACTTTTAAAATAATGGGGAGACTTGATATTTTTACCGCATAGTAATAAAAGTCTTTTCCAGCTGAGATAACATTTTCTAAATGAATAGATCATTTTAGGGCTGAGTAAAGTTCTTTGAAAATAATGAAAATTTTTACTTTAAGAGTCCAACAATTTGCTGAATGAATTACCTATTGAACCAGTATATCTAATCGAAAAAGTGTTTACAGAATTTTAAAGATAAAAAAAAAATTAAAAATACCTAAACATTATAAAATAATAAGTTTCTTCCTTACTCTCTGATTCTAAAAGGGATAAATCAGGGTATATACGGAAATGCATTTTTTTAAATTCATATCATTTATATTTTTAGTTGATATTGTTTTTGTTATTTAAAAAAAAATATTTTAATGAATAAAGAGTAAGCCTATCATAAGAAAAACAAATTGGGTCCTTTATGCCAATATTAATATTTAATTTTTTTATTATGAAAGCTTTAATGATTTTAGTTGTCGTATTTGGTGTCTATTTTATCATATATCGATATTTGATGTCATTATCTATATTATTCTATTATCTAATCTCTTTTATTTTTAGTCTTTCGATGTATTATATTTGCGGCAGCCGCGGCCGAGCCGTTTCTTTCGTATAATTGTTTACTAACTTTGGGCTTTTATCGTACTATCGTAATTTTATCAATCATACATAATCCCGACGTCCAACAGGGAATAGGCTTGTGACCATTTTTTTATCAACAGCATCATCGGGACTCAGAAGGCAGGTAAGCCAATAATATTTCAATTATTTTAATTTTCTAAAATAATTTATTTTGATTTGAAATTTGATTTTGTTAAATAATAATATGAACCATGTTGCATAGATCACGTGTAGGAATAGAAACATACAAGATAATATTATATCAGTTGTATTTTTTTTGTGTGTTTCCCAAGGGGTGGCCATATCATTCTGGAAGTGAAGCGCAAACGGGGTACTTGCAGTGCTACCATTAAATGAATGATAAATTGTAGTAAATATACACATTTATGGTGTTTTCTCCATATTACCCATATAATTTGCTATGGTTAACTAAAGTGACCTGAGTGCTGCACTGGTGACCTTGATGCAGCAAAATAAAATGTTAATAGAACGCTTGTTAAAAGTTGAAAGCGCCTCGGTACGAACTTCGCCTGTTCCCTCCAATGGTTATTTTATAATGCCAGGTTTTAATAACCTGTCTGACTTTCCTGGAAAAGAGTCGTGAGCGGACGCATTAGTTTGGATAAATTCTTTTGAAAGCATCGCCAAGCTGCATAATTGGGCCGAAGAATTTAAGTTGGAGACTGTGCGTACCAGACTAACCGGACCAGCTCGAAATTGGTATATCGGTCGAACTTTCACGACATGGACGTATGGTAGACCGTTTTAAATTAATTTCAAATCGTGTACAACGACGAGACGAAGATGTTATCGAATATTTCCATCACAAATGTAGACTTTGTCGAGAAATTTGTCTGTCATTTCACGAAACGAAACATCAGATTGTTGAAGGGCTGTATTCGAGAGACTTATGTCATTATTTATTGGCACGTGATCACGTGAGTGAAGATGACCTTATGTATTATATTAATGTATTTAACAATATCAACAATGCAAGGTCTTATCGTTTCCGCGAGTCCAACACATCGCAAACAAGGAGTGCTACATAATGCGGCTACAGTAAATAACTCCGCAATGAAGAGTAATAGTCGACAGATATCGATTGAAAAAATCGAAACGCAAACTACCAGACAAGGGACGCGTCTAAGGTAACATGTTTCAACTGCGGTTCCATTGGTCATTTTTCAAATACATTTCCGGGATGACGTGGAGGAGATGGTCGGTCATGCTTCCGGTGCCATTCCAAAGGTCACATAGCCCGTGACTGTCCAGGTGGAAAAGGAGATCAATCGAATACTACAATCAACAATAATCGTGAGAATGTGTCTATTTTAGAACGGTCCCCCCAAGATAATGTGCCCCCTTATACATTAAGCATTAATATTAAATATCCTAATGGTGTATCCACTGATATAGTAGCCCTTGTAGATACGGGAAGTCCAGTTAGTCTTCTTAAGTCCACTGTTGTCCCTTTTGTTTCTGGTTCTGTACCCCCTAAGTCCGACCTAGCAGGTATTAATGGGTCCAAACTTGATATTGTTGATCAGTTCTCAGCAGATGTTAGTCATGCTGAACTTGATGTCCCGATTAGTTTAAATTTCCACGTTGTACCTAATAATACCATCAAAAGTGATTGTTTGTTAGGACGTAACTTTCTGTCACATCCTCGTGTTATTTTGAGTGTTTCTGATGGGGAATTTTTAATTAGTTTCAAACAAACGCTCGATATACCATTTGATGAGATTTTATCCTTAGATTATGACAATAACGATAAACGTGAATTATTAGACCTCGATTTAGATATAGAAACTACATTACCGGTTGAAATTAAATTTAAAATAAAGCAAATATTTCATGACTCGTAAAATAAATAAAAATACATTTTAAAATAAGAAGAACCATCTATATTATATAATATACAAATATATAATCATAATAATATTATATTATAATGATAATATGTATTACAGTACAGATAAAAATAAAACAATAACAAATTATGCAATATTTACACTACTGACCTTTAAAAAGGATCATTTTGTTGTACCAGTTTCTAAGTGAAATATTTTCTGAGCTCTTTTTGCATGCATATTTTATTTTTAAATCAAAATATTTTGAAATTATAGATTTAATTAAAAGATTTACATGATTAGTCATACAGCCATTATCAAAATTATGAAACTGTATATTATCATTAAATACAGAACTATTATTAATAAAAAAATGTAGAGTTTTTGTTTGAATAAATAATTTATGCATTGGTTTATCACACTGATGTTGAAAAGATCTCATCATTTTTTCAGTTTTAGTACATATAAAAATAACACTATCACTTGGATATGACAAACCACCAACATCTTTAAGATTAATCAGAGAACTTAAAAAGTTATCTTTCACACCAAAAAGAGCTCCTACACAAATCTCACATTTAATTTTGAATGAAAGATGACGAGAAACAAAACCAGCAATATAAATAATAATTTCTGTACAAAAGTCACTAAGAGTATTTTGTAGAATGTAATCATGATCATGTAAAGTTAATGTTTCAGGTTCAAGCTCAATGTCTTTACATAAATTTAAGTGTGTACTATTAATTAAGTCCTCAGGTTCTGGTTTTTTTATGCTAGAACAATTTAAAATTGTAATATTCTCAAGAGGAATACAATTACCAAGAGCACTATTTTAGATTCTGAGTGAAGCGAAGGATCTTATGGTTTTACAATGATATTTATTTATTATTTTTTTTTTTCTTTTCTTTTTTTCTGTAAACACTTTTTCGTATAGAAATCCTTGTCCAAAAGTTTCGTCCAGCAACTTTTTAGATTCGAAATTGAACTGAGATGGTACTTTAGAGAGGTCATTTTTCCAAAATCTCCATAGTTTTTCCAGTAATCAAGAATAACGATCGAAAAACTGAGTAAAAACGTTAAAATCGGTAAAAATCCGCCGTAAACGAGATTTTTTCACTCTTCAGATTTTAAGTATTTAGTCATAAATCGAAAAGTATTGAAGATAGAAACTTGAAAATTTTATCCAATATCAAATACATACTTTTTTATATTGGACAACATTTTCAGAAAAATTATAGCACTTTTGACTTAAATATAGAACTTTTAACTTACCAAATTGTTTGAAAGTTTTAATGTAATATAATTTTAAATATTTGACAAAAAGTTCTGAAAATTTAATATGACCTTACTCATATACCTACCTAATTATCCTAACAAAAGTTCAAAAATCGTTAGTCAGGATTTTTTTTTATACACACTTTAATAAATTATTATACGATTTTTTTCGATATTGTCTGATTTCTTTTAAGTTTATTTCTAATGAGTTATAATTGTTATAACAATTGAAGTTTAAATGAGTTATATCTAATTAAATATTTTATGAGGGTTTAATTACAAAAAAACTCACCAAAAATTATACAAATAACCGTAGAATACGTAAACAGTATTTAAATAATAATATTTTATATTACACTGAAGCTTTGCTCAGAATCGTTTTATACTAAAGAAATGAGTCATCATTTCTTTAAAACTTAATACATTCATCACCAATATCTTGTCCGAGGACCGAAGGGACGAAGGACGAACTTGTACCACCATCATCTCACTTACCAGCTTTTTAATTTCAGCATGCATAATTAATTTGTTATAAGTGGCACGAAATTGTCTTGCAGTGGGATTGTTATTTAAACCCCCATGAGATCGTATTGAACCAAAAAAAGTTCCAACTGATCTTGGATGAATTTATAAAAACATAAAAATTTTAATTTTTTTGATTTTAAAAGAGTTTCATTCAACATCTTTAAAGATTCAAAACAAATTAAAAAACCTAAATGAGTTTGAATTTTCGGGATTTCCGTACAGCGCCGTAACCGTCCTTTGCGACTTGTTTAAATATAATATAATATACACACACACATATATATATATATATATATATATATATATATATATAGATATATATATATATATATATATATATATATGTTATATTCAATCGTGTATTAGTGAATATCTCCGATCCCGATTGCAATGATAACAAATACTAATTTGTTTACAACACTACAAGTATCTACGTGACTAACGTATTAGACATTCGCTGTGCAGCACTCGCCATCTCTTCATCTCTACAACGTACGAACGTTTATACTCGCTATACAGTCTACACAGTTTCTCGCCCTCGTGACCAAATTATTTTGTTTATTTTTTTTATTTGTATCGCAGTTTAACATAGTTTAATATTGCCATTTGCCTGCAATCATTCACTATTTCTCTACTTGTTCGACGAAGTACAAAACCAGGTATGTAATATTCTAATTTACCATCATATTATAATTAATTATTAATTAAAATAATTGCCATACGAAATTGACCTATGTCTAACAAATTGTATGTATTTTTTTTTTTTTTTTTTTTTTTGTTAGTTATATCATGATAAAAAGTTATAGAACTAAGATGAGGAAAATACAAAAAGATCTTATGTTGTTAAATGAATCTCAAAGTATCGTACATCAAAATCTAAATAAAACAATCATTAATACTTCTGAAATAAATTCCGATTTAGTTAATTCAAGCTTATTAACCAGCAATAATAGTAACCAACCATTTGAAGATTCATTTTATAATGCTGTTTTGGTGCAAATTAATGAAAATTCAAATTTTTATAAAAACCCTGATAAAATATCTGATAGTAATAATTATTCAAACACAATTAAAAATAATGTTGATGAATGTAGTATAAACAATGGAAATGAACCTTTACACATTAAACTTAAGAATTGGACTTTGGAATGTGATAAAGCTTTTAGAGTAGTGTTAAGAAATCTCCATCCATCGACTCCCGTTTCCGAAATCTCAGCAGCAATTGAAGAAATTGGTCATTCCGTCAGGCAAGTCACCAATATTATTCATCATCAAACCAAAATCCCATTACCTCTGTTCTTTGTAGACCTTGAGATCGAAGAGAATAATAGTGATATATTTGATGTAACATCCATACTCTACACTAAAATAAAAGTCGAAGAGCCACACAAACAACGACAGATTCCTCAGTGTTTAAATTGCCAATCTTATGGTCATACCAAAAGCTATTGCAGCTATACTCCACGCTGTGTTAAATGTGGCAAAAATCATCTCTCCACGAACTGCTCCAAGTCACGTGAAACTCCTGCCACCTGCGCACTGTGCAATGCCAACCATCCAGCAAACTATAAAGGGTGCACTGTCTATAAAGAACTGCAGCAACGACGACGCCATCTCGTGAACTCAACGCATGCACGTCTACAACATCCACAACAGCCTCAACATCCTCCAGCTGACCAGTCCAACTACCAACCAGCCAATCAACCAACCTCTCACGCCACTAATAAACCTAATAATCGTTCATATGCTAATGTAACAGGCAACGACACCACTCAAAATAATAGAAGAAATCCACCTTCTTTTATTTGATTAAATTCCAATTCTAATCGGACTTCTTTATTTTCTTTTTTGGCTTTTTTTAGCATATTTATTTGTGTATTGGTTAAATTATATAGTTTTCCCTCACCTATTTGATAAGGTTTTAAAAGGATTGTAACATTTTTTTTCTGTTCATGAGCCAAATGAATTTTATTATTTTGATAATCATTTAGTTTAAGTTTCATTTATTATACATTTTCTTTTTTTTTTTTTAAATTAATCCCATCCCTAATTTTCGTTTTGTTTTCATGATGTTTGTTGTAACCCATGCAGCAGATTTTTCACCTAAACACACATTTGGATCTGAAAATCTTTCCCAAGCTTTATGTTCTAAAATCAAATCAGTTTTATGTCTAGATTTAGTATCTTTATTTTTTTCATAGTAAATATCGTGTTCTTTTGCTGCTTCATCAAGTTTATTAACAGGTTTTTTATTTTTCTTTAATTTTGTACCAGGACCTAAGTAGTTATAAGTAGGCCAATGCATTTCAGGTATAAATTTACTGTTTAAAATATGATTGACAAGACCTTCCCCTTTAATTAGTTTTTTGGCAAACATTTTATAATTTCGATCAAATACTCTGTACTTTTTGGGGAATCAATCAACTTTTCCATTTCATTTTTGAAAATGGTTACCATACCTAGTTTTTCATTATGAAAATTATTATTTCCTGCTCTTTCTTCTTCGGCGATTTTACACAATCGATTTATTATTTGGTTTAAATTATTTATATACATATATTCTACAGGATTTTCCGTGTAATATTTTAAACCTTCTCCAACATGTTCAGATGGTTTTTTCATTTCATTCCAAATATTTTTAATTATTAGATTATATTTATTAGAACTGGATGATTTTGGTTTTCCTGTTTTTTTATCGTTTTTTTTGATATATCGAGTCGGTTTCTAATAATATTTTTTTATATGTTTTTAAATCCTCATCTGTATACGGTAATATAATATTTTTTGTTTCATCCCATAGATTTGACTGAGTTAACAAGTTCCACAATCCTTCTGTTCCTGTATATTGATTCTTGTTTAAAATAATATCGTTGCCTTTAAAACTTATTGCGTATTTCCCAAATGCTTGACCCTTTTTATTGGTAGTTTTATTATCCAAATTCCAATGCTTTGCCTCTTAGATCTATTAGTTTCTGAGCGGCGATATTGCCTAGATGTGTTGTTTCTGGTGTTTTTAATGTTTGATTTTCTTCATCTCTTGTTGGTGTTTGAAAACTTGATATAATTTTCGGTTTGTTTTCTGTATGGATTGGTTGCTCTATTACTGTTGATGTTTTTACAGGTACCAATTCTGTCTGTGAATCAACATCTGTTTTGTTTACAGCATTTTTTTTGTCTCTTAATACTTTAACTACAGGTTCGAAAGCTTTTTCTTTTCTTATTTCGTTGTTGATTTCTCTAATTTTTAATACTTTTTTGGTTTTTTCTATTTTTTCATTGTCCTTATCATTATTTAAAGTATTTGGTTTAAACATCTCACTATTTTGAAGACCTCCTCCTTTTCTCATTTGTTTTGTAAGATTATTCTGAATTTTTTTAATATCGCTATCATTCATTTATAATAGATATATTTAAAAAAAATATATCTAAATTATATTACAACATAAACGTCTTACGTAAACCTAAACATAAACGTCTTACGTAAACCTAAACATAAACATCTTACGTAAACCTAAACATAAACGTCTTACGTAAACCTAAACATAAACGTCTTACGTAAACCTAAACATAAACGTCTTACGTAAACCTAAACATGAACGTCCAACATTCAACGTCTTACGTAAATTATAATACAGTTTTTTCTCTAGTTTATTATATATATATGATAGATTCTATAACATCCAGAGAAATGTATCCATATTTTTTTTCCCAACAAAGTGCACAAAATTTGAAAAATTTTTCTTTACATAGAGTTGAACTATAAAAACTTTCCCAAATTTTACTTACGTAGTGTTTTTGTTGTTTAAAAATAAACAAAAAATTTAAATTATTGCGTATCAATTTTAAATCACTCGAGCTAAAACAATGAGTTAAATAAATACAGGAAATATTTTTATGTCTGCCTCTGACAAAATATTCCTTTACTAATGATTGATCTTTTTCCAAAATCCAATCATCAAAAACAACTAGACTATTTGTTTGACATTCGTCGACAGGTACTATATCTTGATCAGAGAAATGCGAATCAATATTAAAATTAATATCAAATATTTTTTGTAAACATTTATACTCTGGTTGTTCAAGATTTTTTGAGAACACATATAGATGTTGATAATCAACCCAATACTCTGTTATAATATTCCTTAACAATGTAGTCTTACCAGAACCAGAACCTCCAACAATTAAACATCGAATAGGAACAGGAAGTAAAGAATCGTTTTTATTTAGAGTTACGGTTTCAAAAGGATAAAGCTTGAAAATATATTTTTTCATATTTATTATAGAGTTTTTAAATATTCTTGGAATATTTAAAAGAATATATAAACAAAGGTATTTTACTCAAAAATGACTAAATGTTTTGAGTAACCATTACTCAATTTTTCTAAACCTTTATAAATTAAAGTGAACTTCACTGGATTCGAGTTCATTTCTTCAATATCATTAACTGTAAATTTTTTAGAAAAGTGGTGTGGTAAAATTACTTTTAAATTATTATCTAAAATTACTAATAATTTTTGCCCATACTTTGTTTTAACAATTTCAAAGTTTGTTACTTTATATTTTTTTCCAAGTTCCAAGTTTTTTAATGAGATGAAGTATGTGTTTGAATTTAAAAGTGTTTTATAGTTTTCCATTTATTATACATTTTTTTTTTTTTAAATACAATATGCATATTAATGCATATTGATGCATATTGATTTTTTAAATTTTTTTGAAAAAATTCTTAACCCGGATTTTTCATCCGGGTTGGTTAGAATATTGGCAACCAGGTTTATATTCATTAGTTTTAAAGACCAAAATGAAGCAGAAGATTTTCAGGATTGGTTAACTATTTTTTCTGTTGAGGTCTAATAAATCGAGATAAAAAATTGGATCTTTGAGTAGGATAAATTCGTTTCCATTTTGATCGAAAATACTGATGTTTATAGTTTTAATTGTTTTTAAGCTTACAGGAACATAAAATATTTTCTCTGGTCTTACAAATATTTTATTAGAATCAAATAAAAACACGAATATAAGTTCTTCCTCTACATGGTGAATATTATTAACAGAGGAGAACGATTTTTCAATTATGTTGCAATGAATTTCTAAAGGTGTAATAATTATGTTTTCATATATAGGTGATAAACCTATATATGACCTTATAGAGAAATTTTTCTTATTTATTCCAAAACATTTGTTTAAATTTTCATCAAGTTCGAAATATTTATCAGATTCAATTAATATGGTATAATTATTTAAAAGAGATATTTTCATATTTGTTGGTATAATTTTATTCAATTCTTCTATTGTATAATAACCAGATTTTATATTGTATTCAGTGTTATCCATATAAATATTTCCCTGAAATATCCACATTTTATTGTTTATAAATTTTGATGCTTTATTACCAATATGAGTGATTTTTACATTAGAGTGTCGTAATTCATATTGGTAATTTTCCACTCCTAAAATCTCTTTTAAATAATCTTCGAATATAAAAGAGATGTTTGAAGTAAAATGTATAATATTATTTTCATCTAATTTAATTATTGTTCTATTATAAGTGGTATTTTTATTTAGCTCATGTTGAAATTGTTTTAAAGAATAAATGCCTTTTTTTATCACAAATTCTGTGTTTAAAATTACAAATTCTATTTTGTCTTTAAGTTTATATTCTTTCGTTTTAATAATACAATCTCTGTCTAATCTGATAACAGGAATATACCTGATTTCTATTTCACTTACTTTTGAGTAATCTAATTTTATATACTCTAAATTCAAATATTTGCAGAAATTCTCATCTAAATGATATTAAGTATTACATGTTATTTTAACTATATTTTCCTCTGAAAGACTTATCACAACAGGATTAATTTTTTTGTTTAACTGTTCAATTGTATATCTGCCTAGCTCCACAGTAACTATTATACCGCCAATTGTAATTACACAATCTGTTTCAATTCTGATTAAATTATGTAAACCAGTAAATGTTAAAGCCTTAAGTCCCAGTAAAAAATTACCAGAATTAACCAAGGGACGTTCTAAATGTATACTATTATTTTTAATTTTTATTAAAACCATCTATTATTTATAATATATAAATATTATTAAAAAACTAATATTTAAATAGTAGATAAGTAAATAAATAATAAAAAAATAATTAATCTAATATAATTATTATTAAAAAACAATTGAGTATTTAATTCGAAGGATGACCTACTTTCGTTATCTTTTGTATGGCGTCATACAAGCGGTAATTACTCAGTTGAGTTAAAAGGAAATAAGTGTAAATGCAATAAATCGACAATCACCGCACAAAAAAAAAATTGAAAAATAAAAAAATATATCGTATAATAAATGACAGATATGAATATGAATATGAATATGAATATGAATACTAAATATCATCCTGAATACTGTGTAGTTTGTGACACAAATATTGCTTATAAAAATTGGTCAAAACATTGCCAAACAAAAAAACACAAAAATAATGATCCTAATAATACAATTACAACAAGGATTCGTAAGAAAACAATAACAACAACCAAGAAACTTAAAAAACAAAGAGTACCTAAAGACCATAGAGTTTTCTATAAGTTCAGTGAAAAACTCTTTAATAAATCCAAAAAAAATAGATCTGTTATCTTGGAAAAAGATACTGCCTTTAACAGCAGAGTTAAAACATTCACAATTAATAATAATTTCGGGTTCAAAGATACTATAAAATTTATGAATCATGTAGAAAGAATAGTTTTAGGTAAAATTCAAGAAGGATTAAATAAACAACATGGTTTAAAAGTAAATTTTATTTTGCATTGTATACACCAGAGAAAAATTACTGGTACAGAAACCATGGAGCATAAGGACACACATTTTAAAACAAAGAATAAAATAATATTGAAAACAACTGATCGAAGTGATTATTATCTTGGAGTGAAAACTAAATTAACGAATGAAATGCAAGAGTTTCAAATTAAACAATCACAGTGGTGTTTTCAAAAAATTGTATCCTTGGAATTGTGTGTCAATAAATTTATACCTCTAAGAGGTGCTTCGTATATAGAACTTCCAAAATTTATTCAACTTAAACATGCCGTTATAAATGTGAAAAATGAGGATAATAAATGTTTTCTTTGGGCCTTACTTTCTGCATTATATCCAGCTGAACATAATCCGCAGAGAGTTTCAAATTATAAAAAATGGGAAAATGTGTTTGATAAAGAATTCAAAGATATTAAATTCCCTGTTAAATTAACAGTTATACATAAAATAGTTGATAGATTAAATATTTCTATAAATGTGTATTGTATTGATGAGTTCAAGCCAGTTATTATTCCTCTTAAAATAACTAAAATTGAGAAGGAGAAACATATTGATTTGTTGTATCTTAAAGAGAAAAATAATGAGCATTATTGTTGGATAAAAGATTTATGGAAACTAGTAGGACATGCTCAAATTTCCAAACATGGACATAAAGGTTTTCTGTGTAAAATGTGTTTAACCAGTCATAAAACACAAGATAAATTAAACGAACATAAAACTTACTGTATGCATAATAAATGTACCAAAGTCGTTTTACCCAAACCTTCCAATAATATTGTTCAATTTTCTCATTATAATCATTCTTTAAAAGTACCTGTTTCGATTTACGCAGACTTTGAGTGTATGTTAGAAAAAATACAGAATTGTCAACCTTGTGATAATACTTCGTATATAAACCCATACCAAAAATATACTCCTATAAGTTTCGTATTTTATATAAAATACTCTGATGGGAGTTTTAAGAAAAGTGAAGAATACTTTGGATTGGATGCACCTAAGGTTTTTGTTCAAAAAATAAAAGAAAAAGCTCTTAATATTGCTGAAAATTATTTAGATGTAAAAGTTCCTATGAAATAGTTGACTAAAAAACAATGGAAAAATTTTAAAAACGCAAAAACATGTCATATTTGTGAGAGAAAAATGGAGGATATACCTCCACAATTGTTACAGAGTATGAAAAAAAAGGAAAAAAAAACTGAATTCAAAAATAATATGAGAAAAGTTCGAGACCATGATCATTTAACTGGAAATTATAGAGGAGCTGCACATTCTTATTGTAATTTAAATCATCAAATTCCTAGATTTATTCCTGTTTTATTCCACAACCTTTCAGGTTATGACGCACATTTATTTATAAAAGAATTCAACGGCGATAATCAAAGAATAAACTTGATTCCAGATAATGAGGAAAAATATGTATCTTTTTCAAATATTTTGGATTACCAATCATCTGCTTGTATGAAAAATAAATGTTTGAATAAATTCTGTAAAAAAAATACAACAAATATTGTCTGTAAAAATCAAATCGAGATAAGATTTTTAGATTCATTCAAATTTCTATCTTGCAGTTTAGATAAATTAGCTAATAATCTAGAGAAAAACCAGTTTAAAGAACTCGGAAAACATTTTCCAAGAGAACATCTAGATTTAATAACTAAAAAATTATCTTATCCTTATGAGTATATGGATTGCATCGAAAAGTATAGTGAAACATGTTTACCTCCCAAAGAACTTTTCTATAGTTCTGTTAGAAAAAAACATATAACAGACGATGATTATAAAAATGCTCAAGAAGTTTGGAATGCGTTTAATATACAAAATCTCAGAGAATTTACCATGTTGTATAATAAGATACATGTTTTCTTATTAAGTGATATTATTGAAAATTTTCGTCATCTTTCTTTAGAAACTTATAAGTTAGATCCTTTGTGGTGTTACACAACTCCAGGTTTTGCATGGAATTTTATGCTCAGAAAAACAGGTGTAAAATTGGAATTATTAACAGATTATGATATGCATTTATTCATTGAGAAAGGATTGAGAGGAGGGATGACTCAATGTAGTGTTAGATATTCCAAAGCAAACAATAAATACATGATGGAAAAATTTAATAAAAATAAAGATTCTGTTTATTTGCAATATTTAGACGCAAACAATCTTTATGGATGGGCAATGTCTCAATCCTTACCTTCTGGAGGATTTAAATGGATTGATCCAGAAAAAATAACAGATATATTAAATCTTAGTGTAGATTCCTCTAAAGGATATATTTTCGAGGTTGATTTAACTTATCCTCAAGAACTTCATGATAAACATTCAGATTTCCCTTTTGCTCCAGAAAATCAATTCGACGGTGTTCCATTACCTAAACTTACTCTAAATTTATATGATAAAAAAAAGTATGTCGTCCACTACATAACATTACAAGAATATATTCGTAATGGTTTGAGAATAGAGAAAATTCATAAAATATTGGAGTTTGACCAATCTCCTTGGTTAAAACCTTACATTGATTTAAACACAAATCTTAGAACAAAAGCTAGAAATAATTTTGAAAAAGATTTCTATAAATTGATGAATAACAGTGTTTTCGGTAGGACAATGATGAATGTAAGAAATCATGTTGATATTAGATTAGTAACAAATGCTTCGCAATTAGAAAAATTAGTTGCGAAACCAAATTTCGATAGAGCTACGATTTTCACAGAAAATTTAGCTGCAATACATATGAAAAGAACTTCGACTAAATTGTTTCAGCCAGTTTATGTTGGGATGACTATATTAGACATTTCTAAAAAATTAATGTATGATTTTTATTATAATGTTTTGAAGGAGAAATACGGTGATAAAATAAGATTATTATATTGTGATACAGATTCTCTAATTATAGAAGTGAAAACGAATGATTTTTATCAAGATATGAAAAATGATATAGACCATTATGATACATCTGATTATCCTTTGGATAATATTTATAATATACCATTAGTTAACAAGAAAGTTATAGGGAAATTCAAAGATGAGCTTAATGGTAAAATAATGGCTGAATTTATTGGTCTACGATCGAAATTATATTCCTTCACAGAACATAGTACAGGGAAAGAAGTCAAAAAAGCTAAAGGAGTAAAAAAATGTGTGGTTGATAAAGAAATATGTCATAATGATTTTAAAAAATGTTTAACAACTCAAAAATCTCTAAGTGTTAAACAAAATATTTTTAGAACAAAAAACCATGACATTTGTACAATTGAACAAAATAAAACAGCACTCAGTGCTCATGATGATAAAAGATTTATATTAGAAAATGGAATTGATACTTTAGCTTGGGGCCATTATAAAACAGGAATATCTAGAGAAAACTTCATTGACCATATAAATAATTTAATCAAAAATAATAACTAAACACAAAAACAAAAAAAAAAAAAAAAAAAAAAAAACACACATCATAGTAAAATCAATACATTCTTCACTTCATTCAGAATCTAAAATACATATCATTTAGCAAGGAAATCGCAAAAAATTTTAGCATTAAATTCGTTGATACTTTTCGTTTCATGGCAGATTCTCTTAGCTCCTTAGCAAAAAATTTAGCTGAAGATAAAACTAGATTTCGAGAAACTATAAAGCATTTTTCTTAAAATAATTTAGATTTAGTCATACGTAAAGGTGTTTTCCCTTATGAATATATTTCTAATTTTAACAAATTAAACGATACTTGTCTACCTCCAAAATGTGAATTCTATAATTCGTTAAAAGATGAGGAAATTAGCGATAAGAATTACACGCACGCTATAAATGTATGGAAAAGATTTAAAATTAAAACATTAGGTGAATATAGTGATTTTTATTTAATGACCGATGTTTGTTTACTTGCGGATGTCTTTCAAAATTTTAGAAATATTTGTTTCAAAACACTTCATTTAGACCCATCACATTATATGACAGCTCCAGGATTTGCATTCGACTGCATGTTAAAATACACTAAAATTAAACTCGAACGTTTAAAAGATTATGACATCCAATTAATGCTAGAAAGTGGTATAAGAGGAGGAATTTGTCAATCAGTGAAAAGATATTCTCAGGCGAATATACCTAATGTTGAAGGACTTGCATACAATGAGAATAAGCCGATTAAATGGTTAATGTATTTAGATTGCATGAATTTATATGGAAAGGCGATGTTAACAGAATTACCGTATAAAAATTTTGAATGGTACAATGATTTAACAATCGATATAACAAAAATTGAGGATAATTCTAAATATGGATATATTTTAGAAGTAGATACAGATTATCCTATACAATTGCATAAACTTCATAATGATTTACCATTTTTACCGTTAAATAAAATTCCTCCTAATTCTAAAGTACAAAAATTACTTACAACTTTAACTCCAAAAAAAAATTATATTATACATTATAAAAATTTAAAACAGGCAATTGCTAACGGAATAAACGTTACAAAAGTTCATAGAATTATCCGTTTCCAACAATCTAAATGGATGGCACCTTACGTTGAATTATGTACTAGTATGAGAGTAAAGACGCGAAACGAGTTTGATCGACAATTTTGGAAACTATTAGTAAACAGTGTATTTGGTAAATGTATGGAAAATGTGCGAAAACGTATGTCTATGAAATTAGTTTCAAATGAAAAAATAGCTCATAAATATATGATTAAACCGAATTTCAAAGATCGAACTATATATTCTAAAAATCTGATGGCAATACATATGTTTTGGGAAAAGGTAAAATTTGATAAACCAATTTACGTAGGATTTTCAATATTAGATGTATCAAAAACCATCATATATGATTTCCATTATAATGTCATGAAAAAAAAATACGAAAATAATAACTTAAAATTACTTTATACCGATACAGACTCGTTAATTTACGAAATTAAAACTTCTAATGTTTTTGATGATTTAAAAAATGAATTATTCCCGTATTTTGATACATCAAATTATCCGGAAAATCATTATTGTTTTAATGAAAAGAATAAAAATAGGCCAGGTTTTTTCAAGGATGAAATGAAGAGAGATATTTTATTAGAATTTGTTACATTAAGACCTAAATTGTATGCATATCGAACAAGTGAAATGGAAAAAAAGCTAAGGGTGCAAAAAAGTATGTTATAAAAAAAACATTTATGTTTTTCTGATTATATAAATATTTTAAAATCGTATATTGATCATAATTTTGATATTAATGAATCAGCTTATCGTACTATGAATTTTATCCAATCAAATAAACATATTGTTTATTCTAAAACAGTGAATAAGTTGATTTTAAGTGCAGATGATGACAAACGATTTATTATGTATGATGGTATACACACTCTTGCGCATGGACATTACAAAATTAAATAATTTGAAACATAAAATATAAAAATTGTGGGAAAATAATATTAATTGTTCAAAATTTTATAAATTTAATACCCAGCATAATCAATAAAAAAAAAAAAATATATATTTTTTCTATGTATATTTATGTGTTTATAAATAAAAATGTTAACGTACATACACAGAATAACATTAATTTATAATATCTTTTGATGAAATCCATGAATAATGACTTGAATCAAATCCTAACCATTTAACAAAAATTTTATTTTTATTTCTTTTTATAATACGTTCTACTAGATAAGTGTTTGGAAAATCAGTTTTTAAAAGTTCTTGACTATAAAATCGACCTAAAACGATATTATTTTGACCATCTTTTATATTATATGTAATTGGATCTGATTGAAAAACTTTTGAAATTGTAAATAGTTCTGTTGACGACTGCGGCTTATAACCTTTATCGAATACATATTTGTTTTTTGAAATTCGAACGATATCATTAATTTTAAATTTAGGTTTATATTTTTTTTTTTGTTTTCATTAATTTTAATTTTAATCGTATAGACTTTGTTCGAGCTTCGTGCGGAGTATATTTAATAGTTGAATGTTTAGTATTATTATAATTATGTATTAAATCAGATATTGAATTACACCAATTATATGAACCAGTTGCTGTAAACTTTTTATAAATTTTATTTTTAATTGTGCGTATTACACGTTCAACTATTGCTGCTTTTATACTACTATATGTCGAATAATGTTTAATATTATATTTTATCATTAATTCTTGAAATTGTTTATTATAAAATTCTGAACCATTATCTGTTTGTAATAACTTTGGATGATTAATTTTTAATATATTTAGCATGCCTTGAGTCACATATTTCGCAGATTTATTTTTTAATGCTTGTACCCAAACATATTTAGTATATGTATCTATAACAATTAATATGAATTTAAAACCTTGATTATACTTCGAATACGATTGAATGTCAATAAGGTCTGCTTGCCAGAGATCATCCTTGAATAAAGAAATTATCTTTCGTCTAAGAAATGTTTTTCTAGCAGGTTGATGTAACTCATCTGCAATTTTTTCTAATGCTGTCATTTTCAATTTTTTTGTAGTCAAAACATTATTTTCGAAATGGAACCAAAAATGAAATATGAAGGTAGCATGTGGGTCGTGTCGTACCAATGATAAAAAAACATTTCCACGTACGTTCTCGAAAAATCAAAAAAATGAATATCGAACAATTACAAGAACTTCGACATACAATAAATAAAGCACTTATAGCTCAACAATATCACGGAGAGTCGGCTTTAAGTGATCAGTATATGTCATGGATCCGTGGACTATACTATGTCGATATTACGCTATGGAAAATAAATAACGTGTCGAATGCCAAGCCTATTTCAGTATGTCACATATATTCAAAACTAGATAATTTAATTTTATAACTTTAAACTTATCTTTTTAATGATTTTATGTGATATAATTAATAATAAGTTTTTTAATTAAACATTTCTTTAAATTTTTTTCTTTATACAATAAGTTTCCTCTTACGTAATTCTTCTAATATAGATATAATTTCATTATTAACACCTGTATTACCAGCATTTTGAGATGAAATTCACAGATTTAATCTCGTGACTAATTCATTCGGATCGTCATAATAAACTATTTGTCAGTTCGTGTTCAACCGAGCAACACGTGTGTTCTCCTATAGTATCGAATTTATAGCTATCGATAGCAGTAACACACCAGTCTGTTTTAAAACTCAGCGGTGCAGGTAATATGATTATAATTATTGCCTTAATTACACCAATTAAATAAATATCCCAAACCTATAACGATGGGCGATAAGCCCACTACCATAACCACAGAATAAATTAAATCAGAAGCGTCACCTTGGCCGCCCGAAAAATCGTCCGACATATTGGAAAATGAATCAGTGTGACCACACATCGAATATTAATGTTTTTCATATTTATGTTGCGTTTAAAAACACTGTTCGTAACGGTTTTTTCTCGGCGAGACCATAGAAATCATAGAACACAAAGGTTCTCTGCTTTCGACGCTTGTACGAGTTGGACGTGGATTTTACGCTATTCGTACATTTTTTGAATTTATACTTACCTACCACATTTTTATTCTGCATTAATTATTTATGTATATATTTATATAGTTTGTTATTAAATAATATATATATATATATATATATATATATATATATATATATATATGTATATATTTCTTCAATATTTGTTTTATTTACGAGACGCCGTGAACCATTAAATTTTTCTTATTATTTTGTTTTTTTGTTTGCGTCAGCAAAATGGAAAGTTTTATATTCATAAACGTCCTAAACAGTAGGCAAAATGTTATATAACTAACTGTAAAAGCCACTTAATAGTAGATAAGGAAAGTCTTAGTTTTTTTTTATTTCCTAAAGATCCGGTCAGATCAGCAATGTGGATCAAGAACAGCAAATTTGATGAACGTAAATCAATCTCCTATTTGGGTTCCAACCAGAAGTATCGTTTATGTTCTTTACATTTTGAAAGTAAAATGTTTTCTAATTTTCAGAGAAATCAACTTTATAAAGATGCAATTCCAACATTGTTTGATGTTAATAGTGAGCAGTGTGTAAATGAACCAGTAACAAATATCGAAGTACACGAAAGTCATTCATCATGTTCTACACCTGGTACGTCTCATATAATATTTTATTATAAATATACTTAGATATAAAAGAAATGTAATTGGGCATATTTTGCATTTATTTGTGCATTTTGGTGCATATTTTGCATTTATTTGTGCATTTTGGTGCATATTTTGACAATTGTTTTGCTTATTCGCACCATATTTACCACAAGTTAAGTGCATTCCTATCTCTAGGATTAAAGTAATTTTAATATTAAGACAAAAAAATATCAAATATGATTACAGGTTCATCTACTCGCTTATCTATAAACTCTCCAAGTTTATCAGATGCATCAACATCAACGGGAATTACATCTAGTGTCATGGGCGTTCAAACACCTGGTCATCTCACATCAAAAACTCCCCGAAAAGCTGCTCTACGAGAGAAACTAAAAGATAGTGAACGGGTTTGGGCTGAATTGGAACACATCATCATTAATTTGAATCAACAAATAGCCAACAAACCAAGTAACAAATTGAAAAATTGCCTTGAAGTATGTAAAGAACTCTTGTCCCCCACCCTCTTCATGATAATCCAATCTCAAATTCGAAATAAAGATAAAACTCTCCGATCATTCAGGTACTCTAATGAAATAAAACAAATCGCTTTAAGCATTTATTTTCTAGGACCAAGAGTTTACAATTTGTTGCAAAATCCACTTTCCCTTCATACTGTTCGAACCCTTCAACGAGTAACTTCATTGAAATAAATCCAGGTTTTAATGATTTCCTTTTTAATTTTGTATCTTTTAAAATTAGTAATTTTAAATAAAATGTGCTAGATTGCATACTTTGTGCCGATGAAATGGCTTTAAAAACAAACCTATTTTATAACGTTTCCAAAGATAAGATTACAGGTTTTCATGAATCTAATTCTCATAAAAAGTATGAACCTGCCAAATATGCTTTAGTCCTCATGCTTAGAGGAATAAATCAAAATTGGAAACAATCAATAGCTTATTTTCTTGTCTCTAGTAGCTGTACCGGTATTGATCTTAAAGATATTATTATATCAACAATTTGTCGCCTCCAAAATATAAAACTTAATATTTGTGCTTTCATTACTGATCAAGGCTCCAATTTTGCAAATTTTTCTAAAAGCTTTTATGTTTCTCCAGACAAGCCATTTTTTGAAGTAGAAGGAAAACAAATTTTTTATATTTTCGATCCACCTCATCTTTTAAAATCTACACGTAACATGTTCTTTAAACATAACATAAAAATAAATGATTCCATAGTTACTATAACACATCTTGATTCTTTTTATAATTATGATTCTGAATGTAATCTTCGATTAGCTCCAAAATTAAAATATGCACATGTTCACCCTGGGCCTTTTGAAAAAATGCGTGTGTATTTAGCCAGTCAAATTTTCAGTTCCAGTGTAGCTTATGGTATGACTGTAACTTTATCATCTGGAATTTTACCTCCTTCTGCACAATCTACTATTAATTTCATCAGTGATATGGACAAATTGTTTGATATATTTAATTCATCAAAAACTCCCAATCTTAAAGAATACAATAGACCATTTAAATATACCCATTCACAAATTAATCATTTAGATAAAATGGCTGAAGTTTTTAGAAATATAAGAGTTATCAACAAATTTAATGGACTAGATGTTACTCACAGAATGAATTTTATTAATGGTTGGTTAATTTCAATATCTTCTTTAAATATGTTGTGGCATTCTTTAAATCCAACCAAAGATCAAAGTTATGTCCTTTACACTAGACGTTTAAATCAAGATTGTTTAGAAAATTTATTTTGTTATTTCCGCCAACAACATAGTAATAATACAAATCCTACACCAATTGATTTTTCTCGGTCTTTTAAAAAACATTTTTGTGCTAATTATTTCAAGCATTCCTCAGGTGCAAATTGCATTGAAGATTTAGATCAAATTTTAGTTTCACAGTTACCCCAGCCTAAAGAAATAATTAATTTTGATGTATCCGATAAAAATCTTTTTAAATTTAAATGTATAAATATTGGTATAGCTGATTACAGACAACTTAACATTCCAGAACGTAATGCATTCACTTACGTTTGTGGCTATTTAATGAAAAAATGTTTAGAAAATCATAATTGTCAGGTTTGTAGTGATTATGCTTACCATCAAAAGCAGTTAGACCATTCAAATCTTTTATGTTACTTTAAAGCTTACCTTACTCGTCAAAATTTAACTTTTGGTAATTTAATGATGCCCCATGACACCTTTTATAATTTCATATATGAATTAGAAAATATTTTCATCCATAACTTCCCTTCCATTTCTTACGATGACGGTGTTGGCGCCAAATTGAAGATAGATATTAGTAATGTTCCTTTTAATCATCCTTGCAAATCTTTCAATAAAACTTATTTAATTAATTTATTTATCAGATTTAGAATTTATTCAGCAATACAATTTTTAAATAGATCTTTAATTTCAGAAAAAAAGTTAAGAAATAGAAAATTAGCCATTCTTACCCACTTGTAAAACATAATATATTTATGACAAAGTATACTTATGTGTATCCTACTTACTATAAATCTAAATCACTACTAGTATTCTAGTGGTCATGTACCATCATTCACTAGAACATAGACTGAATATAATAATGTAGTTTTTCACATTTGTTTGCTTTTCTGAGTATGTAATGTATATTATTTTATCCAAGTCTACATCTAAATTTTTCTAAAATCCATTTAAAGACTTCTAAAAAAAAAATTAATAAATTAAGAATTAGGGAGTTGGGTACATTTTAAAATAAACCTCTACAATTTTAAATTGTTCACATTGCTAATCGACTATTTCATATTCTATAGATAATTAATCTTCATGTTTATTTAATGTTTATTGTATAATAAAATTTATTTGTATTACATGTACTTAAAGTTTAGTATGTATGCATGCATTTTCCTTTTATTTTATTTATTAATGTATATTTATAATTATTAATTATTTTAATAAATTAATTTATTATACTATACTAGTAAAATCTATTTGTATTTGTTTTTCTTTATTTATATTAATTTCCATACCTATAATGGTAACATACAATTAACCATAAAATATTTCTTTTATGGTATTTCATAAAAAAAAAAAAACAAGATTATTCCAATGATTTTATTTTATTAAAAAGAAGAAAAAAATGATATCAACAACAGACATACTACAATTGAAGGGCTCTGTGCAAGAACTAGACAGCTCCACTTTTTAAAAATTTTCAGGAAACTGAAGATTTGATAAAGATGATAGATCAAAAAAATATCATACAAATTACTTTAAAACTGGTTTAAATATTTTGGAAACAAAATAAGTTTGTTTAATGGTTTCCATTCCTAACTTCCTAATTGTTTATAAAACCTTTTAAAACTCAAACTAAAACATTAATTTAGGAAAATAAAAATGAAACCTGAGTGAACTTTCAAATATTTTATTAAGTATCAATAAATATTAAAACAAAACAAATTAGAATTAAAAACAAAAATGTATAATAAAAAACACAGATTTATAGACAAAATTTTTCTGTACTAGAATCTAAAATAAAAACAGTTTTCAACAAATATGGAGCTGTCTGGTTCTTGCACAGAGCCCTTCAATTATTTGTTAATTTTTGGATGTCATTGAATACTTGACTGTTATTAATGTTTGATTATGAGAGTATGAACACTTTATAACAAATTTAAAAATAAAGGCTACTTCCGAAGGAACGTCGTTTTTGTAAAAAATATTGCTCAACAGACAAAATTACTGCCTTTTGAAAAATCTAGAACTCCGAACATTATAACTTCAATCTTCGATAAATGCATAGACAAAAAATAAATGCTGGTTGTACGTTCTCTTTAAATTAATTTAAACAACTTTATTAATGAATCATCACAATATAAAATCTAAATTATACAATGAATTTCACAAAGTAGAAATTATTATTTAATGTATCTGTATTTAATAATTGATTAGAGTGATATCACATTTCGGCTTGTAAATATGTTCGGAAACGTAAATAACTTAAAGATATTTAAGATTTTTTTTTCATGGTCACACTGATTCACTTTCCAATATGTCGGACCGTTTTTTCATTTTCCCATAAGAGCAATGTAACGTTATCAAAGGTGACGCTTCTGATTTAATTTATTCTGTGCCATAACCACCAAATCTGACGATATGAACAACACAAACAATGCTTCCCTACATATAAGTAATACTGCAACATTAGCCTCCAATGTTACATTACCAAAAATGAACCAAGCAATCGTTTTCAACTCTATTAACAATATCAAACAAATCGAATACATTATCGCAATCAGTAAAATATTCAATTTGTATCACGCATTTCAAATAATCGATTCTGCATATTCTTCAATGGTCAAGCCGTCATGGAAAATCTACTCAAAACTCAATCTGCAATTCATGTCAATGAAACAGAAATCCCAATCCGTAGACTCATAAATGCGTCCAAAAGAATCATTCTATGCAATGTTTACTCTACTATCCCAAATCACCTTATACTAAACTCTCTCCATGAACTAGGAATTAAAACCTCTTCCCAAATCTAACCCAAAAAACACTCGCTAGCCGAAAAACTCAAATCATCATCCAACAAAATTGTCAACATAACTTCTCCAAACCCAGTTAAACGTCCTGCCCCGTCAACCACGTCTCAACCACCATCTCTAAAATCTTCGCACTCATCCAACCCGCCTTTAACAATGAAGCCTCCAAACGCACCTGAAGGAAAAACCCAGCCATCAAAAAACTCTAATAGAAATGTACACAAAAAACCGAAAGTTAGAACCAGCACCAGTTCAATTGAAAGCTTCTATTCAAATATCGATGTAGGGTTAAATCCAACCAAAGATCTGTGCAACTCCAACTCTCAAATGTCCTTATCACTCAATCAATTTAAATATTTCTTCGAAAACTCGCAAGGTTGCACTGATCTCGAGAGTTTATGTATAGAGCACAATAGCAGTCCAGAAAATATAATCAAAACATCTACCCTGTCGTAACAATTAAAAGTATTAAAAACCTAACCAGATTATCAAAAGCACTCGAAAAAGTTCGAAACATAAATTCTAGTCAGACTTTCTATGCTGACAGCAATGATGACGAAACCTACTAGCTTGTTCGATATCCATTCACCTACTACGTAGGTAATACTACGTAGTAAATAAACTAAATATAAAACCTACCGACAATTAATAACAGTCTTAAAATACTTCAATGGAATCCAAATGGATTCTACTCCAAATTATACGAAATAAATTTACTAATAAACAAATACTGTCCAATCTCAATATATCTACAAGAAACTAATTTTATCAACGACAACGTCTGCTCCCTAAAAAACTACACAAAATACTACAAAAATAGAACCAATGCTGGCTGAGCCAGTGGTGGTGTGGCAATCTATGTAAATTCAAATTATCACTTCAAAGAAATTATCATTAATAACAATCTGTAATTTATATCTTCCAAAGACCACGAGTCCACGGGTAGCTCTTATCCAAAACCTTTAAATTATTGTTACTGATCGTTACATGATAATTTGATATTTTAAGTTGTTCATCTTTTTCATCATAATGTAACCCAAACGATTTGTCATAAGTTCTACTTTGAGGAGAAGCATTTAAAAAGTGTTCAAAGTCTGATGATACATCATCTTCTTCATTACTATATCCACCAATATTAATATTTTGAAATTCTGGTTCGTTGTTCATATTTGTTTTTTCTATAATTGTATTAAGGGGGTCAGTTATTGGTTTAAATGTTTCGCGAAAATAATTATTAGAATCTATAACACCTCTTTTTATGTCTAAAACTTTACGTTTTATGTTTTTCTGACAGGATATCAAATTATTCAATAAAACTTTTTTTTCACTCATTTTAAGTAGAAATAATTTAATGTTGAATGTTTGTACACAGTCAGTCAAATGTAGTCAAACCAAAAATACTTTCATATTTAAACATAAATTTTAATTAATTTTTATAAATGTATGGAAACCACATCTGTATCTTCCTTGATCCATTTCACGAGTTTTAGCAATTACTATAAATCCGTAATCTTCACGGTTCCAACATAGATGACACATTTTACGAAACTCTGTAAAATCTATATCTGAGGAACAATGATCGTCGAATATATGTCGTAGATTTTTATAATCTTGCTTGAATACTATTAAAAAATTTGTGTTGTCTCTTACTAACTGTTTCGGTATTTTCGAATATGTCTGTGCCAAGTAATAAATAGAATTTGCACCAGAATGTCTTCCCATACTGAAGTAATCACGAATAGGTGTTTGATTATCACAAATTACATCATCGAATATAAAAATTGAATTTTTTTTAACTAAACTAGGTTTTATAACTTGATCCGCACTTGTAAATGTGTAAAAATGTATACCTTTAATACTATCTATCAAATTTTTTAATAACACATATTTTTGCTTGATTTGGTGTTTTGGAGTATAAATAAATGTTTTCTAATTTTACACCATTTCTATGAGTTATAAGATTAAACATAACATTTGTTTTTCCGGATCCTGAAGGTCCTACAAGTATTCCGCGAATACTGTCTGGTAACAATGATCCATGCCTTGACGGTCTTTTAGTGATTTGTGCATCTACGTTTTTAATGTTTAATTTTTCTTTTTGCTCGATTAATTTCATTTTAAATATAAATACTATGTAATTTTAAAACATAAAACCAGTTATATATAATGCATTCAACTTGTAAGCAAAAAAATGTTAAGACCGGTAAAGGATTTTTAAACACTGCTATAAATAGACTTTCATTTCAAGCTCACATTCCTGGGTATCAATTTTGTGGGCCTGGTACTAAATAAAAAAAAGATATTGGCTCGTGGGGATAAAGGAATCAATCCATTAGATTCCGCTTGTCGAACACATGATATTGCTTATGAAAACAGTAATAACTTAGATATTAGACATAAAGCCGATAAGTTATTAGAAGATCAAGCTTGGCAAAGAGTTAAAGCTGCCGATAGTTCTAAAAAGGAAAAACTTGTTGCATACGCAATAGTAAACGCTATGAAAACTAAGAGAAAAATCGGTATGGGTAATAAGCGTAATAATAAAAAATATATATTAGCAAAGAAAAAAAAGAGGAAATCAAGAAAAAACGGTGAAAGAGTTATTCCATGTCCAAATCAAGTAGGCGGTGTTTTACCACTTATACCAATATTTGCAGGGTTATCAGCACTAGGAAGTTTAGCCTCTGGTGCATCAAGTATATATAATGCAGTTAAAAAAGATAATGGTTTATATTTAAACAATAGTATAGGAAAAGGTTTGTATTTAAATAGAGAAGGTTCAGGAGTGAAAAACATAAAAAAAAATGAAAAAAAAACGAATACAGTGGTGTTTACCCAATAGTCCTCTCACCCATGAGGATATTATAAATTATGTGGACAAGTTGAAAATTAAACATTTCCGCGGAGTCATTTCACGAGATAACTTACCTAAAAAACCGTTAGAAATTGAGTGCGCAGTGTTAAATTTAGATACTTTTAAACAGGGGCGGACTGGCCCGGGGTGCTATACACCAAGTAGCACCCCGAGCGCCGATTCGTATTTATGTCCGGGCCCCCGATTATCACAGTCGGGGCCCTTTTTAATTTAACTTTTATTGTAATATTTTATAATATAAAGATAAATTATAATAAAGATCGACAATACTGTTGTTAATATATTTATAATGTTACATCGTGTCATCGTATCAGTTATGTCTACGTAATAATCGAGTTTTCAATAAAATACAGATGTTCCTTTGGCTTGTTGCAATTGAAAAATCTTCTAAAAATACATTTACTCTATAAGCTATCCACATAATATATAAATTGTTATTATAAATATCTATATTATATCCATATCTCCATCACACTATTCATACTCCCAAAAAAATAACTATTCTTATTTTTTTTTTTTTTTTATGTATTTATTCACTTTTCTGGACTCTTTCCTAATTTGAATCCTAGGTTTGAAAAGAAATACGGGCCCCTAAAAAATTTTGCACCCCGGGCCAAAAATAGCCAGTCCGCCCCTGCTTTTAAAGGTAAAGGAACTCATTGGGTAGCATATTATAAAAATCATAATCAAAATGTTTATTTTGATAGTTTTGGTGATCTACCACCGCCAGCTGAATTACAAAAATATTTTCAAAATTATAATATTTTATTTAACTATACAAATTATCAAAAATAGAATACATTCATATGCGGACATCTGTGTCTTGAATTTTTACAATGTATGAATCAGTTAACTTTAAGCTTAACAGACAATAAAACATCGTTATACTCAACTTATTTTCCACCGATAAATGTATATGAAAACTCTGAAATTGCGCTATTAAGTCTACAAACGTATAATACTTTTCCTAACATTAACGAATCTAACAACCAAGTAGTAATAATAATAGAAAAAGGATTCAATACATACAATAAATCAATTGAACTGGAATATGGTCGTTACGAATTTGTGGATATATCTCAATATATTTTAAACGAAATCAAAAAAATTAATAAAGAATTAAATGTAGATATAGTATTTGATCTATGGATTGATAGTAAGAATTTAAAGTGTAATATTCTTTGTAATTATAAAATAGATTTTAATATAAAAAATAGTCTATCATCAGTTTTAGGGTTTGAAAAAATTGTATTAGAACCAAATAAATTGCATGTATCATCGAACATTTTGAACATAAACTCTGTGAATACTATAAAAGTTATGTGTAATATAGCAAAAGGATCATTTCACAATGGAAAGTCTTCGCATGCTGTATATGAATTTTCTCCAGATGTAAATATAGGAAGAAAATTAATTGAAAAACCGAATAACTTAATTTATTATCCTTTAACAACAAATATCATAGATTCTATAAATATAACTTTATTAGATCAAGACTATATACCAATTCATAATTTAGGAGATAAAGTATCAATTATTTTACATATTAAACGGTGTAGTTCTTGAAATGGGTTTAAAATTTAATAATATAAATCCATTACATTATGAAAAATTATTTAGTCTTAAAAAAGAATTCAAGACTTCAACATTAAAAAATAATAATAAAATAAAAAACAAACCAATTCAGAATTTAATGGTTCGGAGTAAGAACATTTTGAAAAACTTAGGATATATTAGTACTTAAAATGCCTGAAAGTAATATTTTAGATGTTGATTCACATTATGTGATGGATTCGAAAATAACTAAAATCGAATATCATTCATATGTACCATATACCGCTTCCTTTAACAGTAATGACGAAGTACGAATATCGGTCCAACAAACAGATGTATATCCGTTTCTTCACGACAGCTTTATTTTTATCGAAGGAAAAATAGAAGATCAAAAAAAAGTTAAACTTTGTAATAATGCTATATCTTATTTTTTTGATCAGGCACGGTTAGAAATTAATGGGGTTGAGGTTGATGGAACACGGCTTCTCGGTATTGCAAGTTCGTTAAAAGGATATTTATCGTGTAGACCGGATAATTACTATTGTTACGAAAACGCTGGTTGGAATTTTAAAAATAATACTTGTATAAAAAATGAGAAAGGACAATTTACAGCTTGTATTCCATTAAAATATTGGTTAGGTTTTTTTGAAGACTTTACTAAAATTTTAATAAATTGTCGAATCGAATTGATTTTAACCAGAAATAATAATGATAAACATTTTTTAATGTCTAAAACAACTGATGTACCAACTGTTGGTTCTGTTACTCTTCAAAAGGTAACTTGGAAAATTCCACATATTAGTATAGATGATTCAGAACGGCTAAAAATAATGAAAATTGTAGAAAAAGAAAAAAGTTTATTTATTCCTTTTAGATCTTTTGAAACATATGAATATCCAGAACTAGGGAATACTAAAAGCGTAGTTTGGAATCTAAAAACGGCATCAAAATTAGAAAAACCATGTTTTGTTATTATAGGATTACAAAAAAGTAGAAAAAATTATTTTGAGAAAGACTGCAGTATGTTCGACCATTGTGATTTAGTTAACGTAAAAGTTTTTCTAAATTCACACATTTATCCATATGATAATTTAAATCTAGATTTAAAAAAAAATGGTTTTGCTACGTTATATAACATGTATACTTCATTCCAAGATTCATATTATGAAAACAAAGATCGTAATCCAATTTTAAGTCCGTCTACATTTTTATCACAAGCACCAATCATAGTTATAGATAGGTACTTCAAAACAGAGTGATACAAGTACAGCATCAACTATTGATGTAAGAATAGAATTAGAGGCCTTAGAAAATCTTACTTATGTAACAGCATACTGCTTGTTAATTCATGATCGTAGACGTTAGAAAACTTGTTTAAAATTAATATAATTGTATATCTTAATATTGTAGTTATTATAAATAAAATGTAAAAATTAAAAAATTGCTTTAATAATTATTACAAAAAATAAAATTTTATATCCACAAATAAAAATATGTAGAAATCGCTGCTTGGAGCAATATTTTTTCCCTGTAATTTTTATTTTAGGGTCCAGAACCCGTATTTTATTACTACTTACGTGTATTCTCGTTGGTCATTATCGCGGAACTATTATCATTATTATTATTATTATTATTATATCACTCATTTATTATTATTCGTGTATTTATCATTCATACGTATATTGGTCACCTATCAATTCCACATTCGTGAACACTAACATTTTTTTTTTTATTTAATAGTCGTCCGGCCAAATGCTAGTCGATAGCCGGCGACGCAACAATAGCATTTTGAAGGATTTTGTATACAGTTTTGTATCTACATTATTTCCACGAGGGGCTGGTAAATTATATTCTGATTCAGCATGGGTAGAAACTGGTGTTAATCAGTGCAATAAAATGAAGAATTGTTCTAAAAAGTTGGGAAAACTTGAGCAACATTTTTCTTATACTTCACATAAAGCAGCTTTAAGCGACCATTATCAATTCATGCCTAATTCAAATCACATTGATATAATTTTAAACAGAAACAATAGAAAAGAAGCAATAAAATTGGAGCAAGAAAAAGATGTTAACAAGAATATTGTTATTATGTTATTTGATATTGCTCGAACATTATCACGGCAATGGTTAGCGTTTCGAGGTTATGGTGATGAAAGTCGTGGTTATTTTACACAATCAGTTCAATTATTGTCTAAGCATAATCCATTAATGAATCGTTGGATTAAGGAGACTTCTGCACGGGTTTATAAAGTTCATTATTTAGGACCAAGATCACAAAATTAATTCATTGAATTATTGGCCAATGAAACACGTAAAATAATTGTAAATGAAGTAAAAGAAGCAATTATTTATTCTGTGTCGGCTGACACAACACCTGATATCTCACATGAAGATCGCCTAGCAGTATGTACATGTTATGTGAATAGCCAAGGCAAAGCTGTTTGAGAAATATAAAATATCAAAACTTTTATTGCGTTATAAGTATTTAAATTATTTAAAACAAATACAAATTTTAGCATTTGGTAAAAGTTTTAAGTTTCTACGACTATAGAAACTAAATAGAAACGTAAAGGTACTTGCCTATTATTTTAATTATAACAAAATTCAAAATTGGTTTGATACTAAATTATTCTACGCATGTATTTTTGATTTTGTGAAAATTAAACTTCTTTCTGGACAATCTTGCACCTATTAAATTTTCAAATCTTAGCTATGAACTTTTCCCTTCATTTTTAACTACAAAATAATTTCCAAATATTCGTGAATTTGACAAATTTTGCCAATATTTGATCAGTAGAAAAAAACTAATTGTGCCTACGTATTTTAAATATTTTTCAACTGTTATTGTAAAAATATATCAGGAGCCTTGTATTAAATTGTCACGCTTTTTGGCCCAACAATTAAACTTGTTGAATGTATCTGTGATTTATCTCATATTCTTTTTGACTGTCCTGCCCTTCAAACCAAACGCATTATTTTAGTAAACATACTTAAAACTCTCAATATCCCCCTTAAGGTACGCGTCCATATGTACGCATCGTGCGTATCGTACGGATCGTAGTATGAAACGGATTTTAGAATTATTAGTATAGTAAGTTATACATATGCGTCCACTGGCCGGCAGCGGACAGATCGCACGTATCGGTCCGTCGGTAATGCCGACGAAATTGATCGAAGGGGAAACTTTTCCGACTGGTGCGGATGACGTCATACGGATTACCTGTACTGTAATGTACTGATCGTTCACTTGCAACGAAAATGCGAATGTTAATTAAAAAAATCCGACCGTCGCATCGGCAATCCGATCGCTACGGATACAGTGGACGCACTACCACAAAATGATCCGTTTCATACGATTCGTCCGATACGTACGATGCGTACCTATGGACGCGTACCTTTAATATCTACTCCATTCTCAATACGAATTCCACTACCGCCATTAAATCAGTCATTTACTTTATTTTGGATGCTGGATTTGTTATATAATATCTTTGTATAATCATGGGCGCCGGGTTTCCCAAATTTCACGGGGTGCCTAATATCCTTACATATTAATAAATATCAATTGAACTAAATAATAATTTTTTTCTGCATAAATTGTTACCTTATTTATATATTAAAACTTTTAAATAGGTACACATTAATTGTTATACATAAAATTATTTTCATTTCATATACGTATGTTAGGAACGAGTTATCAAAACATCCAAAATATATTGTTGCCATAAATATTATACAACGAAAAAATTATAAACGTATTAAATTACATATTGCTCTATATTTTTATTTCATGGGGTGCAGAGCACCCCGTAGAATGATTCATGGGGTGCTTGAGCACCGCAGCACCCCAACAGTCGGCGCCCATGTGTATAATATATAAATGTAATGTATTATGTTTTATTGTATATAATTGTAAATGTTGAGCTATCATAGTATTTACTAATAGCTAATAAAAAAAAAAAAAATTAAAATTGTATTGATATTTATAGAAAAAATAACTAAACAAATTGAAATTTGAATTTTTCCGTAAAAAGCTCAAAACGAATCAAAATATTTTAAAATTTGTATGGTGTATTGAAAATGAGAATATTCAGTGACATTATATTGTAACTATAGTATTATTATATTTTTTTAATTTTTTTTTTTTTTTTTGTGCCTCCTTTATAAAACTCGGGTTCTCTAATATCCATTATTTCCATAAAGTAGGTCGACAATTTCCGGTAGTAAACACTCCATATAAAACCTAAAAAATAATAATTTTACAATATTTTGTAATCTAAGTTTTTTGGCAATTTTTGTGTTCCATCATATTTAATTCCCTGTATACTTGTCCAATTAGGGGTATACACTACAAAATAACACAGTCTGCGATTTGTTATTCGCATTTGTCCCATAATCTGATAATAATATGTATGTCCATGTTTTAATTCAATTTTGTTGTGTCTCGTTATATTGCAGTATTATAACTAAAAAGAAACATATTATATTGGCTTAATAATTAAATTACGTACACAAAAAATACTTACTAGTTTATTATTTACAGCGTCAACGACGTTTAATGTATTTATTGCCAAAAATGGACATTTTATCTCGACTATAGCATTTTCTCTAAGCAAACCATCTGAATAATAAAATGTAATGTAATATATTTAATGACTATTTAAAAATAAGTAGGTACCAAAAACGCATATTAATAATTACCAGGACTTGCTGCTAAAAAAGGAAATTCACTATCGACAAATAATCCACATAACTCAACAGTCTTTCCACTTAAAAGTTCGAATATAGCTCTACCTTGAGGTTCCATTTCAATACCATAAGAAATTTCTCTTGATGTAATATTTGACCAATATAGAAGACTAAATACTTTCTTCGGAAACTTGTATTCTCTCGCATTTTACATATGTCACCGAAATTTGATGCAGTAAGCCTCTTTCTTCTTTCATTGTACCAATCTTGGCAATGACTTTCTTCTTTTGTACTTTTGTAGTACATTCAAGTTCTATTCGATCAACTTTTTCCAATTTTTTTAAAAACAAATTTTGATTTGTACCTAATTCTTCGTTGGTAAGAATATCAACTAAGGGTTCTGCTAAACCATAGTGCATATCCGGTCCACTAAATCGAGTTGTATTTAATTTAGATGGTTTTTTTCCTCTTTCAAATAATCGTTTCCTTACTATAAATGTATTTTTCCTAATTCTGTCAATGTTTTTTAAATATCGTTTAGCAAACATACCTAAATACATCAAATTAAATGATAATTAATTGTATTAATAATTAAAACAATAAATACGTTTTGAATTTATACCTGGCCATCTGGGCTTTTAAAAACTATTTTTTTATGTACAACTAGTAAATAGTTTTTTGAATTAAACGCCACTACAGCTGTTTCGACTCTAGTAGTGTAGTTATTTTTTTTCGTGAAATTAATTCTTTTGCCTCCAACATGCTTATTAATCAAGATATTTAATTGCTCGCATGGGTTATCGTCTACATTTTCTATAAGGCTATCTGCATTAACTGACACTGTACACTATATTCCGAATATGTCCCATCATTCCTGCTTTCTCAGCATCAGGAACAAGATTTATTTCACCCAATTTCGGACCAGAACAAAAATGTTGAGCATAGTTCTTGTGTTCACCAACTCTGTGATAAACACTGTTCGATATATCTCGTCTTAGTTCTAAAAATAAGTAATATCATAAATAATATTAATAATAATACCTATTTACCTATATTATCCCACGATCGATAGTGTAAAGCCGCGTTTAGACATGAGCGCGAGCGTGCTTGAGCCAGTGAGCGGCTCAGTAGTGTAAACGGCGAGCCGAGCGGCTCGGTTTGAATTTGTTTGGCTCGCGAGCACCAAAACTGTGAGCCACCGATTGTCGGTCTCGAGGTCGTGCTCAAAGGAATTAATGGCTATGCGAGCAAAATTTGTTCGTACTATTCGAACGGCTCAAACAAGTATCTGAGCCAAGAACAGTGCTTCTGTATTGAATTCCATTTATCAACTTTAATTAATTATTTAAATAATTATGTGATGGATGATGACCGTTCGATAATAATTATTACCAATACCACGCCATGCGTGATCATATTCCCGTTAGGCCTACTCTACAATTACGTATTTTCATTTTTATTCTACTAACTTGGAGATTGTCGCGATGATAACTTTTTTAATGAATTTAAATTTTTACAATACACAATCATATACGTAAGTGCGTAATTACGTATTAGTTACATATTAAGTTAGATATTAACTATAGTTGTGTGCTTTTTCTTCTAGTATGTGTTAAAGCAATAGTAATATATTCAAGATTTTGTATGTTGGGCTCACGTATTTAGCTATTTTTGTTCCAATTTTCAAAGTTTTGGATAAATATTGGTATGAATAAAACCAGTCTAGTTTTAAGCGTAAATTTTTCTTTCTTAGTATATTTTAATGTTTAATTTGTTAATTTTTGGATCATATTTCTATATTTAAAAGAGCTATAATATGTCTTTTTCATAATATTTAGTCCACCATTTTCGGCTCGATTTTTAAAGAGTTGAGTCACCCACCAACGTCTCTTTTGGTTTTTTTTTTGTTTTTCTTTTTTATAAGCGAAGTTAAAATAATAAAAGCTGCACCTGCTATCACTGTGCGTCTTTTTATTAAATTATTATCAGCCATAATAAGATTCAGTAGGTTTAAAAATCATAAAATTTAAAAAAACTGCAGACCATGTCAGTTCAGTGAAGTCACTTATAGATTACTGAATATTTATTTCACTTATTTCAATGTACATATCTGAGCAAGTCTGAGCGGCTCACCCATAGTGTTTACACAGTACGAACAGCGGCTCACATTTTGCTCACGCTCACCTTGCTCATGCACGCTCGCGCTCATGTCTAAACGCGGCTTAACATGCATATTATTATTATTATTATTATAAAATAATATTAATACGCATGTTTTCGAGAGCCAACAACATCTAATGATGTAATATAATCACGCACCGGCCGACACACCCGTTAAGGTCTTCCAAAACTACACATTAATATATTTTATGTAAAAATAACTAAATCATGTATAATACCGGGCAAAAGGTCAAAATAGGCTTCGCTCGGAATCGCAGACACAATCTGATGAAACAGCTATTAATAAGCAACATTCGGGATACGGGAAGGACGTTCTGCTCTTCATGCACGGAGAACTAGCCAATTCAGCCATCGGGCACAAATAACCAGTAGGCAATTAAGAACACATCAAACGGCCTATGACGCACATGGACCTCGCCATAGAGGAATGGGCACTCCGGCTGCCTATATAAAGGCGCGTTCCCACGGAGCGTGGCTTGGCGAGCCAGGAGTCAAATGCGCTGGCTTGGTACACTATACGCGCCGTGGGAACGCTCTTGCTCGGCCAGGCTCGTGTCTATCCAAAATTTGTCGGTCCGATTTGTCCGCGCCAAAGTAAACGAGCCGCGCATTTAGACAGCGTTCCCACAGGCGTGCGGTTCGGCGAGCCATTGATAGTACTTATACGTTATTTGGTATAGTACCTATACGTTTTTTGGTCTTTTTTATTTTTTAATCACTATTAAAATCATTATTAATATTTATTATCATGGAATGGTCAAATGACGAAGTAATAGAGTTTTTGCAACTATATGAAGGATATCCACAAATTTGGAACCCACGCCATCCGAGTCATAAAAACAGAAACTTAGTTCATGATGCGTGGAAGGAGATAGAAAATAAATTAAGGTTTATTTAGATTAATTTTTTATTTTTTATAATATTTTTAAATATTGATTTTTGTATTTTTGTAATTTTAGTGTCAAAACTGACATTACAGAAATAAAAAAAAAAAAAAGATTCTTTTATGGCTACTTATAGAAAACTTTTAAATAAAGTAAAAGCAAGCAAGCCCTAATAGCACTGGAGTTCCTCGGGACTTTCCCGTTTGATTCCTGGTTCGGAAATCCTTGGGATATCGAAAGAAGTTCCTTGAGCTATATTATTTTATTAAAGATATTCCCGATTGAGTCAGTAGGGGAGTTCCTTTTGGAAATCCTTTGGACATTTCAAGAAGTTCCTTGAGCTATATTATATTTTTATCGAAGATCTTTTCGATTAATTTTGTATTGAGAGTTTATTTAGGAAATCTATAGGAAATTTAAAGGATTTTCATACTTTAACCATACTATAGGTACATTAAATTAAATTTTTAAATTCTGAACGAAATATCGACTCTATTTAAATCATTCTATAATGTATTGATGTGTTTTTTCATTTTTATTTGTGATTAAAGTTTTTAATTTTATAGTTGAAATTTGAAACTAAAAAAAAGTAGTCGCATAACAACTTAAATAAATACTAAAGTGCACAATATACGTATATACATTCATAATATGATCATAATATTATATTATTATACGCCGTCACGCCGATACACGTGTACATTGTACCGTTCTATTTTAATATTTATATTTAAAAACGCGATACGGCAACGGCGAGCGTTGTGTATAGGAATTCCCCGGCTTCTTGATAATTGTATAATCAACTGATTCGAATTAATATAATATTTTATATACGTGTTACTATATAGTAATAATACTATATACCTATATAGTAATACTATATATATAGTAACATTACAACTATTACATTACACACAAGTCACACATGATTACTCACAAGTCACTACACTGAACACTCTATTGATTATATAGTATATACTGTATACAGTTTTGAGTTTACTGTAGTAGTCTGTGTCCTGTGAAGTGTGAACCATACGTCAATTGTTTAATACTTAATAGTACCTACGATTTATTCAGATTTCTTGTCCTTTTTATAATTTAAATTCTATACCTAATTAAGAATTCTTAGTCATTTGACATAGTTAGACAAGTTTAAGTACTTAAGTCTAAACTTGTTTAAATTTACAGTTTAGGTACCTTAAATAGACCCTAGAATGTCTGGAAATCGGTAAGAATTTTGTTTATTTATTATTATTAATTTATTAAAATTGCACCTTCTACTTAATTCATTCATGTATAATTAGTATACATGCATACTACATACCTTTAACTTATAAGCTATAAGTAATTCTTTAAAGATTTAGAATTTACATTTTCAGTATTAAGGTGAATAAAGCAATTCCGTATAAATTATTTTTTGTTTTGTTCATTCTAAGATTACCTATTTATGAATTCATATTTTTAGGACATTAAAAAACTGTAAAGACTTAACGGATCGGCAACGTAGACGTAGGATAGTTAATGATTTAATGCATATTGATCAAGATTTGAATACTCCAAACAGTCCAAACAATATTGATACTGTTTCAACTCCTTTATTTTGTCCTGTTTTATTAGAATCTTCTACAATTAGCACTGAACCTATGGATTTATTATCTGTTTCAAATGATATCGATAACGCAAATTTACATAATTTTTTTACACATAATACACCCTGTCGTTTTTATGAATTAGAGAATAATAATTTTCCATTAGCTTTAAATGCAGAAACTGCATCCATTGAACAAGAAACTCGACCATTAATGAGTAATTTAATTGATGAATCCTTGTCTATACATAAAAAGCTATGTGCTTGGGCTATTAATGAAAAAATTCCTCTGAAATCTCTCTCTAGTCTACTTAAAATACTTCGATATCATAATAAAAATGATTTTAAAAGTCTTCCTCTTGATGCTAGAACTTTACTTCAAACTCCTCGGTCTACAGAAATTAGAAAGGTTCATCCAGGTTTATATTGGCACAATGGCTTAAAAAAATGTCTTTTAAAATATTTAACTGAAATTAATCAGATAGGTAATAATTCTAACGAGGATTCTAGTAACGAATTACATTTAATTATAAATATTGATGGATTACCCATTAGTAAATCTTCAAATAGTCAATTTTGGCCAATTTTAGGTAGTATATTTGAAACTAGTTATGTTTTTTTAATAGGTTTATATCTAGTCCAGTCATTTAAGCTCCAAAATTGGTGTTTTGAGGAATTAAATCGGAAAGTTTTGAAACTTTGCAAAAAATTTGGTTATAGGCACCTGATTAACCAAAAAAAAGTCGCCATTCCTCCGAGGTCCGGAAGTGTCCGCCATCTTGGATTTTAAGTGCGATTTTTCAGTTTTTTCAAATTATCTTTGAAAATACTAATTTTATATCAAAAATACTTCTATACAAAAATGTAGCTGATAAAATTTTAAACAAATAAGGTTTTATTATTTTTTTTTTAGCTTGAATAGGTTAAGAGAAAAATTTAACCATGTCTTATAATATTAAACGCGGCGCGCTATAATACTATATATATATAGTGCGCCGCACTTAGTGTCCCCTAGAAAACGCAATATTTACTTTTTTATATATATTAACATATTAAAAATAAACATTATTATTGATATACGCTATATTACAAATAATTTAAATATTATATAATCATAGCAGTATACATACTACAAATTTGTTTCTGAAATATATAATTATTTATATTTTAGGTGATTGGGTATTTAAATCGTTAAACCATATTATGCGTTCGAATGCTCATTTAAAAATGCAAAATTGTATGATATTAGAAAATCAAAATAAATTCTAGCTCGTTTATCTGCAGGCGTTCAATCTTCAGATCTGTCTGAACTTACAACTATTCCTGAACAGTTTTCTAATCAATTTGCTGAATATTTTCCATTGAGTAATAAAGAAAAAGTTTTGGAAGTTGAAGATATGTTGCTTAATAATGAATTCAAAATGAATTTTGTATGTATTCAATGTTCTTTAATTATTTAATTAATTTTTTATTTAAATATTTAATTTATTAATATTCAATAATACATTCAAAAACATACCTAGTGCATTTTCACTCTTGATTTAAGATTCTGAGTGAAACGATTTGGTTTTACTATTAATCTGTGTGTGTTTTTATTTGTATTTTTTATGTTTGTAATTACTTTTTCGAGTAGAAATACTAGACGCACAAAGAATTTAAATTTTACAAGGTTTTGAGTGAAAAGTATGGATGTTTTACTAGAACAAATGAATAAATACTTTTATGGAATTGATTAGAGTTTATAAGTCATAATTCCAAACATAAGGTGATAGAAACTTGAAAATTTCGTCGGATCCCAAACAGTTCCCGTCTATTGTTCGCTTATTTCCAAACGGCTCCCATCAAAAAAGGTTTTATGAACCGGTAAATTCTCAAACGGCTCCCGTCATTTTTTTATATAATTTTATTAATTTACATAGTGCACACCAAGACATTTTTAACCACACCTCTTTTGAGACAGTCCTAAGCCTGTATAAAGTGGGAAAAAACTTGTATTGTAAAAAACCTAAAATTAGAAAATTGCCGGTTCGTTAGACTTTTTTGGACGGGGGCCGTTTGTAAATTGACCTTTTTGTAAAACGGGAGCCGTTTAGAGAAACAGGAGCCGAATGGGCTACGACCAAATATTTTACTGATGTCTTAAAATAGTAAAGAACATGCTATATTAAAATGTCAAATTTATTTACCTATTTTAAGTATGGAAATTTCAAGTAATTGAATATCTAATCTAGGTACCTCTTATAATAAATTTGCTATCCACTGAGTTTTATTCAGAATCGTTTTTCCAAATGCAATGATTTATCATTGCATTCAAATGTAAAGTACCATACGACTAAACTATCGTAAGCCAGGTGATCCCATAATATATTATATAGATAGTGCTATATATAGTGTATACACTCATCACCATTGTCTTGTCCGAGGAGTGAAGCGACTAAGGATGAACGTCCACCACCATTATCTTACCAGCTTGTTAAACATACATTTTTGAACTTTGAATAGTGAATAGGTATCTTAAGTTTAATCCCTTAGTAAACAATTTAAATATTCATAATTAACTCATAAGAGTAACGAAAAGTCAAAATTTATAATTGAATATTTATTAATTAGGTTAATTTTATGTTTTTCTTTTATTGCTCTAATAATGTAATTAATTTTAAAGATCAAAAGAATAAAAACATTTGGAGGAACAGATGTTGCACATTTTATTAAGACCTGCCTTCAGAAATTAATTTCAAATGAACTATCGACCCAAATTTCTTTTACTGGAAAGGCGTTTAAAAAGTCGTCTGATCAAAAGATGGAATTGATCAAACTTAAACTGTTTCAAGTCATATGTGGTATTTATTTTATTAAATCAAAGTTAGAAAGTAACTTTTTGAGTGATTTTTTTTATTCTTTACTGTTATATTTTAGATGTTGGAAGAAACCGTTTCCCAAATTACACTGATGACATGGTTCAAAATCGGTTACTGGATGGTTACGTCACTCAATTAATAGACTTCAGAGTCAAATTCAAAAACAACAAAGTGTTGACTAAAAAGTTATTAAATTGTATAATTATGTTCTTTTAAATAAATATAATATTATTAAATATTTTGTTTTTTTTAGTCAAGAAACTTTAACACACACACACACACACACACACACACACACACACACACACACACACACACACACACACACACACACACGCGCGCGCGCGCGCGCACACACACACACACACACACAACACACACACACACACACACACACACAACACACACACACACACACACACACATACAGGTATGGGGTATGTTCTGTACTCCATAAGAATTTTAAGGTACTTGTTCATTCCATCCTTAAAAATGGTTTTAGAAAAGGAATTTTTATACCAAAATAATTAAAAATGATTCATTTTTATGAAATTTAATTAATATATTAAATATGATAAAAAAATTTGCAACAGTATTATACAACAATTGTTACATCCGACCACTTCTGGACTCCAGAAAATTTACACTTGAGCTTTGTGGTTTTGGAGGTCATAATAATATATTGAAATTATTTTTACTGTGTTAAACAATTTCAGGTACTTACCAACACATTCTCAAAACTGTGTAATAAATCAAAATTTTAGTATTATTTACTAACTATTGTTGAGGAAAATATTTTTCTAAAATTATTTTAACAACTAAGTTATTATTTATATTAGAGCTGAAAGTGATTGTATATAGTTGGTGATAGAAATGTTACTATTTAAAATTAAGAGACAAATTACTTATCTTCCTCAGTTTTTTTCTAACACATTAGTATTTGCAAAGCATTAGTTAATACAACTCCAAAAACTGCGAGTGAAATCAATTATTTACTTTAAACTATTATTTAAGATTGGTATGTCTGGACATCACTTTTAAATTGAATAGGTACATTTTAAAATATATGATAAAATTATTAATGGTTATGATTGTCATTATAAATACATTTGAATTTAATATTAAATGTAAACTCATTCTTTAGACTCAAATAAAAGAATCTTATATAACTCAATTCCCCAATAGAAAAAAAATTGATGTTCCTAATTACATAATAGCTATTACAATCATTATTCAAATCATCTAACCAAAATTAAAAACTTAAAATGAACATTTTAATAATTTTAGCAAAGTAATCAGTAGGTGGAAAAACTATCATTAATCTGATATTATCTTCACACACTGAATATAAGTAAAATACAAATAAACAGCTATAAATAAGATTAATTATTTCATAAAAAAAAATATTGTAACAATGTTATAAAATTTGTATAAACTAATATATTGGAAAACATAGTTAAAAAACAAATATTACAATTTCTTCTTGTAATTTAAATAATCCTTTAAAAACTTCATACCTCCTTGTAAAAATAAATAATAATAATAAACTTAAACAAACTCAAGTTCAATGGAAAAATTAAAAAATATATAAAAATATTATTTTAAAGATTTTTTGATTAAATTAGCCACTTGATATTTAACTTTTTTCCAAGGTCTGTTTTTCAAAATTGGTTCATTTTTAATAGCCAGCAAACAATCGTGCTGCTGAGGGATTTTATTCAATGCAATGAATTTCCCTAGTGAACGTTTAATGGCATCTAATTCCTCAACACTCCATTTGACATAGTCAATACGGCTCTTAGATTGTTTTGGAACTGACTTAAAATTTTTAGATATTGACTTCATAATACTACTATTAGTATACTTGTCTTTTGTGACATCTTCAAACATTGAATCATCAACAATTTTAACAGATTCTTCTGTAAACCAATTAAACATATCAAGATTACATTTTGTTAATATTAAAATTAAATATTATAATTATTTATTATTAAAAATAAAAATACTGTACCTTTATCGTCTTCAGAGTCAGATGAGTTTTCAGCAGAATTGGAGGGCATCATAAAATTATCAAATTCTTCAAGACTTTTTCCTTTTAATTCATGTAATTTTCCTGATTCCATTGCTAATAATATTTTACTAACACGACTGACTTGTAATGTGTTATCTGGTAGTCTATAATACTCATTATGTATAGAAAGGTCATGGCCCATAAAGTTTGCTAATTGTTCTCTATCATTGTTGGTTAAATTTAACAGCTGGGACATTGTGGCGATATGTTTTCTCAACTTTGTTGAAGCTAATAATTTGGGTGAAGCCGATCCACATTCATAAGCTGCCTTTCTTAGACAATCCGAACCACGATAACAACCGACTACTGTGAAGGGAATCGCAAATAGGTATTCGTTATCTTCAAATACATTAACAGAATTCCTGATTTTTAAAATTAAATCCAATGATTGCTTCATGATGGGTGTCAACAAAACTGGAACAGCCCTTCCTTTCTTACCTCTAATTTCAAATCGCTCAAAACTATTGGACAGCTTAACTTCTACTTCCGTAAGTGATTTATATATTTCTTCTTGCATTTTATCAGTGTTTCGTTTTAAGTAATCTTTTACTGTAATTCTATTCGCTTCGCCAGATCTGCGGCGGTTGAGAAGAATTATTTGTGTTAACAAATTTTGGCATAAAGTTTTATATGTTTCTTGATTGATTTCTCCTTTATCTTTAGACGCTTTTACTTTTTCGAGTTGATTTGATAAATAGTTGTGCAAAAGTGTAATGTCTTTGGCATCTGGTAAGCTCATCGATTGATTGAATTTTTTTTTTGATATGTCTTGACACGCATTGGAAGATATAGAGAATTTCCATTCTTTTTGAAACACTTGTTTAAAATTTTTTAAATTTTGTAATTCTAGTTCAGTGACACCTTTGATAATGAATTGGCTTTCAAGAATATCTGAGCATTGGAGAATGGAATGACCTATTTTAAGAGCATTAGATGGAAAGGTATATGTATTTTTTTGCTCATCGTATCCACTCAGCTTTTTGGCTGCTTCTACAATAGTTTTATAATATTTCGGAACCAAACAGTCTTTTAATTGTTTTATGTCTGGTTCTAAACCACGTAAAATTTTTAAAAAGTTTGAAAGTTGTCTCAGTCTTTGAGATATATAATTTTTTAAATGTCTATCACGGTGGTTTTTTAAAAGACGTGCACCAAATGAACAAATCAAGTCATCAGTTTGGGCGATTAAAGTGATATCATCACATTTCATACTTGAAAATATATCACTGTGCAGTTGTTTATAATCATTATCAGTGTGTAATAATGAAGCACATCGCATCAAGTTGTTTCTTCGTTTTTTCAAACCATCTGTTTCTTCATTAATTTGAAACTTGCATCTTTTCATGTGACGATATAATTTTTTCTTTTTACAAAACATAAAACAAAATTTACATGGTAAAAAATCATTGGCTTCGATTTCATCTGAAAGTGAAGGTCTCCTACCAACGATTAAAGAACCTTTATTTTTGCTTAATACGCTTCTATTATGTATAAAATTGCCTTTGTTTTTAAGTAATTCAATATGTTTTAAACGCTCTTTACTCTTTTTGGGTAGTGTGATGAATTGTCTTACTTCTAATTCCAATGAATGCTTACGCTCCAAATGTCTAGGAAAATTTGTTTCTAATTGTTCACAAAATAAACAAAATACTCTTTTGTCTTTAACCATCTTTTTGGGATCAGAAATGGTTTTTTTTTGCTCGGTCTACACTCATTGTATTTTTAGATATATGATGAATCTCTGTTAAATTGTTTTGTGTCTCGACATTAGAACTATCTTTCGATTCATTTATATTTAATGAGGATAGTTTTACATTACTTGAACCGAAATTATGTTTTGTACCAATACTATTTATTTCTTTTAAGGATAAACTATCATCTGTATCACTCACTTCAAACTCACTATCATGTTTTTCATAGCATGGTATATATTCAGGACTATTATAAAACTCATTTGATGATTTATTAGATTCATCTGAATAAATGTCATCTGCATTTCTTAACACATTACCAGAAGCACTAGGAAAGTTACAAGTTCGCTTCAATCGTTTAGAAGTTGTTTTACTTGAATTAGAATAGTTTTCAGTATCATTGACCTCTAAATAAAAGAAAAATGTATGCGATATAAAAAAAACTATTTACAATTTTATTTTAAAAACAACATAATATTATTTAAAACCTATTTTTATAAAATAATATACATAGGTTTATATAATACAATGTAACTAAAAACTGTTTTCATGTAACAAGCATGTCACCTCAAAAACTTTACTAAACAATCATCACATCATTTTTATTTTTAGTAATTTCATACCATTTATGGGTAATTTTATATGGTATTATTTAACTACCTTTTTTAATCATTTTTAAGTTTAGAGTATTATCACAAAAACATTTTATTTGTTTACCTACTAAAAATTAAAAAAATAAGCATCAAGAAAATATAAAACCAGAATTAATTTTTTCAGCGTTTTCTATGACTAACTTCTGCTACCTACTTGACTCACATGGTTGTGAAATAAAAACCATAAGTTATCAATAAGGCTGAGGACTTCTAGTACTTAAAAATCTAAAAATATGCATGTACTTATGCACTTAAAAATTAAGAAATATGCACTTAAAATATGCTCTAAAAAAATTATTTTATTTATTATTTTGTCTATCTATAATATTTATGTAAAATAATAAAAAAAAAATTACAGTATGATTATAGTTTACATATGAATACTTGAAAAATTAAATTTTTTTCGTCAAGAATCTTTTTGTTTTCTTTCTTTGTTTTATTCAATACTGGACCACTACAATCACTAAATTCTGTCACATAACTTTTTAAACGAAAAGCCAATAATTGTTTTTCCTTTGGCATATTTGAGAAAATAAATAAATATTACTAAAAAAATTAGAATAAGATGAAATAATTACACGACAAATACATTTCACGCAATATACACAACAAATATGCAACAAAATATAACGGACAACTGATGTTCACTTCCTATACACGTTTCAGTTTATAGGTCAGATAGTAAATTACCTAACCGATAATGAAAATATTTTTAAATGGAAAATTTACCAATTTGTTCTTTTTTGTCTAATCTAATTTAAGAATTTATTTCGAAAATTGCCAAATATGTTCTTCATTTTTCTAATATACTGAAATATGCATTTATATGCAATAATGACAAAATAAGCAAAATAAAATTATAAATCTGATCTCTTGGTGCTATGAAACACATTTTTTGATCATAAAATTTGTTCTATGATCTTTTTAAAAAAATATGAAAAAACTAGAAGTCCTCAGCCCTAGTTATCAATATTACATCAAGAGAAAAATAAATTGTTTCAAACACATATGAATTTAGAAATGTACATTCAATTAATGGTTTTAATACTGGAAAGTAATTTTAAAATTTTAAATTATTTGAGTATAAATTTAAATAAAATATGTTATTACCTGCCATTATTTTGGACATAATTTCACTAGCAATTTCTATTTCTTCATCTCTTATACTTTCAAAACTTGATATATTTGGTACAATACTATCATTATAATTAATAGGTTTACAATCTGTGTCTGTAAAAACCAAATAATTACCTACAATATAATACATTTAAATAATAATATATCACAATTGAATAAGTACCTGAATGAGTGTTAGATAATGCAGTTAAAACTAAATTAGAATTTTCATATTCTTTGATTTTACCCGTTTCAATACCATCAACATTTTTACATTTAAATTCTGTTTCAATATCATCATTATTTATACTCTTTAACCCATTATCAGTTTGAACTATTAAAAAAATAACAATAATAATAATAATAAAATAATATGAATATAATTATGTTAATCACCTGAAAGAGTTTTTGAATCAGTAGCAGCTACTTGAATATTAGTGAAATTATAATTATCGCCTTCACTAATTTCAGTATTATAAATATTTTTATCTTTTATTTCACTTTCATATGCTTTATCTGTTTTAATATTTACATAATTTATGTTATTGGATTCAGTGCCAGTTTTAACTATTTGAAAAAAAAATTAGATGATTATACGGATAGGTGAATATCTAATTTAAATTAACATCATGTAAGTACCTGGAAGAATTTCGCATACAATGGCATCTTTATTAGTAAATTCAAATGTACAATCTTTATCAGCATTGATACGCTTGACATTTTCATACTTTTCTATTGTTTCATGAGCATTATTTATTTCTATATTATCATAATTTATACTCTTAATATCATTTTCAATTTTACCTATTTTGAAAAACATAAGTAATTTAATACACAATAAAGGTTCCAAATTAATGTAAATAATATTATGGTAAGCACTTGAAAAAGTTTTTGATGCAGAAGCAACTACTCGTGTCCTGTTAAATTTATCAGCTTTGCCAATTTTCAATTCATCAAAATTGTAACTTTTTTGGCCATTTTTTACTATTACAAATAAACATACAGATTAAAATGTACAGTGCCTAAACATATTAAAAATAAGCATTAGATATATGCTTACCAAGAGTATCCAAGTAATTCTTCATATTATCTTTACCTATAAAAATAATTATAAAAAAAATAATTTATGAATGATAAAAATAATTAAATCAACTATTCATAATTTACTTTAAAATTATCTAATGCACCTACTAACATAAAATAAATAAATAAATAGAAAACATGCAAAACAATTAAAACTTAAAATATTTAACCAAAGTTAGGTTTGTATAAAAAACAGGTTTTGATATCAAAATCGCATTGTACAAAATCAAATTATAAATTGTAACACATGTTTGTGCATTACTTGTCCATTTAATGAAAAACTAATAGATATTAATTAAAATATATAACATATGTTTTTAATAAAATTATAAAATTCAAGGGTTACAAACCTTTGAAACCTTCAAGTCAAAAACATTTACCTGCCCAATTAAAATTGAAATATAAATATACTATATTAACTCAGGAATTAACGAGGGTATTGACTGAAGTATTAACTTATATCTAACTGGGATAAAATTATTAAAAAATTGGTAAGGTAAATAACTTACTTCCTTGTTTCAATATTTTTGCCATATATGATTTATTGTTCTTCCATTTCACCATAATAGTTTTACCAATTCTAGTGCATTTTATTGATTTTGTTGGACACATGTAAAATATTTTATCCTCAACATATTGGACCACAGTCCATTCTAATAAAATAAAAATTATTAATAGTAACTCATATTTTAATTATTAACAGTTAATTATAGAAAGTAAAAAAAAAAATTAATTCAATAATAATAATCTTTACATACTATAGACTAAAACACATTCACATTTAAGTGTATTAAATAAAATTAAAATTCATATAAATCAATAAGGAATTTAAAAACTAAGAAAAAACCGAGAAAAAACATAATAATATATAATTACTTCAAAAATTAATAAAAAATCACAAGACCTGATCAATAATTGATAAAATTGTAACATAATTTTTAAATTAACCCATTAAGTAAACATTTTATGTAGGTACGACATTTTTTTCTCTCTCACTCTTTCTCTAAAAATGCATTGGTACACATGTACAGAGCCGCGTTTAACGGGTGGCACGGGTGGGTGGCAAATTTTATGATGTTTGATGGGGCGGCAATTTTTTGAGAATCAACATGAGAATAAAAAAAATGTAATGATAATATTTCTTGGGTAACTACTAACTGAATACCTATAATACATATTATATCATCCATATCACGAAAAAGCCGCAGTCTACCCCTGTATCTCGCAAGACGATAAAAATTAAGAACTTGTACTGTTGTCGTTTAATATATTCTCGTTATTCCTATATTAAAGGAATTATGTTTTATCATCGAAAAAATATTATCCATCCACCAGTTTACGACCATCAAATCAATAAAAATTAATATAAAAGAAATGTAGTCAAAAAGTAATGACTATATTTTGTCACATTAGGTAATTTTTTTAAATTTATAAGTGAAATATAATTATTTAAATAAAATTTAAATACAAATAAAAATTTGCTATTTCAGAACAATTAAATAAAGATATGAGTAATTTGTAAATGTACCTATTGTTCTTGCATTGTACCCTTGGATCTACCCCGTTAATACGCTACTGACTAAAATTTTAATAGTGTGGTGCACATCATTTTAAATTGTAATTTACTTAAGAACGGCATATTTTAATTTGCCCCAGGGCGGCAACATAGTGAAACTCGGCACTGTTCGTGTATATTTATGTTTAAGTTTATATACTCGTTTTTATATGCCAATTATAATAGATTTGCTAATTACAGATTACCTACCTGACTAAAAGTGTAGTTAACTACGAAGCTTATAAACTATTAAATTCTAAATTCACACTACCTATTTGTAAATAAGACAAAATTACCAAATAGAATAAAAAATATAAATAAAATTTGTAAAACTATTTGTTTTAACTAAAATAATAAACTAAATTAAAAAAAAATTAAATATTTTAGAAACTTACCATCAGCATCTTTTGTAGATGCTACCTTAATTGTTTTCGTAAGTAATTTCTTTCTTGCCATTATTGCGTATTTTAAAACAAATCAATATGAACTTAACACTTTAACATAAACAACATATATAAATATACAAATTGCGTTATAACATCAAACATTAATAAAAACTATTCTAAGTGAAACCCATTAGACGTAACTTCAGTAAATAAAACACTGGCGATTGAAGAAATAGGGGGTCTTAAGATATTATATTGCGAAGCATGTTACATAAAGACGCGCAACGAGCAAATGAGTAACGACAAAATATGATCAACAGCGTCCCGCGTCGGATTCGAGCGACAATATTAAGTTTGATTTTACTATTATTATGATTAAGTATTACTGTCGCATGATAAAATATTATTTTGGTATACTATAGTATTGGAATATAGTAAACAACACACAAGAACAAAAACAGATAAGGTTATATATAGGGACTTCCCAAGATAAGATCGAGAGTGCTTTTTTCTCATTGGCATTAGGCTATAGATTATTATTAGAATTCCCGTAATTTATGTAGCATACATTTCAAATTTTAATAGAATTGTGTAAAATAATAACGATGCATGAATATTCCAATCTCGGGATAAAAAATAGAAAATGACAAAATGTAATTTGTGACTTCCAGCTAACAATTATAAAATTGTTTTCGGACTTTACGGTGTATACTTTGAGTAAAAATATTGTACTAAAATGTGATTATGAATATGATGACTCCATGTTCGATGATGTTACGGTTATTTCAATTCAAATTTTACACACTTCCAATATTATGCTGCAAAATACGCGGGAATACTATACATGTGATATAAATCAAACTCTGGAGGTTACAAGCGAAATGTGTGTTAAATATTAATATTTGGAGTCAATAAGTACCATTCATATTACAGTATTTTACACACTTTTATTACACTACAAAATACGCGGGATTGCGAGACACGTGATATTCATCGAGTTTTGGAGGTAACAAGTTAAATGTGTGTATAATATTTGGAGTCAATAAGTACCATTCAATTTTTACACACTTTCATTATAACACAATAAAATTCGAGGGAGTACGAAATATGTAATAATGATCGAACCCTGGAGGTAACAAGTATATTGTGTGTTATTATTTGGAGTCAATAAGTACCATTCATATTACAGTATTTTACACACTTATTTAATGCTACAATAAGATACGCTGGAATGCGAGACATGTGATTTTCATCGAGCTTTGGATGTAACAAGTGCAATGTGTATTTAAAAGTTGGAGTCAGTAAGTACCATTCATATTTTAGTATTTTACACACTTCTGTAATGCTGCAATATTAACTGGAATATAAATAACTTTATGTTTATCGAACTCTGGAGGTAACAAGTGTAATGTGTGTAATTTTTTGGAGTCAATTAATACCATTCAAGTTTTACACACTTCTATTACGCTACAAAATACGCGGGATTGCGAGACATGTGATATTCATAGAGTTTTGGAGGTAACAAGTTAAATGTGTGTATAATATTTGGAGTCAATAAGTACCATTCAAGTTTTACACACTTTTATTATAACACAATAAAATGCGAGGGAATACGAGACATGTGATATTAATCGAATTCTGGAGGTAACAAGGGAAATGTGTGTTAATATTTGGAGTCAATAAGTACCATTCATATTTTAGTATTTTACACACTTCTATAATGCTGCAAAATTAACTGGAATACAAATAACTTAATGTTTATCGAACTCTGGAGGTAACAATAGTTTAATGTGTGTTATTATTTAGAGTCAATTAAGTACCATTCATATTACAGTATTTTACACACTTTTATTACACTACAAAATACGCGGGATTGCGAGACATGTGATATTCATCGAGTTTTGGAGGTAACAAGTTAAATGTGTGTATAATATTTGGAATCAATAAGTACCATTCAAGTTTTACACACTTTCATTATTACACAATAAAATGCGAGGGAATACGAGACATGTGATATTAATCGAATTCTGGAGGTAACAAGTGAAATGTGTGTTAATATTTGGAGTCAATAAGTACCATTCATATTTTAGTATTTTACACACTTCTATAATGCGGCAAAATTAACTGGAATATAAATAACTTTATGTTTATCGAACTCTGGAGGTAACAAGTATAATGTGTTTTATTATTTGGAGTCAATTAAGTACCATTCATATTACAGTATTTTACACACTTCTATTACACTACAAAATACGCGGGATTGCGAGACATGTGATATTCATCGAGTTTTGGAGGTAACAAGTTAAATGTGTGTATAATATTTGGAGTCAATAAGTACCATTCAATTTTTACACACTTTCATTATAACACAATAAAATTCGAGGGAGTACGAAATATGTAATAATGATCGAACCCTGGAGGTAACAAGTATATTGTGTGTTATTATTTGGAGTCAATAAGTACCATTCATATTACAGTATTTTACACACTTATTTAATGCTACAATAAGATACGCTGGAATGCGAGACATGTGATTTTCATCGAGCTTTGGAGGTAACAAGTGCAATGTGTATTTAAAAGTTGGAGTCAGTAAGTACCATTCATATTTTAGTATTTTACACACTTCTGTAATGCTGCAATAATAACTGGAATATAAATAACTTTATGTTTATCGAACTCTGGAGGTAACAAGTGTAATGTGTGTTATTATTTGGAGTCAATTAATACCATTCAAGTTTTACACACTTCTATTACGCTACAAAATACGCGGGATTGCGAGACATGTGATATTCATAGAGTTTTGGAGGTAACAAGTTAAATGTGTGTATAAT